>JAOEGL010000014.1:8691393-9023751 GCA_034509955.1 Urosaurus nigricauda
AACCCAAAGACCCCCCCCCCCCCCCAAAATCTGTTCTTGGTTATCTTAGAACTAAAGGATGTCAAAAATCCAGACACTTTTTTTGTTTTGTTTTTTGCTTTGGTGTTATAATTGCTGGCGCTTGATCAGACACATCTGAGCAAAGGATCTGGCTTTGTGGAGAGAACCAGCAATCCAAGAAGGAAAAGATTAAGCTTCTCACATTATTATTATTATTATTATTATTATTAACCTTTATTTATATAGCGCTGTAGGTTTACACAGTGCTGTACATATAAGCATCTTAGTTTATGACAGCTAGCAGTATGTCACCCCTCACCCAAAAGTTTCAAATCAACAGAAATATTATAATTCTGTACAAAGTTGTACTGCCCATGCATGACTTTTTAGTTGGAGATGGTTAGGTCTGCAGCTGCAATTTGATTGAAGAGTTTATTACTTATATTGCACAATACCAACAATAACTTTTCTTTTAATCTGCTTTCAGAAGCAATGCCAATATTCTCTTTAAGAACTGTGTTGTAGTTAGGGCCCATTCCTCTTCTTCTATTGTCCTGTTTCTTACCAACCACTTAGACAGCATTTGAAATAATGCAGTTTGACACTGCTTTAACTGTCATGACTCCATCTTATGGAATCCTAGGATTTGTAGTTTGTTGTAGCACCAGAGCTCTCTGATAGAGAAGGCTAAATATCATACAAAACTACAAACCCCAGGATTCAACAGCATTCAGCCATGGCAGTTAAAGAGGCGGCATTGAGCTGTGGCAGTTAAAGTGGATTATTTCTGCAGTGCAAATGCAGCCTTAAAAATGGAGGCACCAAATAAAGGAGGCTCATGAGAAAATATCTCAGCAACTAGACCCACAGCTTCATCCTACCACTATTGACTTAAGGTCTTATAAGTGCTTTCAGTATGTTATTATATTTATTATTTTTAAATGGAATTTTACCAGTTCAGGGAAGGAGACTGAGTCTGTGATTCTATACACAATTTACCCAGGATTAAATACCACTGAACTAAGTGGGACTTACATTTGAGTACCAGGGCTTGTCTGACCTATTTTGCTGCCCGAGGCAGTGAACAAAGCAGCACTCCCTCTCATTCTATGTGGAAAATCTGACTGAACTTGCAGTTGAAATCTGATTTCAACACTTGGTGTAGTGGTTTCGGTGTTAGACTAAACTACAGGAGACCAGGGTTCAAATCCCCACTCAGCCATGGAAACTACTAGGTAACCTTGGATAAGTTACACTCTCTCAACCTTAGAGGAAGGTGATGGCAAACCTCATCTGAATAAAAATTGCCAAGAAAACTCTAGGATAGGTTTGCCATAAATCAAAGTGCTGGGAATTGTACAAGTGTAATTTATGAGTTCTTTTCAGGCTAAGTGTACTTTTAAAGAAAGCCATCATGAAGACCAGTGATTCCCAAACTTTTGTCCTCAGCTGTTTTGAACTTCAACTTCCAGAAGGCCCAGCCAGTTTAGCCAACAGTCAAGAATTCTGGGACCTGAAATCCAAAACATCTGGAGGACCAAAGTTTGGGAACCATTGATCATGACTTTCCCTGCCAGTAACCCTTCATTTGAACTTTCAAACACTTGATGTTCAAACACTTGGAGAATATGGAACAGAAGTCCCATCATTCTGTTATTCTTCCCCGTGGGCTTTCCTAGAATCATAGAGTTGGAAGAGACCACAAGGGCAATCCAGTCCAACCCCCCTGCCATGCAGGAACTCCCAATCAAAGCATCCCCAACAGATTGCCATCCAGCCTCTGCTTAAAGACCTTTAAGGAAGGAGACTCCACCACCCTCCGAGGGAGTGTGTTCCACCGTCGAACAGCCCTTACTGTCAGGAAGTTCCTCCTAATGTTGAGGTGGAATCTCTTTTCCTGCAGCTTGCATCCATTGTTCCGCGTTCTAGTCTCTGCAGCAGCAGAAAACAAGCTCGCTCCCTCCTCAATATGACATCCCTTCAAATATTTGAACAGGGCTTATCATATCACCTCTTAACCTTCTCTTCTCCAGGCTAAATATCCTCAGCTCTCTAAGTCGTTTCTCATAGGGCATGGTTTCCAGACCCTTCACCATCTTAGTTGCCCTCCTTTGGACCCGCTCCAGTTTCTCCACATCCTTTTTGAGTTGTGGTGCCCAGAACTGGACACAGTATTCCAGGTGGGGCCTGACCAAAGCAGAGTAGAGCAGCAGTATTACTTCCTTTGAAATATATCGAAATATAGTCTAGAAATGCAATATAGAAATAATAATGGTCAACAATCAGGATATACTTCAGCATACACCCACATTCTATGCAGTGGTGTCACTAAGGGGTGCGGGGAGTACAGATCACACAGGGTGACACCCAGCGGGGCGGTACACCAGGAGGGACTGGCACAGTTACTGGGCAAGCAAGAAGGGGCATTTTCACACTTACCCAGTAGCAGCACCGGACCCCAAACAAACTTTCTGGAGACTACAGACCACCTCAGTAGTGGGGTGCAGAACTTTCAGGCTTCAGTGAAGCTGAAGCAGATGGGGGCAAGGCAATTTGTCCCCCCACACCAATTGACACCAATCTAACCAACACCACTGATTATTAGTTTGTTGTGGGTTTTTCTGGCTATGTAGCCATGTTTTAGAAGAGTTTTTTCCTGACGTTTGCTGCATTCAGTGAAGGACAGGAGATATCCTCTCACCGCCGCAGGAGTTTACCACATACCATGCAGCTGCGGACAGGTCTACATAGGGACCACCAAACACAGTGTGCAAACAAGAATCAAGGAACATGAGAGACATTGCAGACTGGGTCAGCTGGAAAAATCAGCAGTAGAAGAACACATTATAAACCATCCTGGGCATAAAATGCTGTCTGAAAAAACTGAAATTCTGGACCATGCCAACAGCTATCAGGTCAGAATGCACAGGGAAGCCATTGAAATCCACAAATACTTGGACAACTTCAGCCGAAAAGATGAAGCACTTAAGTCCTGCAAGTCCTGCTGCCAGTCCTGCAAAATAGCAAAATCAGGACTCAAGAAATGCAAATGAGGAACCATCCAGGGTCAGTGGATTTCCCAGCAGACAATGATCACCAATTAGCAGACACTAGTCCTCCTTTCCATATACTCCTACCCTGAGACCCTTTCCATCAACAACACAACAACATACAGATCAACATGCAAATCACTCCTCCCAATCCAGGGTCTCTCTCTCTCTCTCTCTCTCTCTCTATATATATATATATATATATATATTCCTTGCCAGTATTCTCTGAAGATGCCAGCCAGAGATGCTGGCGAAATGTCAGGAAAAAACTCTTCTAAAACATGGCCAAACATAGCCCAAAAAACCCACGAAAAACTATGGATGTTGGCCATGAAATCCTTAGACTTTACACCACCAAGTTTGTCGACCCTTTTCCCCTGCATCCCCCATTGTGTGCTAACTTTATCTCCTGCCTATGTGGAGCTATGTTGGAAATGTTGGCAGCCTTCAGTACAAATTGAATTGGCAACTGTATTCCTGGTCCCATCTCTGATCTTCCTAGATAGCCAGACAGACAGATGTAGACGCAGATATATGGTAATAGCTCTACCTCTTTAGAAACAGTGTTTGTCATCTGTTCCTGATTTCTAGAAAAATTCATAGTGGATGTTTTGAAGATCCGGTTTCCTTATGCTTTGAGGAGGGCAAAAGAATAACATGTGGAATAGTTGTGATGTGAAGTTCAGGTCAGAAATTGGAATTGTTCTTCCGTTAAGGGACGTCTGCTGTTGTTAGTTTTTTGTGGGTTTTTTTTAAATAGTGAGTTTTGGCTTGTTGAATTTCAAAACACTTTCATGCCCCAGGTTGACATTCATTTTATTTTCTTTATTCCTTTGATTTGTGGAAAAGCTGAAGCTTTGTCTATCAAGGGAAAATAGTTAAATAAGAGCTGTATTGGACACAGTTTCAGGGGCTTCCAATGTTTTTTTCTGGAGGGTGCGCAACTATCACTCAGCTTACTAGAGGTTGGTGCCCCAACAAGTGCCTCCATTATTGAGATACCAGTCTGCCTACACATAGGCAGAAAAAATGAAATGCACAGATATAGGAAGTGGGGCACATGGGTTAACAACAGTACGTGTGAAAGGGATCTAGGAGTCCTAGTAGACCACAAGTGTGATGCGGCAGATAAAAAAGCCAATGCAATTTTAGGCTGTATCAACAGAAGGATAGTATCTAGATCAAGGGAAGTAATAGTGCCACTCTGTTCTGCTTTGGTCAGGCCTCACCTGGAATACTGGGTCCAGTTCTGGGAACCACATTTCAAAAAGGATGTTGAGAAACTGGAGCATGTCCAGAGGAGGGCAACTAAAATGGTGAATGGTCTGGAAAACATGCCCCATGAGGAAAAGAGCTTGGAAAAGAGAAGGTTAAGAGGTGATATGATAGTGCTGTTTAAATATTTGAAGGGATGTCACGTTGGGAATGTAGCAAGCTTGTTGTTTTCAGCAGCAGAAACTAGGATCTGGAGCAATGGAATCACAGGAAAAGAGAGTCCACCTCAACATTAGGAAGACCTTCCTGACAGAGCTGTTCAACAGTGGAACACACTCCCTTGGAGAGTGGTGAGGTCTCCTTCTTTGGAGGTCTTTAAGCAGAGGCTGGATGGCCATCTGTCGGGGATGCTTTGATGGAGAGTTCCTGCATGGCAGGGGGTTGGACTGGATGGCCCTTGTGGTCTCTTCCAACTCTGAGATTCTCTGATTCTTTATCCTATGCTCATGTGCATGTTAGAGACTTGATAGTGCAGTTAAATGAACAATTCTCATCCCTAGACGCTACTGAAGTCAATGAAACTTGCTTCCTAAAAAAAAAAAAAAATTAAAGGTGGGAAGCCCCTTTCAGCCTCAGGGCTGGACTCAATTTCAGAGAAATAATTGGAAGAAGAAGACATTTTAGAGGGGACCGGTGCCAGAGGCAAATGCCGGGACTAAAAATACCTGCATATTTTAGCTTGAGGCCCATATTACTGGTAAGTCAGCTTCAAGAGAGATATTTGGACCTTTTAGGAAAGGAAAAGAAATTATAGAAGCTGGGAAAGTGCCAAAGAATGCAGAAGAGGGCAAGCTGGCCAGGTCTGGAACCCAGAAGGACCAAATTTGGACCCTGGGAAGACCAGATTCAGACCTAGAATAATTATTATTAATTATTATTATTATTATCCTCTATTTTATA
The DNA here is from genome assembly GCA_034509955.1 of Urosaurus nigricauda. Lineage (NCBI taxonomy): Eukaryota > Metazoa > Chordata > Lepidosauria > Squamata > Phrynosomatidae > Urosaurus > Urosaurus nigricauda. The sequence goes on from JAOEGL010000014.1 coordinate 8,696,619, forward strand.
GCACTGTAAATTTACACAGTGCTGTACATACAACCCGAGGTTCCCTTGACCTATTGTAAATAGACATGTACAGAATTTTATTCACAATATTTTGTTTTCTGGCTGCCTTTAAGGTGCATTGCATAATATCTTTTCATTACAAGGCATGGAGTTCACACTGGTGTCATAGACAGTTATTGTTTGATGCCAATGACATTACTAGACATAATCAACCAGTATTTTGTGGTTTTTCACAAATAATGATGTCTTCAGAACAAGGCAGACAGAATGAAAATATCTTAATAATATTCTGATGTGGACAGGACTAGATTGCCTTTCAATAAGAAAATATAAGTAGATCGTGATTTCTTTTTCTTACTGTGTACATAATTTTTCTTTACCAAACTTAACATTAAAAAGGGTGAAAAATATTTATTTATCTGTACTTTGTGGCAGGATGAACTCACTTCTAGGGCAGAAAAAAAAAACAAATTTGTCTTTTGAATCCATTTGTTGAAGAGTTACCTGTGCCTGCCTCTTCTGAGTGCTGGCAAATATGTCCATTTAATAACAGCCTTCCTAAGAACTTAAGGAAAATTAAAAATTCACCCCTAATTTAAATAGGGGTTTTCCCTATTTAAAAAATATTTTTAATGAGACACTTCTATAGTAATAACTTCATAACTCTGGAGATCAGCTGGAACCAATGAGAAATTTGATCTGGTACAACATAGGATGGCTTGAATTTCCTCCAGCTATTACAACATTAATCTCCAAAAATTGAATTTGGCTGAAGCATCTCTTTTAGAAAGCATTCCTTTCTTGATACAAAACTTTCAATAAAATAACAGTCTCTATCACAAACCTAGTTTGGTTTCCTTATGTTTTCTGATGCAGTTTTTGTATAGTGTGTTATGTACTTGTTTTCCAAATTGTGTAGGATCAAAAAGAAATTGCTTAGCAGAAACAAAACAGAATCCAACGGAGGAGAAACGGTTGCTCAGAACATTCCTTTTTAAATCAGCCATGAAACTCACTGGTGACCTTGGGCAGGTCACACCATCTCAGCCTCAGGGGAAGGCAATGGCAAACCTCCTCTGAACAAATCTTGCCATGAAAACTCCATGATAGGTTCATCTTAGGGTCTCCATGAGTTGGAAACTACTTGAAGCACACAACAACAAAACCTACATTTGTCTTGAATGTCCTACCTTTTGCGATGCCTTAATCCTCCTTTGCAATTGGGACATCTGGTCACCCTGCTCACAGGTTAAACCTCCCTTCTGTTGTCACTGTGTAAAGACATGAAGGCCTAAGTCTAATTGTAAGCCCCAGCTAGAGCAGACTTACAGCTTTATCACATCTGGCTTTTAAGCCATCATAAAAATTGGATAATAGTGCTTTTGGCTATACCTATTGCCCAATATTGTTCCCTTCTTGTCGCTGCCTTGTCTTCCAGTTGTGGTTAGCCCACTTTGCCATTGAAAAGGAAAACCTGTCAATGAGCTCCCAATTGAACTGGTATAGTTCTAGTCCAGAGGTTTAGGAAGTTATTCCTGCGGAAGTTCTGGGATTTTTTACATTACAAGAGATGACCACAGCAATGTCTTTGAAAAATAGCACAGGGCTGCAATTAAAAATGTTTTTTTTTCATGACTGCAGCTGTTTTTAATGTATTTTTGGGTGCTGAATTTGAAAAAAAAAAAAACAATAAACATATCATACCACACACAGGTCTTTCACAAGATTGATATTTTTATCAATTCAGTTATGACTCAGCTTTGATCAGGTGTGGACTCTGATGTTCCAGTTTGTTTTCCAGCGATGGAGGTGGGAATATCCTATATCATGGGTTGATTCTGTCTCATTGCTCTAAGTAGGCAGGGAAAACAGACTTGAAGGAGTCACCACCAGAAGGAGCAACCCCCACCACCCCTCAGTCTTTTTCCTGCCTTGGCTCCAAGTAAGCTGAGTTTTTCCTTCTCTCCCCCTTCCTTTACTTTGTCTTAAAGACTTTAATATTTCTTCTAATATTTATTCTGTTCTTCCTATATTCATGTTCTGTTCTGTCCTGCCTTAACAACAACCTACAAAAACAACCATGTTTTCTTTAGTCTTTGCTCTATTCCTTTGCTTTTCTAACTGCTAAAGCAAAGCCAGGCAGGGAGAGATAGTTCAGAAGATGCTGTGCTGTGGGGCAACTAGGCCCAACTCCAGCATTAAAGAAGAAGACAGTCCAGCCATGTCTGGCTGAAGGGGCTGAAAGGCCAGAGAGCCCAGGTGCGGCAGGAGGAGGGAGATCCCTCTGTCCTTGACCAGATATGCTCCGCAGCAGACTTGAACCCCAGCAAAGGATCTGGGCAGTGAGATGGAGATCCTCCTAAAAGGAATTGGCCCGGTGGAGGAGGGATTTTCCCTGTCCTTAACCAATAGGCACCACACTGTGGACACCAGCCCCAGAAGGGGTTTTGGGCAGTGAGATGGAGACCCTGACAGGATCTTGGCACAGCTGGAGGACCTGTCCCTGGCCAGATTGTGCCCCACTGCAGACATCAAACCCAGCAAGAGGTTTGGACAGTGGGAGAGAGAGAGAGGAGGCAGATTTCAAGAGCTGAGTGAGGATTCAATTCTTAATCCTATGTTTGTGGGTTAAGCTTTACCCCAGGGTTTCTTCTGACTTGCATTGCCAGTTTTGAAGGAGACTTCAGTCACTTCAGAAATTCAAATGGAGAGTTTCCCTCCAAAACCAACTGCCTTCTCCTCTCCTTCCTCCAAGATCCACGCAGACTGAAGGGATCAGAGAGGATTAACAAAAGGATTTTCCGGGTGCAGGGCGTCTTCTTCTGCCCCGTAGTCCCCTAGTCTGGAGGTTTCAATCACCCCTTGGGTTGAATTTGGCCAAGACATTTATTTATTCTGCTTGCCTTTTTAAAATAAGAGGCAAAGCTGGAACTGAAGGTGCAGCAGCCATTTTGATTAAGGGCAGCAAGGCAAAAGAGGAAAGGCCTGCTGCTTTTGCTAACTACCGTAATATGCCTTTAGTAAAACAAAGGAAAATAATACATATAGTTCATTCCTCAGAAGAGGAATGTGATCTGAAAAAGAAAGAAAGAGTTAAAAACAAAATAAATAAAAAGTAAAGATGAGGGCCTTTCAGTACCTCCTGAAAGCTCCTGAAATCTGTTAGACTTTTGGAGACTGATGATCTTTCATTATTATTGTATTTGTTTATTATTATTGTACTTGTTTTATGGTATTATTGTATAAAACAATTTATATATTGGAGTTTAATGTCAACTCTGAAGCTAGATGATCCATCCTGATCTTCCTCAAGGGAAAGATTCTCCTCCTCCCTCCAAGCCTGGGCCTTCAACACAAGATACACCATTTCATGCATATTTTATGAAGGTAAATAAGACCTCCATAATTTGTTATTGTGAGCCCAAATCAAATAGCTGGTACATATATGTATATGTCTGTGTGTCTGTGTGTATATGGTTACAACTCACCTCAATTTGTCATGGGAATCAACAGATCCTACTTGTGGCTGCCAGAGTTTATGCTCAATGAGAGGAGTCTCTGCTATTTCCATTTTTTCTAGAGGTAAATATGTGTGACCTACACCACTTGTTAAAAACAAAAAGCAAACAAACAAACACTTGAGGTCAAAATAAAGTTCTGCCAGGGCATTAACAATGGTTAAAGGTAGTGGCTATTTCAGGAGACACTCTCCTAAATGAGACTGGATGTAATCCAAGACCACAACTGGTTCAGTTCCAGTTCAAGGACAGATTTGACTAAAGAAATGACACATAAATGCCCATTACAAACAAATTCTAACATTTCCACCTCTTACTGGGGGCAAATTGTTTGGAATAAAGTATCTTGGCTGAGACTAAGAATAATAAAAAGACCTTAACATCTTTTATTTAGAAATAATAATAATAATAATAATAATAATGTTTATTTCTATTTCCTCCTCTGCCTTCGGATCGAGGCGGGATTCCAACAAAGTATTAAAATACAATATCAAAGTCAATATACAGTCTAAACATCCTAAAAACATCAATTAAAATTAAGAGCAATTCGGTCCTTAGCCTAATCTGTTGCTGCCATTTTTCCATTATTGATCTGATTTTAAGTAATCATTCCTAATCCATTAAAGCAAGTCGGGTGGGTAGGCCCACCAGAAGAGATCCGTCTTAAGTGCTTTCTTAAAAGCATCTAAGGTGGTAATAAGACGGATCTCTTCCGGCAAGTTGTTCCAAAGTTTCGGGGCCACAACAGAGAATGCCCTATGGGAAGTTGACATCAGTCATGTGTTAGTAGATTCTAACAAATTCTTCCCTGATGTTCTGATGGTGCGGGGCGGATTGTGTAGGGAGAAGCATTCCTTCAAGTAACTCGGGCCCAAGCCATATAGGGCTTTAAAGGTAACGACCAACACTTTGTATTGCGCCCAGAAGCTAATCGGTAGCCAGTGTAGGGATTTTAATATAGGGGTGATGTGATCTGTCCTCGGTGTCCCTGTAAGTAACCTGGCTGCCGCATTCTGGATCAACTGAAGCTTCCGGACTTGGTACAAAGGTAGCCCCATGTAGAGCGCGTTGCAGAAATCTAAGCGAGAGGTTACCAGTGCGTGTATCAATGTTTCAAGGTCCCCTCTGCCCAAGTAGGGACGCAGCTGGTGTATCAACCGTAGTTGATACCACACGCTCCTGGCTGTCGCTTCCACCTGAGATGTCAGCTGGAGCGACAAGTCCAGGAGTATGCCCATACTGTCAACTTTGTCCTTTAGGGGAAGTGTGAGCCCGTCCAGAACAGGTTGGCAAATCTCCATCCCTCGGCTAGGGGAGCCTATCACAAGTACCTCCTTTTTCTCTGGATTCAACTTGAGTTTGTTTTCCCTCATCCAGCCCATTACCAACTCCAGGCAGGCGTTCAGCGAAGAGATGCCATCCTTGGTCACTGCAACAGTCGGAGACATAGAGAAATATATTTGAGTGCCATTGGCGTATTGATAACACTGCGCCCCATGTCTCCGGATGATCTCTCCCAGCAGTTTCATGTAAATGTTAAATAGCATGGGAGACAGGATGGAGTCCTGGGGAATGCCAGATGTCAGCTCTCTTCTGTGAGAGCAACTGTCTCCCAGCTGTCTGCCAGCTAATGGAGTCAATAGGATTCCAGAAAGCCTTGGAGGATTTAATGGCTGGAAATGCCAGTGATCCTGTTGATGCCTTGGTCAATACTCGGAACACCGATCTTACCAAGGCTATCAACACAATCGCTCCCAAGTGTCCTTGCCTTCCCGCTTCTAACCGCAAGCCATGGTTATACACCAGAGCTTAGGAAAATGAAGCGGTTTGGACAATGACTAGAGCACAAGTGGTGGAAGACTCGACTCTTATCCGACAGAACTTGTCATAGGAACTTTCTTTGGTGCTATCAGGAGGCAATACGCGCAGCGCAGAGATCCTTCTTCTCTGCACGTATTGCATCTGCAGAGTCTCACCCAGCAGAGCTGTTTAGGGTGGTAGGGGAGCTAACACAGGTGCCCCCTGCGCCAAATCCTTTGCTTAACCCGATGACGGCCTGCTGTGACGCATTTAACAATCACTTTGCGGATAAAATCTCTCAGATAAGAGCCGACTTAGATGCCAATACTTCAACAGAAACCACAGCTGAGGTGTCCAGCGACTCCATTGATGAAGTTATTCTGGATCACCTACGATCTGTGAGTTCTGATGACGTGGACAAGCTCCTTGGTAGTGTGAGGAAAACGACTTGCCCTCTCGACCCTTGCCCATCATAGCTGGCCGTCCAGGGAGGATGCATTCAGGAGATTCCTGAGGGATATCATCAATGCATCCTTCAGGGAAGGATATGTTCCATCATGTTTAAAGGAGGTGGCCGTCAGACTGCTTCTGAAAAAACCTTCCATGGACTCCCTGGTTATGAACAACTATAGGCCAGTCTCTTTACTACCTTTCTTGAGCAAGGTGATTGAGAGGGCAGTTGTTCTTCAACTCCAAGCTGTCTTGGATGAAACCGATTATTTAGACCCATTTCAAATGGGCTTCAGGACAGGCTTTGGGGTTGAGACTGCCATGGTTGCCTTGACCGACAATCTGCGTCTGAGCATCGACAGGGGTAGTGTGACCCTGTTGGTGCTCCTAGACCTCTCAGCAGCTTTTGATACGATAGATCATGGCATCCTTATGGATCGCCTGAGGGGGTTAGGTATCAGAGGACGGCATTGCAGTGGTTCCCGTTCTTCCTCTCGGGCAGGTCCCAGAGGGTGCTGCTTGGGGACAGTTGTTTGAGCAAAAGAGAGCTCACCTGTGGGGTCCCACAGGGGGCTATTCTGTCCCCGATGTTATTTAACATCTATATGAATCTGCTGGGTGAAATTATTCGGAGTTATGGAGCTGGGTGTTATCAGTAGGCTGATGACACCCAAATCTATTTCTCCATGTCTCATTTGTCAGCCTTGAATTCTGATGACGTCTCCGCTCTCAATGAATGTCTTCGAGCAGTAATGTGCTGGATGAGGAAAAACAGATTGAAACTGAATCCAGACAAGACGGAGGTGCTCATGGTAGCAGCCTCGAAACCAAGAATTGGGCTGCAACCTCCATTCCTGGAAGGGGTCACACTCTCCTCTAGTGACTGTGTTCACAGCTTGGAGGTGCTCCTTGACTTGTCACTCCTGATGACGAATCAGGTAAATGCAACAGTCAGGAGAGCCTGCTATCAGCTTCAGCTGATACGCCAGCTGCGCCCTTTTCTGGAAGTAAGGGATCTCAAGACTGTTGTACATGCGCTGGTAACCTCACGTCTAGATTTCTATAATGCGCTCTACATGGGGCTACCCTCGTGCTTGGTTCGGAAACTACAGCTAGTACAGAACATGGCGGCCAGACTAGTGTCAGGAACATCTAGGAGGGACCATATTTTGCTCTCTCCTGGATATTCCAGTGACAAGCCTGGTTGCCATATTTTGAACCAGCTGAAGTTTCCAGGTTAAGTACAAGGGTAGCCCCATGTGGTTAAGAGCTTGGAATAATATTTTTGAGGCCACCCCTCCATTCCAATGAGTCTAATAGGGACGGTCCTGATTTCCCACAAGACAAAGGGGGCTTTTCTTAGACCAGGGCCTTCAGTACTAGAGACACTCTCCAGAGCTGTCTTCACGAAGGTGTCAGGAAAGAGTGGATTAAACCTGCCACATTACACCTAAAAATTCTATGTCTGTTAATAGGCTTCATCATTTACCTTGATAGGTAATAGTGAAACTACAAATCTAATAGATAGATGACTCAATATAAGCCCTAGTTTTTCTACCATTTTTACTCAAATTGGAGAAGACACACATTCCCCCTCTCTTTCACACACATACATATATATACAGGACTTGGAAGCATGGGTGGAGTCCTTCTAAGCCTCCAGCCCATTCCTCCAGCCCAGGACCACCTTTGGAGGATGGGGAGCCAAACTTTGGAGGACATGGAGCCTAAACCAGCTTGGCCCTTTAACACCTGGACCTTCCCCTCCATCCCAGGACTTGGCCGCATGGGTGGAGTCCCAAGAGTGCCAGGGTGTGTGACACTAAGGGTGTGTGACACTAAGAGTGTTACCTCGTTGCCAATTTTTAGCCTTTTAGTCTCCCCCCCCCCTTTTCATGGTTTTAGAATGTAATCTGTTAAGATTGTTTATTGTTTATATTGTTGTTTCTTTTTCAGGATTGAATTGGGGGGGTTGGAAATGGGGATTTTTTTCCTTTGGTAATTGCTGAACTGAATGTAATTTCTTGCATTAATTTTTGCTATTATGAATTGTTATGTAATTTTCTGTTATCTACTGCTATTCTGAATTTGTTTTATTATTTCATTGTTATTATTTGTTATGTAATTTTCTGTAATTTATTGCTATGCTGAATTTGCTTTATTTTTTTCATTATTATTATTATTTGGATTGTATTTTCCCACTGTTGTAACCCGCCCTGATTCCCTGTTGATTGGGCGGGATATAAATAAAAAATAAATCCTTATTACTATATATACATACACTAATGAAAGATTAGATGTGGTGCTTAAAAGCTCATAAACAGCATCCTCCTTGGCAATTAGGGCTGCTTCAGCTATACCATTATCTAGAGGGCCAACCTTATGTGGGCTAAAGATTTTATGAAAAATCCTCATAATCAGGTTAACATAAAATTTATTTATTTATATCCTGCCCTTCAGCCTTAAAGGCTATCAATAAAATTATATAAATAAAATTATATCAAGACAATCTACAAGTTACTCAAAATGGCCGCTTTCTCAGCTGATGCCAGGCCAGATGTATTACAGTTTGGCAAGCAGTCAGCCTCTACATTGGTCAAGAGGCAGATTTTAAATAAAAACAATCAAATAAACAAGACCACTTGCATGTGGATGCCTGTTTTAAACAAAATTTGATACTTTGATTGATGACGTACTCTTTCAACAATCACTAGATTGTCAGAGATTAATGATAAAGGGAAAGCATTTGCTTTTTTCACATAAAAATAAAAAAAGAGGTCCCTTCATCAGGGACAGTCCTCCTCCCCCCTCCCCCCCCATAGATACAATTATGGTACTTGTTGTACATGAGACAACAGATTTGGGAGATAGTGGTTTGACCTTAACTACCAGCCTCAGCAGTAGTCCCAGGCACTGCTTCACCTGACCAAATAACAACAATGTCAGTGGCAATACCTATCTTATTAAACAATGATAGAAATATCCCAAATCCTGGCTGATTGGTGGTAAACAGTGATGTAGTGAGCAGGCCGTGGAAACAGCCAATCACAGAGCTCCAGGAGTCCAGCCAATGAGAAGCTGGCTGGGCAGGGCTGTAAAAGAGCCTCGACAGGGAGCAAAAGTGGGTTTTTGTTGTTGGAATTTTGAGGGAAGAGACACCTCAGAGGAAGGGTGTGCTCTTAGGGTTCCTGTGGGAACATTTGTAGGTTAGTTTATAGATCAGGGAAGCTTCTGAGGAGTCCAGGAGGGACTAGATAGGCTTGAGGGAGTCTGAGAAAGAGAGGCTCAGAATAAGCCTGTAGGTTTTAAGGAAGATTTTGGTCTTAATACTGGAAGTAAGGTTGCCTGAGTGGCTGTGGTATATTTGGTAAACAGTGATGTAGTGAGATCCTCTTAGATCCTCTGGACAGCGATTACTGAGAGTTCCGGAGACCAGATTAGCGAGTACGATGAAGAGGGCATATTCCATCTCTGCCCCCTGTCTCTGGAACTCTCTACCTATCGATCTCCGCTTGTCCCCCTCCCTTGCACAATATAAAAAGGACCTAAAGACCTACTTATTTAACCAGGCATATCGCTGAATGGACTTTTTAGTTATTAGCCTGTTGTAATGCCGCCCACTGTTTTGCTGCCTATATGCACTAGCACTTGTATTGAGATTTGTGATTTTTTTTGTGATTTGTGATTTTACTGTTTTACTGTTTTATTGTATCTGGCTTGTTTTTAATGGTTTTTATGTCTTATTGTTTTTACATGCTGTACACCGCCCTGATCTATGGAAGGGCGGTATAGAAATAAATCATATTATTATTATTATTATTTGTTAAGGAACTTCTGTAACTAAGGAACAAAACAAACAAAGCTTTAATTATATTTTATAATGTATTTTATATTTTACAAATAAATTTCATTCATGTTTTGAAGTACTGCTTGGCCTCTGTTAACTATTGAAACACGCTACCAAAGATAACAGTGTCTCAGTAGGAGATAAGTGGTGGACGAACAAGAAAGGGTTCATTCGGTTCGGTCGCACCACATATAATAAAAGTGGTGGCAGCGGTGGGATGAAAAGGCCCAGGGTGCTGTCATCCAGGAAACGTAGGAGTGAACAAGAAAGTGTTCACTACAGGTGATAAGAAGACTTTGCTTAAAAATTCAACTGGCCTATGGGTCTTCTCAACTCTTTAAAATGATACTTTGATATATTTTCTATACCATTCTCATGACTATTTCATTGCTTCCTTAAGGTACAGGAAGGCAAAGAAACATAGGCTGATATAAAGGTCACAACATATCTGATCAATATTGGGACCATAAAAATCTATTCTATCTTTCTAATAACAAAAACAGTTTTAAGAGCGTGGTGCTAGAGCTCGAATGGGTCAATTGGGTTACAATGGGCTGATCTAGACTGGCAAAAAGGGGTGTGTTCATGCCTGCATGAAAGTGTAGCCTTTAGATGACCCACACTGAAAGTTTGGCATGAACGCACTTCTTTTGCATTTTAGTGGGGGGAAAGCAGCTTTAAAAAGGAGCTGCTTTTCCCAGCTTCTTTTTAAAAAGGGTGTAACAGTGCAGCTGCGTCTAAATGCAGCAGTGCAACTGTGCATTTTTTTAAAGCTCCCAAACCCTAGCTCCAGCTCTACTCCGAACCCTAGACATGCGCAGTAGGGACTCTGGGATGCTGTAACTCTTATGCAACTGTGCTTAAAATGTCAATTCATTCATAAAATAAAGAAGTTTATTCATAAACTTAAATTGTAACAGATTTAATATCTTTTTAAGGGGGGAGGGATGCAGTTTGTTTTATTGATGTAATAGTATTTTAATGTGTAAGCCACCTCAATTGATCTCAAAGGGGTGGGGAATTAATAATAATAATAATAACAACAACTATTATTATAAAATAAAGAGTGCACTGATGCAACTGCACACTTAAAAAAGGGAAGCAAAACCACAATGGTAATTTGACAGATCTTCATAACTGCACAGTTCATGTGTGATGTACCTGCGCAACTGCGCAGTTCGCAGCTGGCAATACAATTGCCTGTATGATGTAGTGGTGCAACTGCACAGTTCACAGCCGGCAACAACAACAAAAAAAATAAATAAAGGTTCAGTGCGGCCAAAAGCCCCATTCATTGCCACCCGTGCAGCTGCTCCTTCTGTGTTTCTAGCATCCTAACAGCTTCCAATGTAGTTGCTGAGCAATAGAAAAGACTTCAGATAAGTCGTCCCCAGACCTCCTCAGTGTAGCTGCCCTATGCCTTTTTATTACACACCTGGGGTTTGCAGTGTAGCTGCTAAGCATTAAGGAAAAGGCAACTTCATGTCTCCCTTTCCTGCCAATCTAGAAAGCCCCAATAATCACAGGTTCAGACTGGAGACTCTCCAGACAATTCTGGAGACACTTCACCTCCAAGATTTTTGTGTGTCCCTGTTTTTGGTTGTAGTTTGCTTCCACAGCCCAATCCACCACTTAATCACAAATATCTTAACAGGAGAAACCTTTTCCATACAAGGCTCTACCATTCAGTCTGTTGTTTTCTTCAGTGACACTCACTACACTGATAGATACACCTTGGAAAAGTGGGATCTTCATATAGACCCATAATTTCACAATGTCCTGATCAGATCTGATTCTCTCCCATAGGATATATAAGATGTCGAGTTGTGCTTTCCTTCCTATCCAGACATGGTTTTCTGGTAACTTACGAAAAGAACAACCTAGTTCCATTTCAGAACCTACATCACTTTGGAGCAGTTGTAGACACGTTGCTGACCAGAGTCTACCTGACCAAGCAAAGGGTAAGATCCATGAAGAACACCCTCAAGCAGGTAGGTTGTTCCCAGTTATTGGACCTAGTGTTACTGGTGCACCTTCAGTACCTGATCTGCTTCAGTTAATTGTTTGGCATGAACACCATTTCATGCCAGGAGCCTACAGTGGTTCCTCTAGCTGTATCAAAAACAGATGGTACAGATAAATCACCTGTTCTGACATACAGCAAATAGATCACACCTCTTTGAATGGTGGTTGTTGCTGCCAATTGAAGAGGATTGTCTGATTTAGGCCCTGCTGAAGTTCCAAATAATGTTGGATTATTATCGCTTAGGGCGATGGGAAGCATTTTGTGACTCCCAATAAGCAAAACATATACATTAAAAATATAGGATCACCTCCACATTATAAACTGCCTTGGGCTACAATCGATAGTGTTTGTTTTCAACCACAACTACTAACAGCTGAATTCTGATTCAAATTCACATTAAAGTTTCACGTTAACAAAGGACTGACCCAATCCAAGTCACTGATGACAAAACCAACATTTCTAATAACTTGGTTGAATAAATTATTTTATCATCTTTTTGTCACAGTCCAAAAAAGAAAAAGAAAAAAAAGGAGTTGGTAAAATTGTGGCTGTCTTGGATGCATTTTAACATGCTACAAGAAAATTGTGGTATTTCTGTTGTGATCAGTTGTTGATCACTCCATTACAGTGGAGCTACTTCCTCTGCACTAGCAACAATCACATCCATCTTAGATAAATGTAGGACAGTGACATGGCCTTCATTTTCCACATTTACATGCCACCACTGTTGGGTTGCCTTGAATCAAAATAGGCTTCCTTTGGAAGACACATCTTGTGGTTCTCACATAGGGGATATGCCTCAGTTCACCCACCCATTGTTCGGGGAGCTTTGGTAAGTCCCATGATATAGGATGTTCCCACCTCCATTGCTGGAAAAAGGAACATTGGGTCTTACCTGTGATATGTTTGTTTTCAGCTATATAGGTGGGAATATCTTCCCCACCCAGAACTGAGGAGGCTGTTTCCCTTGGCTCTGCAAGGGTGGTTGTTAATTAGTTACTTTTAGTTTGAGTTTATGATAGTTTCTAGTTATCATACTTACATTTACATTTCATGCTCTCTGAGCTTGTTTTCTATCCTCGGCTATAATATTGACTAAGGGATGGTGGGGGTTGCTCCCTCTGGTGGTGACTCCTTCAAGTCTGCTTTCCCTGCCTACTTGGAGCAATGACACGGAATCAACCCATGATATAGGATATTCCCACCTACATCGCTGAAAACGAACATATTACAGGTAAGACCCAATGTTCCTATTTCTTTTAGTGCTTTGAACGAATTTCTGCATTTCGTATCAGTGTCTTGAAAGTCTAGTAGAAGACTTTAACCCCTTTCTTACTCTTTGCCGGATAATCCTGTCCAGGATCATAGGACAACACAGAAATGTGAAAGCAAGTTGTGAAAAAACGCTACGTGGAGGAGCAAATCTGAGGTCATTTTTCAAATGCTGTGTGAAGGAGCAAATCTGAGGTCAAGTTGTGAAAAAACACTATGTGAAGTAGCAAATCTGAGGCCACATTCCTATAAAACCAGCATTTTAAAAAAAAATGACCCTCAATTTTGCTTTAACACCTGGACAGATATTTAAGGTAATAGTATCTTCATGTAGATGTTAAGGGATGGGCCCAAGTTCCTTCATGGCAGAAGGGATGGACTGGATAGGCCCTTGTGGTCTTTTCCAAGTCTACGATTCTATGATCCTACACAGTGTTTTAAGTGGTGTTCAGGAGGATCTTTAAGCCATGATAATTCAATAAGAAACATATGAAGAACCCTATTGGATCAGTCCAAAGTACCATTTAGACTAGCATCCTTCTACCTACAGGGACCCACCAGTTGCTCCTGCAAAACTAGGGGTGAGGAAATTGCAGTCTTCCAAATGTTGTTGGATTGCAACTCCTAGCCTTCCTCACCATTGGCGGTGCTGGCTAGAGATAATGGGATTTGTAGCTCAACATCATCTGAAGGGCTGCATGTCTCCACAACTCTTGCAATGATCAAAGCATGGAGGCTGTGGTGCCCTATGATGTTCAGGATACGTAGTTGCATCACACTCTGTAGCTGGGATTAAGTATCACAAGACATCTAGATCCCACAGGAACCAAAGAGTAGGAATGGAAGGGTAAACAGGAGGGAGATACTGAAAGCTTCTTATGAGTATGGCTCGGCACTAAAGAACTGTCATTTGCTGTACTACAATGCCCTGGCATAGCAAGAGACTATGGTATGGTGGTAAACTAAAATGGCACTGATCCCTACTCAGCAATGCTGCTTCATTGTAGAAAATGGCTCCCAGGCATTGTAGGAACTACTCATCTGAAACGCCAGTACTTATAGGATGAGGGACACTTAACTGAGGAGTATGCAGGTACTCATGCTGAGTCTTATCCAGATATTTGTTCTGACAAAACCAAACTGGGCTGTTAACACTAAATTGTTGCTGTGGTGATTGTGTGACTTCAAGTTGTTTTTGAATTGGCGAGTCTATTATGAGGATTTCTTGGCAAGGTTCTTCAGAGGGGGTTTGTCCTTGCCATACTCTGAGGCTGAGAGAGTGTGACTTTGCCCAAGGTCACCCAGTGGGTTTCCATGGCTGAGCTGGGACTTGAACGCTGGCTTCTCAGTCTCCTAGTCCAACATTCAAACCATTAAACCACACTGGCCCTCATCACATCTCCAGATTATGGGGCAGAAGGCTTGAAACTGTGCCCCGACTTCATGGGTATCCTTTCAAAAGTCATGAGAAATTTGCTTCAATAACAACCTTTCAGCTCCCTCGCTCTCTCTCTCTGCCATTTCCCAGAACTGTGGCAAATCCAGCCATGCTTTGGAAGCAACAAAAATAAATGTGACTTGAAATGAAAAGCCTCTTGGCTTCAAAGGTATGCAGGTTCTGGGGCATGTTTGTTTAGCGCATCTCGGCTTTCTTCTTTGCTTCGCTTCTCAATGGCATTGATTCAGTTGCTGCCAATGGTGCATGACCGCTCGACATCTGGTTTATGGTTAAAGAAACGGCTGATTGAATCGATCTCCTGAAACACAGTTTACAGGAGTAAATAAAACTGAACTTGGGAAGGTTGTATTGTTTTCCCAGCTCAAACTGAGGCCCAAATCCATTCCTGGAGGGAAGCAATGAACACAAGGTATAGAGTGGCATTCAGGAGTAAGGTGGGCCAAGTGCATTTTATCAGTCTTGAACCAGACGGATGTTATCGCACAGCACCGTAGTCGGGCGGTACGCATCCCGCACCGACTTGGGGCTTCTCCCGTACCTTGCCACGAATGGGAAAATCCCATGCATAGCTGTCATTCTTGCACACCAATAAACCAGATTATAACCCTCTCATTTAGTTTAATCAGGCCATTTATGTCCTGAAATGCTTCTCACAAACCTGGATTTTTTAAAGATTTTAATTCTGGGGGAGGGGATATTAAACCTGATCTGTGTTTCTCAGCTTCTAACTCAAGCGTTTAACATTTCTAAAGAACATGGCCAAACTCTGACAAGCAGACATGCAGGAAACAAAATTGTGTGTGTGTGCAATGTCATTTTGGAAAAAGAACATTTAGAAAAACAGAAATTGCTGGACAGGCAGGTAGGAAAATAAGAAAAGACTAGGTGAAAAGACCGAGATCTCTGATAAGGGGGGGGGAGCTGTTTTTTGAACAGTGACATTAATAAAAACCATCCCAAAATGTGGCAGATCTCCTCAAAGTTATGACTTATGCAGCTATATGTCAAGGTATCTTTGGCTGAGGAGAGATGCGTGTAACAAATGTTGGCTATAAAATGAAAGTGCTTTCTGGAGCACTGAGGGAATCATGGAATGTTAGATAAAGGAATTTGTAAAACCCCACCCTTTCACAAAATTAATTACACCGTAAATGGATCTTTTAACATGAACAAACCCCAAGACAGCAGTCCCTAGCCAGATTACGGTTATTAGTTATGTGCTTATACTTTAGAACCATGCTTCAGGGCTTGTTGGATAATGTGACAGTATGAGAGACCTTAAAATTTGATATGCCCCTGGTCCAGACACACATATACACACTACGCATCTATAAAGCGGTTTTTAAAAATGTAATAACTGTTTAATGTAGAGGCATAATATTCAAGAACTCTGGACTGAAACCAGGGACATTGTCAGGGGGGATGCAAACAGACATCACCTGTCGACAAAAAGAAAGCAATGCCTCAATGGATGCCCACTGAAACTCTTCAAACCATTAAGGATAGGCAAGAAGCAAAAATGAAAGGAGACAGAAATAGGGTCAGAACCCTGAATGCAACTGTTCAGAAACTTGTGTACAGGCACAAGGAGAGCTACTAATACAGAAAAATATAGCGTGACCAAAACAAAAAACAAGAAAAAGAAGAGACCACTTCCACAAGATCTGAAAAATCAAAGGAAATTTAAACCAAGAGTGGGAATGGTCTACAACCAGCAGGGCCAACACATTATATGACCAGGTAGAAATGAAAAGACAATGGAAACAATGCACTGAAGAACTATATAAAAGAGATGAAAGGATGATAGATTTATTGGAGGAGCACTTGGGAGAAAGAAATCACCAGGAACAGATGACATAGCAAGAGAGCTGCTTCGATCTACTCAGACAAAATCTACTCTAGTTCAGACTAAAATCTGTCAACAAGTATGGAAAACAGAACAATGGCCTACAGATTGGAAACACTCAACATACATTCCAATCCCCAAGAAAGAGGACAGCAGAATAGGGTTGGATTGAAGGGCCCTTGTGGTCTCTTCCAACTCTGTGATTCTATGAGTCTAGGAAAATAGCTGCCAGTGTAATCCTAAATGCAATTAGTCCATTCAGATCAATGGGCAGACTCTCAGGGAAATGTGTATAGGATTAGCACCAAATGGGTTAAGTCAGCTTTTCTATATCAAAGCAGCAACCATAGAACATTCATTGTCTTGGTAGATGCTTGTAACTTTTTACATTCCAACGTCTAAGGCCCTCTTCAGTGTTGGGTGCTATGTTCTGCCACATCCATTCTTGATACTGGGAAAAACAAGCAAAGCCTCCCTCGGACACACATAAGAGGCTTGGTCCTACTGACTCTGCAAATGGCTACTGGTTCCTGGAATTCGACACACCAAGTTGACCAATATTATTCTGTGTGTTTACAGAAAGCAGCCAAGTGGGTGCTTGAAACAGCTTTCCATGCTTCACTGTGCACTGTGCCAAACCAAGCATTCCTGTTAAATAATATTGAGCTGCTACATACATCTGAAGGCTAGCAAAAGTCTCCTCACTGGACAGGTTCGTTGTCTGAAAACACAGAAGGTCATTGGCCGAGTCTTCTCCCTCCCCATTTTAGAATTTTTATAGCAGCAAAATGTTGACTCTTCACCTAAGAAAATAAATTATTTCTTTTATAAGGAAAACATGCACAGATAGGAGACTATATGTATATATATATATGGATAGGAAATTCACTGGTACCAATTCAGTCTGCTTACTTATACAGATCACTGTTGTTTATTCCAGCCGTGGTTCTTTGGGGTATTGGACAAAGAGAGGAGTTTCCCATCACCTGTTATCTGATCCTTTTCATTGGAGATGTTAGGGACTGAACCTCCAATCTTCACTTAAAAGATGTGCTCTTTTACTGAGCTATGATCCCTTCCTATCACAATAAGGGGTTATTCAGATGTCTCTTTTTTAGTGCAACGATGCAAATAATCTCACTCATGCATTCTGGTTTTGTTGTTCACACTATGGATCCACATTTCTGCGAGTTCTTTTGCTCACATGTGCCAGCATTTGAATAAAGATGGAGTCGATGAAGCGGATGTATTCAAAGCACATTCAAGGCATGCAGAATTTTATCCCGGTTTATCCCAGAACTAGTCGTACCAGTTATTCACACAGCCGACGATGTGAATCTGTGGTACACGCTTTGGTAACCTCACGCCTGGACTTCTGTAATGCGCTTTACATGGGGCTACCCTTATGCTTAACCCCGAAACTTCAACTGGTCCAAAATATGGCAGCCAGGCTTGTTACCAGAACTCCCAGGAGAGAGCACATAACACTGGTGCTCAAGGCTCTCCACTGGCTGCCAATTAGTTTCCGGGTGCAGTACAAGGTGTTGGTTTTAACCTTTAAAGCCCTACATGGCTTGGGCCCATCTTATCTCAGGGACCGCCTCTCCCCATATGAAACCACACACACACTTCGATCCTCTGGGAGGAATCTGCTGCAGCCTGTGAAAACTAGGCTGTCGCAGACCTCCCAGAGGACTTTCTCTGCTACCGCTCCCAAGCTTTGGAATGGCCTGCTGGATGAGATGCTTCTTATAACATTGCTTTTTTAAAAGCAATCAAGAAAGCTCTAAAGACGCATCTCTTCCGGCAGGCCTTTCCTGAAACCTCCTAGATTCCGGCTCCAAAACTGGATCTGAAAATCAGATTTGATCCCTTGCTCTGGTGCCATCTCCCACCTTGTTTAAGAACAATGCTGAGGATGTATTATGTTTTTAATTTGTTGATTGTTTTAAATTATTGTTAATCTAATTTATTTTTAAGGGGCGGGTGGTTGGGAATGGGTCATTGAACTGTTTTAAATTGTATGTTTTAATCCTGTTGTACCCTGCCCCAATTGTTTTCTACAGAGGAGCGGGTTAGAAATAAAATTATTATTATTATTATTATTATTATTATTATTATTATTATCTTTTTTTAAAAACTTGGAAAAATACCTGAGATCGCTTATCCTGGGTTAAGTGAGTTTTTTGGCAGCCTTGGGTACTCAAGCATCTCTCCTCACATTATATGATAACTGGCCGCAACCACTAAATATAAAGTTTTTAACACAGTGTTTAAAAGGCCTGGAGGAATTTAACCAGCTGAGCTTCCCTAGGCAGGGAGTTCCTAAGATGTCACTGCAAAGAAGATTCTAAAACAATGTCCAGAAATTCAACATCAGCAGCACACATAATGGAAATATGTGTTCCAGAGAAGCTTCTCTGCCATTAATTATCTTTAATGCAAAAAGCCCTAATAAGATTCTAAGGAACCCTCAAGATACCCAAAGCACAAACCCTAGATGGTGGGAAAGGCATTTCATGGTAGGTTTTCTATGAGATGTGAACTTTGACATCACTTGTTTTTAACTTACGATCACACTCTACTTTCCGAGTTGAAAACCCCTGCAGCCAAATAAATCTTTTGTTCCAAAGACCACACTGCAGGCTAAAATCCTGTTACATCCGTGCTCTGGGGACGGGGAGAAATATACCAAAGAACACGGCTTGTGTTATCCCAGCCAACATCAAAAGCAGCACCCCACCAGAAGCCATAAAAAGGCAAACATTGTTTCTATGATATTCAATTTGGATGGGTTTTCTAAAAGACCTACCTACAAAAGAGGCATTGTCTAACAGGCAGGAAATCCTTCCCAGTGGCATTGGTTTGGGGGGATGGAGAGAAGGACTTGGAAAAGGGAGATAGTAATTCCTGCATCTTTCCAAACCACATGCAGGAAGATTGTTTCTGTATTAAATCTCTTAGCATGGGTTAGCGTGGGAGTTCTGGCGGGAGGAAAGAAGCCAGACCTGGAATACCTTTTGGCCTGTAAATGCTAGAACTATATTTTATATAAATATAACCAGCTGTGGGTGGAGGCAAGAAACGAAAGATGTTTCTGAACTGCAATCAAGCTAAGGCTTTGTATATTTTGTGCATTTAGAGAAGTGCAGGAAGAAAATTCATTTCTCCCCTAGGCCTACAGTGTTTATTGATGGGTCCAACTTTCACCAAGTTGGTGCCCTTCAATTATATTGAACTATGACAGCCATCATCCCCAGGCAGCTATTGAGATGATGAATGATGGAGTCAAATGCCACCTTGAGTCCCTGTACTGGGAAGAAGGCGGGATAATGATGATGATGATGATGATGATGATGATGATGATGATGATGTTGTTGTTTCTGGAGATTCCCACAGTGTGGTAATACTGAATCACTTAAAAACATTTTGATCAACAAAAAGTTTACCTCTGATAAACTAACTGGTCAGCTGACTAAAATAATTTTTGTTTTAATTAATTAATTTTATTCATTTATTATTGAATGTATATTCTACCTTTCTCCTTACATGAGACCCAAGTTGGCTTCCAAGAAACTTAAAACAAGACAGGAAATTTTTTTACTATAACTAATAAAAACTGCAAAGGCTAAGTATCGTGTTCAAAGTAGCTTTCTATCCTGTGAGAGAAAGGAAAGGGAGTGCCTCTTCTAAAAAGAGGCATTCTGCTTCCAACTTATGGCAGTCAACTCTGAGGCTGAGAGAGTATGACTTGCCCAGGGTCACCCAATGGGTTTCATGGCTGAGCTGGAAATCAAACCCTGGTCTCCAGAGTCGTAGTGTAACCCTCAAACCATTACGCCACACTGGCTTTCTTGTGATGATATAGCAGAGGGCAAATGAAGACAATTGGGAACTGGAGAAAGAGCCAGTTCAAATCAAAATTTTATTGCTTTTAACCAGAGGTCATTGCACAGTACAACAGTACATAAAACAATGCATATAAAATATGTCCATAATATTAGCATGTCATCTCATATTTAATACAAAATTTCTAAACTTGATATTTAAAATACAGTGGTCCCCGGGTTATGAAAGTAATCCATTCCGGATTACCTTTTGTAACCCGGAAATCTTTGTAACCCGGGGGACCGCTTTGTTTGTTGTGCCGCACGCCAAATTTAAAGGGCCGGCGCTTTTTTTTCTATCGTAACTCAGGTTTTTTTTCGCAAGCCGGGGCCGTTTTTCCAGCCCCGGCTCTTTCGTACCCCGGGGTTTTCGTACCCCGGGGTATTCGTAACCCGGGGGACCACTGTAATACTTGTTATTATACCTAGTAAAAGTATCAAATATAATCATCACCTTTGCAGCTTATGGCTATCTCTGTTATATATTTTCCCCCTTTTTTTTTCCTTTTTTTTTTTGGCTGCTAGGGCAAACAAAGCTACTTTCCAGGTCACATATTTGTTCAGGTCCACTAGAAGGTAAAAAACCACATCCTGTGGGTTCTGACCAGGACTAGTTTCTATTACAGGTATGATGAATCTTTCTCTTGGTTCTTTATAGAGGGGGCAAAATAGCATGTAATGAACAAGGTCCTCTGCTTCTTGGCAACCGTATATACATACACGTTCCTTTGTTGGAATACCTTTATGTCTCCCATCTCTGTATGCTGTGTCCATCATATTTAATCTTAGTTCGGTAAAAGCTTTCCACAATTTTACAAATGTTAGACTATTAAAATAGTCTGCGTGATTACAGGACTCCTTGAGTTTATAGTACAGAGGGGCACATGAGGACAAATAAGCAATATACAGGTCCTCTTGTGTAGACATTTCACTTATTGTGTTCTTGATGGACTTTATCTGTGCCTCTAGTTGGAGTTCTTTAATTTTAGCCCAAAAAATTCCATATTTGATAACCAGTTGCACAGCATGATGTACCCAGTTTTTATTGGCCATGCTGTTGTTTAGCTCTATCAAACATTTCTTTGGAAGTTTGTCGTTATCCATCCCCTGAACTTTAAGCCAGTAGCATAAAATTCTCTTATGTATTTGGCTCTCTATACAAAGCATATTAGTTTCCAATCTAAGTATGGCAGTTGGTGTATCTCTAGGGAGACCCAACAATGACCTCAAGAAGTAATTCTGAGAGGGTTCCAGTTTTATGATACTTGATTTACCTGTAGTACCCCAGACTTCAGTCCCGTAGAGGGACTGTGCCATTGTTTTGGCTTTGTATACTATCATGGCAGGGTTTACTAAGTTTCCCCCCTCTAGTTGCAGCAAATAATAATAATAATAATAATAATAATAATATTTATTTCTAGTCCGCCCCTCTGAACAAGCAATCGGGGCGGATTACAACAAGGATTAAAACAATATCAAGTAAAATATCCCGTCCTTTCCCTTACCACCCCCCCCTTAAAAAGAGATTAAATCACAATTGAATTAAAACAGTAACTAGCTAAAATAGTAATAAAAACAAGATTAGAGAAAAATGGACCCAGCCAAGATTACGCAGAAGGAGAAACAGAGAAGGGAGGCTAGGATTAAAAGCCACTCTAAAGCCTAGATTTGGAGCCGGGGGATGTTTACATTCTCTGGGAAGGCCTGCCGGAAGAGATGTGTCTTTAGGGCTTTTTTTAAAGCCTTCTAAAGATGAAATAAGACGCATCTCATCCGGCAGGTCATTCCACAACCTGGGGGCAACAGCCGAAAAGGCCCTCTGGGAGGTCTGCACCAACCTGGTCTTCATGGGTTGCAGCAAGTTCCTCCCAGAGGACCGAAGTGTGCGGGGGGGTTCGTATGGGAAGAGGTGGTCCCTTAGATAGGATGGACCCAAGCCATGTAGGGCTTTAAAGGTTAAAACCAACACCTTGTACTGTGTCCGGAAACTGGTCGGCAGCCAGTGGAGAGCTTTAAGCACAGGAGTGATGTGCTCTCTCCTAGATGTTCCAGTGAGAAGTCTGGCTGCCATATTTTGGACCAGTTGTAGTTTCCGGGTTAGGCACAAGGGTAGCCCCATGTAGAGTGCGTTACAGTAGTCCAAACGTGAGGTTACCAGCGCGTGTATCAGTTTCCAGATCCCTCATCTCCAGGAAAGGGCGCAGCTGGCATATCAGCCGAAGCTGATAGCAGGCACTCCTAACCGTCGCATTCACCTGACTTGTCATGTGAAGCGACGGGTCAAGGAGTACCCCAGACTGCGAACAGAGTCCTTTGAGGAGAGTGTGACTCCGTCCAGGACTGGAAGTTGTATTCCCAGGCCTGGTTTCGGGCCTGTGACTGTGAGCACCTCCGTTTTGTCTGGATTGAGCTTCAATCTGTTTTTCCTCATCCAATCCATTACGCCCACAAGGCAGTCATTGAGAGGGGAGACGCCATCGGAGGTCTGAGCAGACGATCTGGTCATGGAGAAGAATATCTGGTTGTCATCAGCGTACTGGTGACACTGAGCTCCGTGCCTCCGGATGATCTCACCTAACGGCTTCATATAGATGTTAAATAACATCGGGGACAGGATGGCGCCCTGGGGGACGCCACAGCTAAGCTCGATCTTAGACGAACAACTGTCCCCGAGTCTCACCCTTTGAGATCTGCCAGAGAGGAAGGATCGGA
This sequence comes from Urosaurus nigricauda, assembly GCA_034509955.1. Classification (NCBI taxonomy): domain Eukaryota; kingdom Metazoa; phylum Chordata; class Lepidosauria; order Squamata; family Phrynosomatidae; genus Urosaurus; species Urosaurus nigricauda. Next base: position 8,719,436 of record JAOEGL010000014.1, read on the forward strand.
ACCATCAGAGTGCGGTGCCACCGATCCCCAACTCTCTCAGACGATCCAAAAGGATGGAGTGATCGATAGTGTCAAAAGCCGCGGAGAGATCCAAGAGCACCAACAGGGTCACACTACCCCTGTCAATGCTCAAGCGGAGGTCGTCAGTCAGAGCAACCATGGCAGTCTCCACTCCATGTCCTGCCCTGAAGCCGGTCTGGAACGGATCGAGATAATCGGTTTCATCCAAGACAGCTTGGAGTTGGGAGGCGACAGCTCTCTCGATCACCTTGCTGAGAAAAGGCAGCAAGGAAACTGGTCTGTAGTTGACAGAATCCAGGGGATCAAGGGAAGGCTTCTTCAGGAGGGGCCTAACAGCCGCCTCCTTCAGACAGGATGGAACACTGCCTTCCCTGAGAGACGCAGTGATCACCTCCCAAAGGAATGTTCTCAATGCGTCTCCTCCCTGGACGACCAGCAAGGATGGACCTGGATCAAGGGAGCAAGTCGTCTTCCTCACACATCCAAGGAGCTTGTCCACGTCATCGGTACTCACCAATTGGAACTCATCCAGTAAACTGACAGCAACGGAGTTACTGGATACCTCACTCATGGACACTGGACAGTGATTGGCGTCCAAGTCGGCTCTTATCCGAGAGATTTTATCTGCAAAGTGGATGTTAAACGCCTCACAGCAGGCTGCTGTAGGCTCTAGTAGGGGGTTTGGCGCAGGGGGAACCTGCGTCAACTCCCCCACCACCTTAAACAGCTCTGCTGGGCGGGACTCTGCAGACGCAATGCGTGCAGAGCAGCGGGATCTCCGTGCTGCACGCAAAGCCTCTCCACAGATGCGAAGATGCAGTCTATAGAGAGTTCTGTCGGATAAGAGGCGAGTCCTCCTCCATTCGCACTCTAGTCGTTGTCCAGCCCACTTCATCTCCCTGAGCTCTTGTGTGTACCAGAGTTTCTGGTTAGGAGCGGGCTGGAAAGGATGCTCGGGGGCAATCGTGTTGATGGCTCTGGCAACATCAGTGTTCCAGGTATCAACCAGAGCCTCAGCAGAATCACCGGCATTCCCAACCAACAAACTCTCTAGGGCCTTCTGGAAACCAATAGGTTCCATTAGCCTTCGAGGGCGGACCATTCGAATGGGTCCGCCACCCCCGGGAGGCCGAAAAATGGCTTTTAGTTCCGTCTTGATCAGGAAATGATCCGTCCATGACAGCGTGGAGGTCTTTGTTACCTCCGCCCATGGATACTCCTGTTCCGTACAAAAAACCCCATCGAGAGTATGACCCATGCAATGGGTAGGCCCATTGACCAATTGGGATAGGTTCATGGCTGACATGGATTCCATGAACTCCCGGGCTGCTCCAGATAGATCAGAAGGGCTGGTCTCGAGAGGAATGTTGAAGTCGCCCAAGACAAGAAGTCTGGGCAACTCCAACAGCAACTCAGAGACCAGCTGAGTCAGCTTGGCTAGGGAGTCTGTTAGGCAACGGGGTGGCCTGTATACTAACAGAATCCCCAGACTATCCCTGGTCTTCAGGCTCAGGTACATACATTCGATGTGGGCAGTTTTCCGGACAGGTTTCCTGGTCAAGGTCAGGTTGGTTCTATGAACTATAGCCACACTGCCCCCCCGCCCACTTTCCCTTATCTGCTCACTGACCGTGTAACCAGCCGGGAGAGTCTGTGCCCACGTGGCAGCATTGGTATCTCCCAGCCAGGTCTCAGTAAAGCATGCCAGGTCGGCCTGTTCATCCACAAGAAGATCGTGGATAATGTGGGTTTTACCTTTTGCCGACCTGACATTGCAGAGGAGCAGATTAAGGGATTGTGGGATGGTTGGTATGCGCTCCAAACTTTCTTGGGCAACAGAGTGAACTGAAGAAGGGATAGATCTTAAACTCTGTTACCGCCATACCTTCCCTGCCCCCACACAACCTCAATTGCCGCCCCCAGGTTATTCCCGGCTCCATTGTCTGCTGGTAGGAATGGGCAATCCAGCTAAATTTCCCTTCTCAAGGCAGGTGAGCAAACATAGACAAACAATAGGCAAATATTGTCTGTTCTCCTGTCTAGTCCGTTCTCTCAAAATAAACATTATACCGGCAGGCAGTGTTAGAGAGGGAGGAATAAAAAGTTCTAATGAGGAGGGAGAGTAACGTAGGTTCTACAGAGGCCCAAATGTTGCTATCGCCGCTACTCTCCATTCCACTGCGCGCCATTGCAAGACCAGACGTAGCTTTTGTCAATCTGTAAGTTTGTACTTTTATATTTAACAGTTGTTCTTTCCAAGATGTTGTATCTGAGTATAGTAGGCCTAAATATCTAAATGATTTCACTTGACTTATGATGTTTCCATCTAAATGCCAAATATGCTTTTCATGGCATTTTTTAAAAACCATAACCTGGGTTTTATCATAATTAATTGTCAATTTGTTATTTTTGCAGTATGAAGAGAGTTTTGCAAGGAATCTCCGTAGACCCAGCTCAGTTCTGGATATCAGAACTAAATCGTCCACATACATTAACAAAGAGATTTTGGCATCAAGAATTGTAACAGGGGCATATTGCAAACCCTCCAGATCTTTTACAATGTCGTTGATAAAAAAATTAAACAGGAAAGGTGCTAATATGCATCCTTGCTTAATTCCTACAGATGCGTCAATCTTTGGGGTTAGATGACCTGCTAGGTCTACTTTAACCTGTAACGATGTGCTAGTATACAGTGATTTTATAAGAAATAATAAACGGTGGTCAATATTTGTTTTCTCCAATTTCTGCCACAACAAAAATCTAGAGATCGAATCAAATGCAGATTTCAAATCAGCAAAAGTAACATACAATTTTTGCTTCAGGTCATGAACCTATTTGCACATAAGGAAGTTCAACACAAAACTACAGATCAATTGTTGACTTCCCCTTTTGGAAACCAGTTTGTACTTCTGCCAATAAATTATGGCTATCTGCCCAGTCTTCTATTTTTTTCCAGGAGGTACCTAGCATATAATTTAGAGGCAATATCTAAAAGGCTGATAGGCCTATAGTTAGCTAGGTCTTTCTTGTCACCTTTTTTATATATAGGCGCAATAATACTCAGTTTCCAACCTTCTGGAATACATCCAGAGCAATTTATATGAGTGAACAATTTTGCGAGAACTGGGGACCAATATTCCAGTTTTGCCTTGTTCAACGGGTCCTCACCAGGGGCTTTGTTGGTAGATTGTCTAGCAATGATTCCTTTGATATGGTTTGGAGTGACATCGGGCCATTCAGAGGTGTCTAATGGTTTGGCGAGATGGGTTGGGCATAAAAGATCATGTTGAGGCTTGTAAATATTGGAGAAGTAATTCGCCCAATCTTTTCCTTGCACTACAGCCACTAATGCATAATTTGTTGTTCTGGTTCCGTAGGCTATTAAACGCCAGAATTTCTGGGAGTCTTTTTGGATGGCTGCCTCTCCTAATTCTTTCCATTGTACCTCATAATATTTTTGTTCCTTTTCTTTAAGTAATTTTTTATAATTTTTCTGTAATTGGACTTATCCGGTTTGAGGTGTTTCCTTTGATACCCTTTGTCTTCAGTTTTCTAATTTCATTAACTAGGGTTTTTTTAAACTCTAAGCAGTCCTGGTCGAACCATGTCCTGGGTTTGATTCTGATGTTTTGGGGCACATAAGATACACTCAATAAAGGTTTTATTTATGATATTAGAGCCTGATATGCCCCAGTAACATCATTTGATTCTTGAAGGACGTTTTCCCTAAGTTTCACAAACTTAAGAGAATCAAGAATCTTGCAAATCTCCTGAAGCTGACCATTCCATTTTAGAATCATAGAATCATAGAGTTGGAAGAGACCACAAGGATCATCCAGTCCAACCCCCTGCCATGCAGGAACTCGAAATCAAAGCATCCCTGACAGATGGCCATCCAGCCTCTGCTTAAAGACCCCTAAGGATTTTAACCTCCTATTACCCAAAATCTCATATTGGGTTTGATCTATTGCTCTTGGTACTTCCTGTGATGTTTGTGGGAGTGACAATTCAAGAGAGAAATGGTTGCTCTCAGCTCTTATAATTATTTTAAATGTATTTCTATCAATTGGTGTATTATTGGAGGTTAATATGTAATCAATGGTGCTGAAATGGCCTCTGGGGGAAATGTATGTGAAATTACCCTCATGGTCTCCCGCTCCGTGCCCATTACACAACAGTAAGTTGTGTTTCATTATAAGTGCACAGAGATGTTTTCCAGCGTGATTATGAGTTCTGTCCATGGCTGCTCTCTGGTATATTTCAGGTGTATCATCAAGGGTTAATCCAAACACTATTTTACTTGAGGAAGTAATACCTATGCAAGCATTAAAGTCAACTGCTATGATTACCCAGGAACTAGGGGTCAGGGGTGTTCTTCTAGCACTTGATCAAAAGTTTCCCAAAAATATCTTTTATTGGTGCTGAGTTTTAGTGGAGGAATGTAAGTACAAACTAAATAGACAGTTTCGGGAAAGATATTAGCAATTGATAAAACCAAAAATTTGGAAGAAGATAATGATGGATGTTGTTGAACTATGCCTGTCAGTGAGGTTGAGATTAGTATTGCAAGGCCTCCAGTTGGTCTTCCAAACTTTGTGTTTTTTAAGGCTCGAGCAGCATATGTTGAATATCCCTGTAAGGTGATTTCACCCCCATCTTCAACCCACGTTTCTTGTAGGAAAATGATCTTGTATGTCTGCAGAAATGCTAGAAAATTATCGTCTTGGACCTTATTTTGCCAACCGGCAATGTTCCATGAAATAAGTCTGGTTGGGTATTTGGTCAGGAGGATCCTCCTTGACTCTTGCGCATTTCAGATGGCAAATGGGTATCATTAGTTGTTACTGCAAGGTTGTTGTCCTTTCTAAAATAAATCCGAATATCATCAAGTTTTAATTTGTTATCCGGTGAGATTCTATTGATAGTATTATTATCTATTTGTGGCCCTTTTGTATTCCCATTTATGATCTTATTTAACTGGGCTTTGGGGAGCTCATTAGTTACATATTCTGCTTCGCAGAGTTTATTTAATTGAGTTTGGAGTGAGTTAAGCCTACCTATGGTAACCAGCTTGTCCAGCAAAGGAAGTTTCTTAAATGAACTTATTAGTCCTTCCTCTTCCGGGATCTCTGTGTCAAGACAAGCCAGAGAATTCTGTTTTATTTTCATTGTTGTCTTGGGTGTCATCCAGACAAATCAGGTCCCCAACATCTGCTGTCTGTTTTGTTTTGTTTGGTTTTTTGACAAGCTTTTCATTTGCTTGGGTTAACTGGGAGTCTAGTAAGGCGTAAGATGTAAGGTGGCAAAGACTCTTCTAACCTCCATCTGATGATGCCAAAGTACATTTCTTAATTTCTAAATCCTTGCTTTGATGACATCATTGCTGAATGTTACGAGCGCTCTTGCAGTTCGGTAGCTGTAGAACAAATATTCTATGCTTTCAATATCTTTTTCCCTTGGGAGGCTTATCCCAGAAGCTTCCAACTGGTGAAAGAAATGTTCTTTCCTTTGAGATTTTGTTATTATGCCATATGGCTTTGGGTAATTTATGAAAGCCAATTGTGTTTTTTTCAGTACTAGTGCATGAGGAGAGCTACTGAATTCAAGGCAGGGTTTCTGCAAATCAATTTTCTTAGTCAAATCAGTTTTGTTATTATTTATAACTCCCTTCTCTTTATTTAATATGTTCTGTTCATGCTGCCCTGTCGTGCAGCTGGAATCAATTAAACTATTTATTTGTGAGGGTTCAGCTGTGCCTGTTTTATTATCTCTAGTTTTCGTTCTTATTTTTGTTTTCTAGTTTTGTGGGTTGTTTTAGATTCCAAAATCTTAAACAATGTTTTGAAGTTAAAATTTATAGATCTTTTCATTTTAGTACATTCTTTCTTCTGATTATCAGTATTTAAGGTCTTTATACATTTTTTCCTCTTTGCCCTCCTATGCTTCATCACACTTTTCCCAAGTTTTGATTCATATTGGTTTTTGCTTTTACAGTATTTTTGACAGTAATGCCAGTTTGATTTTGCAATTCAGTGTGTTTGATCATTATTTTAGCCCCCTTTCAGGGTGCCTTATCAAATGACAAATAACCTTAATGTTTGCCTTTATGGTACCAATTATATTACCATGAGCTTTTAAGATGGTATATATATCTTGAATTTGGTCTGTTCTGATGTTATCCTCAACTATCTTATTCCCTGCTGTTTGCTCTGGACCTGTTTCACTTATAATTTCATGATCATTTTGAGTTTCTGCCCCCAAAGCTAATAACTGCTTTATAATTTTATCTATGTGCTCTTGAGATTCAGCTATTATTTTTTTCTCCTTTCGTAGCAACTCATCAAGAGGAGGAAGGTCCTCAAAAAATGCCATAAGGCTCTCGTCATGGTTAGGTGGCTACTATTTATTTCAGAAGATGACTTTTCAATAATAATAAATAATAAAAATAATAATTTTTATTTCTAGTCCGCCCCTCTGAACAAAGCAATCGGGGCGGATTACAACAGAAGTTAAAAACATAACAGATTAAAATATTCCCATCCATCCCCACCTCTCCCCTTAAAAAAGGATTAAATCAAACTATAGATTAAAACATATACAATAAAAACATGTGCGATGGGTTAGGCCAAAAATGCCTAGACAAGGATTTCTAGCTCCAGTAGAGAAAGAGCACACGGGCAGAGGTTGGGGAGGACTATACCCTGATTTGGAGCCGGGGTTATTAACTAGTGTCTGGGAAGGCCTGCCAGAAGAGATGCGTCTTTAAGGCTTTCTTGAAGCCATCGGTGGAAGTTATTCTCCTTTTCATGCAAATCACAGGCTATTGCTCCCTCGATGTTTGGATTAGTTTTAGCAAAGGGAGGCTTATCTTTGTTCTTATCAATTCCTAGAGTGGGGCTGTCTGCATTTACTTTTGCTTGGGCCTCATTCTGTTCATTCCCTATTTTAGCAATAGGTTTCCCTTTTTCCCTTCACTTTCTCTCCTTAGTCCCAATTGCCTTACCCCTTTTGCTACCTGTTGTTGTAACATAGGACCACATTAGACGGTTTTTTGGACTTACTGTATCTTTGTTAGATTTGCCCTTCTTTTTTTGACTTCTTGTAGAAACCATCTTATAAGCACATCACAAAGTCTAAACCAACCAAGTAGAACTGGACGGAATACTTAGTTTGTTAAATAGTACAACTCTTTTGATCTCACTTAAGTGTGCTTGCCCTTTAATTATGACGACTAACCAGTTCCACATCTTTAGATTATTTCCAGGCTATTACTAGTCTGAGAATATAAGTTTTAAAATAAAGTGAAATCGAATTAAAAATAAAAATAAAAAGGTAGGTAAAATTAATGCTCCTAAATATCACTTTAAGTATGACCCACTAAGGTGTAAGAGCGTTAAGGGTTGTGGCTAGTGCCATAAAATTGGTGTCAGGATATACCTTACACCTTGCTATCCATACTGCTGTTACCAGGACCAGGTAAGTAGAGGTGAGCTCCAATTTACAAAGATCACCAGGGTTCCTGTCATTCACCCACACCAGGCCTGATGACTAGGTCTGGTGACTAGGGGGCAAACAGGAATTAAACAGGAAATGTCCTATATTAAACATAAGGCATTTCCTGTTTAATTCCTGTTTAACTCTCGTTTAAATCCTGTTTGCCCCCCTTGTGTGATAAACCCTCACAGAGAGGTGGAGGAGGAGGTGGAGAAGGAGTCTCACTCAGGCAGGCTGCTTCCATTTGGCGTTGCTGCCCTCTGGGCCCTAGTGCTGCCCCTCTCAGTAGCAGGTGGTGCAGTTGTTATACTTGATGCTGAAAAGGTAGGGCTTCCAGGACTCCTCTACCACTCTTTCCTTTGCTGTTGTTGGGGCTGCTATTGAAGATGGAGGCGTTTGGAGGATGCCGGGAGCCGAAAGAACCGGTTGGGGATCCTACATGGAGTAGGAGGATGCTAGGTTGTCAGATTATAGGAACATTATATTATATGAAAATGATTATTTATTCTCTTATTGGATTTGACCCAGGGTGAGTACTGCCATGGTGGACTTAGGCGAGGAGGAGACTTGATCCTGGCTTATTTTTCAGGTCAGAAGAAGAGGATAGTATAGAAAAGACAAGTGAGCATTTTTAATATTTTTTTTTACAAAGAGTGCTGAGAGCAATAATCTACTGTAGCATAAATAACATCTGAAGCCCCAAAGGTTTCCTATCGCTGCTGTAGTCCATTTAACAATCTCAGCCATCTTCTCCTGTCTGTATAGACAAGGCTTAAGTCTAGCAAACTCATGTGAAGTCGAAGGCTTTCATGGCTGGCATCCATAGGTTGGGTTTTTTTTTTTTTTTTTGTGGGTTTTTCAAGCTATGTGGCCATGTTCTAGAAGAGTTTATTCCTGGCGTTTTGCCTGCCTCTGTGGCTGGCTGGCATGGGAGTGAACAGGGTATACACACACACACACACACACACACAGAATCATAGAGTTGGAAGAGACCACAAGGGCCATCCAGTCCAACCCCCTGCTGTGCAGGAACTCCCAATCAAAGCATACCCGCAGATGTCCATCCAGCCTCTGTTTAAAGACCTCTAAGGAAGGTAACTCCACCACCCTCCGAGGGAGTGTGTTCCACTGTCGAACAGCCCTTACTGTCAGGAAGTTCCTCCTAATGTTGAGGTGGAATCTCTTTTCCTGCAATTTGTATCCATTGTTCCTCGTCCTAGTCTCTGGAGCAGCAGAAAACAAGCTTGCTCCCTCCTCAATGTGACATCCCTTCAAATATTTAAACAGGGCAATCATATCACCTCTTAACCTTCTCTTTTCCAGGCTAAACATCTCCAGTTCCCTAAGGCGTTCTTCATAGGGCAAGGTTTCCAGACCCTTCACCATCTTAGTTGCCCTCCTTTGGACACGCTCCACATCTTTTTCAAACTGGGTAGGGAGGAGTGATTTCCATGTTAATCTGTGTATTGTTCTGTTGTTCAATGGCAAGGCCTCAGGGTGGGAGGACATGCAAAGAGGATTAGTGACTATAGCTTTTTGTGGGTTTTTCGGGTTCTGTGGCCATGTTCTAGAAGAGTTTATTCCTGATGTTTTGCCTGTATCGGTAGCTGGCATCTTCTTCAGAGAATGATGGCATGGGAGGGAATGGGGTATATATATACTGTGTGACCCTGGGTAGGGAAGAGTGATTTCCATGTTAATCTGTGTATTTTTCTGAATTGAATGGCAAGTCTTCAGAGTGGGAGGATATGCAAGGAGGATTAGTGTCTGTTAGTGTCTGTTAGTGTCATACAGTATATATATACCTAATGCTCTTCCATGGCAGCCTTCTCTGAAGATGCCAGCCACAGATGCAGGCGAAACGTCAGGAATAAACTCTTCTAGAACATGGCCACATAGCCCGAAAAACCCACAAAAAACTAGCAAACCCACATTTCCAATACTGCTCTGTCAAACGCTGCCACTGTTTCAAAGCTGGCATCTCATGTTGTTGCTCCCTCTTGGCTTTCGAATGCGCTTGCACTTATATGTGGACTTTGCTGCCCTGGCCTGCAAGTCAGTCCAGAACATGTCAGGCAAACAATCGTATTATGACTCCATCAATTGTTCTCCAAATAAAGCAATTTCCATGGCCAAGGAAAATGTGTCAGGAGACATTTTTCCACTGGATGCATACCCAAAACAAACAACTAATCTCCCCACCATTCCCTGAAAGAAAGAAAAATACACACTTTCCCCCCTGGGCCTTTGAAGTCACATTGGTGGTAAACCCCCATTAGGCACCCAACGGTGTGAGGCTGTTGAAAACCTGTATGATCAACAGCTCACTATTAATCTTCTTTTACTGTTCATTCCTCTTTGTCACCTCTGGCTTGTTTGGGAAAGATGTTTCAAACTATCCGTAAGAGGAGCCAAAAAATGCTGACGGGATTCATCAGCATCAATAGCAAAAAGCAAACAACAGGAATCAGCTGCATTGAGCCAACAAACTAGACCACCAATTGATGGATCAAAACTTGTGGCCAACATTACACTAAGGCAGTGGCTTTTAAACAGTGTGCCATGCATAGGGTTGACAAAGTCGAAACTGAAGAGGGTTCTGCACATATACACCACATATAATATCCAAAGCCAGTCAAGTTATTTTGACATTTGAGGAAGAAAATTCCCCCAAGAACTGTCCCTCCATCCCAGGAGTAATGCTACATTTACAATATAGGCTGCATCCACACTGCAGAAATAACACGGTTTGACACCACTTTAACTGCCATGGCTCAAGGCTATGGAATTCGGGGAATTGTAGGTTTGTGAGATATTTAGCCCCCTCCATCAGAGAGCTCTGGTGCCACAACAAAGTACAAATCCTAGGGTTCCATCGCACTGAGCCATGGCAGTTAAAGTGGCGTCAAGCTGGATTATTTTTGCAGTGCAGATGTAGCCATAGTGAGGTAAAGTGCTGAACTCTGCCTAAGAGTCAGGCTGGATGACTGTTCCTATCTTTCAGGCATCTGTTAAGGAGTTGTTTCTTTCACCCTAGATTTTCCCATGAAAAATAAGCCAGGATTAAGTCTCCTCACCTAAACCCACCATGGCAGTACTCACCTTAGGTCAAATCCAGTAACAGAATAAATAATTGTATCAAGGTTATGATTTCAGGAATGTCCCTGTTGTACAGTTTTCTCACTGAAACTTGGCTCTTCCCCCCAGGTAAACATGAATCGCCTTTGTTTCCCAAGTTGTACAAACTGAATTCTTTTCTCCCACAGCTATTTCAAAATCAAACACCTTTTAAACATTCTTATAAGCAAAGCTTATAAAGAGAGATAGCAGCTGGGAGGAATGTGCACATATACCTCGTGGGGGGAAAAATTCCTTATCATATAACGTATGAGTCCGACACTGTATGAAAACATATGACAAGGTGGAATCAATAGGTTTTGGTAATTCTCCTCTGTCCTCATAGTGCTTTTGCACTGAAATGATAAAGCACCAAAAGAAGAAGAGTGGAAAATGGAATAAAGATATATAGAGATATACAGTAGATACACACAGAGAAAGCATATGTGAGCTCCAGTATAGTGTAGTGGTTTGAGTGTTGGACTACAACTCTACAGACCAGGGTTCTAATCTCTACTTGGCTATGGAAACCCACTGTGTGACCTCTGGAGAGGGTTTGCCTTTGCCTTCCTCTGAGCATGTCCAGAGGAGGGCAACCATATTTGTGAAGGGTTTGGAAACCATGCCCTATAAGGAGAAACTTAGGGAGCTGGTTATGTTTAGCCTAGAGAAGAGAAGATTAAGAGGTGATACAATAGCCCTGTAGAAGGAATGTCATATTGAGGAGGGACCAAGCTTGTTTTCTGCTGCTCCAGAGAATAGGACATGGAGCAGTGGGTTCAAACTACAGGAGAAGAGGTTCCTCCTTTAGGCAGTTGTAAGCCCAGGAGGAGCTGGATATGTTTAGCCTGACAGAGAGAAGATGGAAAGATTATATGAAAGGTAATATGACCATCTTCAAATATCTGAAGGTCTGCCACATGAAAGATGGAGTGAGCTTTTTTTCTCCTGCTCCAGAGGATTCAAATGACAAGAAAGGCTATTTTGATTAAACAGCAGAACAAAATGTCCTGAAGGTAAGAGATGTTCAACAGTGGAATAGATGCCCTCAGGTAGTGGTAGATTCCCCGTCATTGGAAGTTTTAAAACAGAGGTTGGATGTCCACCTCTTAGGCTTAATTTAGCTGTCGATTCCTGCACTATATGGCAACTGGGGTCCCTTCCAGTTCTTTGTTTTTATGATTTTATCATTCTGTGGTTAGTAATCACAAAATGCTGCTGCCCATGCAGATAATACTCAGTATCATCTGCATAGGTTAGCTACTTCAATTCTGGCTAAAGATCAGATTGGCTCTGCTCCAGGCTCGAAACTGAGGTTTGGTGGGTCCTTTTCTATATTGTTGGGCCCCTTGCTGCAAGCTTACCTAGTAGCAGCTGAGGTACCGTTTTAAACTTTCCACTATACCCACAGGGTAGTGTTGTTTTAGAGAATTGTGGGAAATTCTATGTAGTGCTAGGCCCTGGTGCTGTTAAGCCACGCTGGAGTCTTGGCAGCTGCCCAAGGGTCTTGGGTGCTGACACCAGGCCTATTGAGTGGCATCCGCTACCTTTTCCAGTGTTGTTGCAAAAAGATGAGATTAGTAGTCAGTAGCATAGGCAAGACTGGATCTGGGAAATATCTTCCCCAGACTCGGCAAATATTTTTGTGTTTGTCAGGCTCTAACCTGAACGCACATCTCAAGGATGCGAGGGCTACAGAGTTGAAAAGAGCTTGTTCAAAAAGGAAAGGAAACCAGGTCTGCCGAGGGCGACTGCTCTTAATGGTCTGAAAATAAACCTAATATTTGTCTTGGCGGCGGGAGCAGAATGGGTACCTTGATTGAAATGGGATTTCTAATACATGTTTCAGACAGTGCAGCAGACCACAGTAGAGTTCATTCAGAGGAAGCCCATGTGTGGAATTTCTCTCTTGGTCCTCCACAATTCATGTGCGCAGGGATCAGCGTGAGAAGGTAAAAGAAAAAGCAAAATATTAGCCCTGAGCAGAAGCTAATCACAATTTTGGAGGAGCATTTCCTTCACTTTTGTCCTCTCTTTTATGTCTACAGACAGCTGATAAATGGTGCCAACATGCCCAGGTTGTAGAAAGGACAGCACCCCAAAGTCCAGGGAGGGATCTCGGGGCATCTGAGTAACAGATGACTACAGGTTTGGAACTGTGGGACCAGCCTGAAGAGGGGATCTGTCACATCCACACTTTAACTGAAATGCACATCAAGAAGCAGGGATTGATTCTGTGCTGAGTTATACTCCCCTTGAAGATACAGGATCACAGTTTGGGGGTACTCCTAGGATCTTATTGCACCACCTCCGGTGGCCAACTTACCTCTTCTGAATTTGGCTCAAATTCGGAAGTTAGGCTGTTGTTACATTTTCTCTCAAAACGGCTTCCCATTGCCTCCAGGGCTGAATTCTGGCCCCATAAGTCACTTCAGTGGTCATTTTTTTCAATTCCAAAGTTTCCAATTTGGAAAAAATGGCCACCAAAACAACTTACGGGGCCTGAATTCAGCCCTGGAGGCAACGGGAAGCTGTTTTGAGAGAAAAGTCAGTGCAATAAAATCAGCCTAATATTTGAGCCAAATTTGGAAGAGTTAAGTCAGGCACCAGAGGTAATGCAATAAGCTCCCTAGATTCAGCCCTGAGCCTGGATGTCTAGGTTTCTTGGTAGCTGGGAGTGCATTTTCAAAGTTCAACTTTGGAGCTGCCTTTGAAGAATGTTGAAAACTTGAACCAGTCCAAAAAGCCACACTTTAACTGAAGCTAAATACAGGACACAACCCTCTTATTATCACATACCACTGGCTACTAGACTGTTTTGCTCCAATGGAGCAGGTGATCATCTGGCTCTGGATGGGTTGGTTGCTCCTTTTTCCAACAGGTTGGGAGAGGAGCCAAGGAGGTTGACTTCTGCCTCCCTTAACAGGAGAGAGTAACTTACTGAACTCAGAAAAGATATCCGGGGAGCTATGTTGGTAGCTGTATGTTTTCTGGATGTGAAGATACCGCATTTAAGTCATTTGGACCTTAAATCTATTTGGACAATAAAGCCTCAACTAAATCTTTTTTTAATAATAATAATAATAATAATAATGCTTCTTTCTTACCCGCCCCTCTGTAAAACAATCGAGGCGGGGTACAACAAGGTTAAAAAACAGATTACAGATTAAAATAATTCAAGAATTCCATCCCACCCCCCCCCCAAATAGGATTAAACTAGTTAAATTTAAAATTCAATTACTAACAATAGATATACAATGCAACATAATACACAAATAAAAACCGCAATGCTGGCCACAGCATGGGTAGCAACAAAATACAGAGGGGGGGGGGATAGGGAGTTGGGAATTGGCTGAAAGATTTTAGGAGCCGGGTAGATTATACAGTTTCAGGGAAGGCCTGCCGGAAGAGATGCGTCTTTAAGGCTGTTTTGAAACAGTCTAGCGATGTAATGAGACGCATCTCATCCGGCAGGCCATTCCATAGCCTGGGAGCAGAAGAAGAAAAGGCCCTCTGGGAGGTCTGCACTAACCTAGTCTTCATGGGCTGCAACAGATTTCTCCCAGAGGACCGAAGTGTGCGGGGGGGGGGGGTTCATATGGGGAGAGGCGGTCCCTGAGATAAGATGGACCCAAGCCATGTAGGGCTTTAAAGGTTAAAACCAACACCTTGTACTGCGCCCGGAAACTAATCGGCAGCCAGCGGAGAGCTTTAAGCACAGGTGTTATGTGCTCTCTCCTAGGTGTTCCGCTAACAAGCCTGGCTGCCATATTTTGAACTAGTTGGAGTTTCCGGGTTAGGCACAAGGGTAGCCCCATGTAGAGAGCGTTACAGAAATCCAAACGTGAGGTTACCAAAGCATGCACCACTGTTTCCAGGTCCCTCTGATCCAGGTAGGGGCACAGCTGGCGTATCAGCCGAAGCGGATAACAGGTGCTCCTGACTGCCGCATTCACCTGACTAGTCATGTGAAGCGACCAGTCAAGGAGCACCCCCAGACTGCGAACAGGGTCCTTCGGGGAGAGTGTATTCCCAAACCTGGTTTCGGGCCTGTAACAGCTAGTACCTCTGTTTTGTCTGGATTGAGTTTCAGCCTGTTTTTTCTCATCCAATCCATTACCGCAGCAAGGCAGTCATTAAGAGGAGAGGCGCCATCTGAAGTCTGAACCGACGATCTGGTCATGGAGAGGTATATCTGAGTGTTGTCAGCGTACTGAAGGCACTGAGCTTCATGCCTCCAAATGATGTCACCCAGCGGCTTCATGTAGATATTAAATAGCAATGGGGACAGGATGGCGCCCTGAGGGACGCCACAATTAAGCTCAATCTTGGAGGAGCAACTGTCCCCGAGCCTCACCCTTTGAGATCTCCCAGAGAGAAAGGACCGGAACCACCGGAGTGCGGTGCCTCCGATCCCCAACTCCCTCAGTCGACTCAAGAGGATGGAGTGATCTACAGTATCAAAAGCCGCTGACAGATCCAAGAGCACCAGCAGGGTCACACTACCCCTGTCGATACTCAGGCAGAGGTCGTCGGTCAGAGAGACCATGGCAGTCTCCACTCCATGTCCTGTCCTGAAGCAGGTTTGAAATGGATCAAGATAATCAGTTTCATCCAAGAAAACCTGGAGTTGAGAGGTGACTGTTGTCTCGATCACCTTGCTCAAAAAAGGTAGCAAGGACACTGGTCTATAGTTGTTCCTGTCCAGGGGGTCAAGGGAGGGTTTCTTCAGGAGGGGTCTAACGGCCGCCTCCTTTAGACAAGATGGCAGAGGGACACATTGATTGTATCCCGAAGGAATACCCTCAGTGCGTCCCCTCCCTGGACGACCAGCCAAGATGGACAGAGATCGAGGGAGCAGGTCGTCTTTTTCATACTTCCAAGAAGCTTGTCCACATCATCGGTACTCACAGGTTGGACCTCATCCAGCAAAATGACATCAACGGAGTTGTTGGACGCCTCATCTATTGGTTCTAGTGGAAAACTGACATCTAAGTCGGCCCTTATCCGAGAGATTTTATCTGCAAAGTAGGTATTAAACACGTCACAGCAGGCCGTCGTAGGGACAAGTAGGGGATTTGTCACAGGAGGGACCTGTGTTAGCTCCCCCACCATCCTAAATAGCTCTGCTGGGCGGGACTCTGCAGACGCAATGTGTGCAGAGCAGAAGGCTCTCCGCGCTGCACACAAAGCCTCCCAATAGGCGCGAAAATGCTGCCTATGGCGAGTTCTGTCGGATAAGAGCCAAGTTTTCCACCACTTGCGCTCTAGTCGTTGTCCAACCTGCCTCATCTCTCTAAGTTCCTCTGTGAACCAGGGCTTACGGTTAGGAGTGGGTTGGAGAGGACGCTCGGGGGCAATCGCGTCGAGAGCCTTGGGAAGATCGGTGTTCCAGGTGGTGACCAAGGCTTCGACGGGATCACCAGCATTGCCAACCATTAAACCCTCTAAGGCCTTCTGGAAACCGATTGGTTCCATCAGCCTTCGAGGGCGGACCGATCTAATGGGTCCACCACCCCCGAGGGAACGGATAGTGGCTTTTAGCTCCAGCTTGATCAGGAAATAAAGATAATGGTATAATTTGAAATTTTAAAGTTGTAGTTTTCCATCCTTGGTAGAAAAATGTGGTTATGATAAAAGATGAACAAAGTAAACACCTTTTGATGCACGGTTATGAAAGCGTAATTGAACATGACAGCTAATCTCAATATGACCATTGGTAAACTTCCGTAAATGCTTCATTTCCTGTGCACCAGAATAACCAGATAGCAATACACTTTATATTTTATACAAAGCAACAATAAATCCTAATCAGCTATAGAAATTTGCTTTTCAGGCATTTTTATCTGCAATATTTCTAATAATATTATCAAAACCTGTCTCTCTGGCAGTGCTTGCTTCAATACTCAGTCTTGCAAAATCAACAAGTTGGGTTTGAGAAACGGGAGACCTTAAAAAGTTGTTGATATGTTTGAGCTTGCTGAAAGATCTTTCAGTTGAAATGACCATGGCTGGAATTGTCAACCGTGTTCTCAAACCAAGACCAACATTTGGAAATATCTCACAAAGTTTGTAATCAGTAAATACATTTTTGAGGGAGGGAGCTGTCAGAAATTCACAGGCTCCTAATTTAAAGAAGGCAACTGCTGCGACCACAGATGGTCAAGCGGGGGGACAGGGAATGCCTTTTGTATGACCATTTTCAGAAGCCAAATTATTTGACTACAGGCTTCTCATTCAGCACCATTTTTACAGCTGTCAGTATGTGATGGGCTATTGATATCCATTTGCACTTCTGCAGCATCTAGGTTTTGCCATGGGCAGAACCCCAGCTCACCCCACCATCCTCACACGGTCCCACCGAATGTCCACTGAATGCAGAATGACAATAACCCTAAGAAGGAGTGTGAACATACGTCTCTAGGAATCTGTAATCAAGGCCTATTTAGAAAGAAAGGCAGAAAAGCTTTACTCTGTAACTTCTGTATGTTTTCATCTACAGCTACATTGGTTGCCATATATATATATACACACACACACACACACACATACAGTATATGGCTTTACAGTTTTATGTTATGGCTCAGTTGAGGCCTGTATTTTTCTTTGTGTGTCGTGGTGGTGGGGTGGGGGATTGTGAGGACAAATATCCATCGACGCCTGGTAATAATGCAGTGAAAAATATGGGTAGCGCAAACAAGTGTCCTTTGAGCGTAACAAGAGCATCCTTCAACAGGTTGTGTTTTTTTTCCCCCCAAGGCTGCTTAGCATTAATCATTACTTTGCTTCTTTGTCAACTGGTCCCCCAGTTGGGGCTGGTCCATGAGTGATCAGCAGTGGGTCTGTGGAGAGTTTCTAAGAAAGAAAGAAAGAAAGAAAGAAAGAAAGAAAGGCAGCCAGCCAGTAGGAAGAAATATGGTACCATTCTTTGGGACTTTAGAGAGAATAGGGCTGCATGACTTGCCGCACTGCCACATTGCAGTCCAGAGCAGGGTGCACAGCATCAGTGGCTTGCTCTATGGCCATCTTCCTGGTTTTCTCCCTCAGGCTATATATTTGGACACATTGCCTCATTGAGGTAGTTCTTGTTGGCGCACCAGCCAGGGTAACTTACAGGGATCCCCTTATGAGACCAGGAGGGTGTGCTGGTGGAAATTTGTATGTCCAGGCAATGGCAATTCTGGCACCCCCTCAGTGGGCAGGAAGATCACACCGGGTGACGCCAACCCTAGTGACACCACTGTTCTAAAGAGCTTAACAAAAGTGAACTCAACCTACAAATTAGCTTTTTCAGATCCTTGGAGTTCCATGGAAGAAGTATAGGCTCTAAATCAGGCATGGGCAGTGGAATGAGGGGACAAGGGCCAATTTGCCCCCAGCTTCACCAAATTGGCCGATTCATCAAATTGGCCGATCTGTGCCCAAAATCTCCCTCTTTGTTTGGCTGTTTATTAGCCAAAATGGCATGCAGAAGTGACACAGCATCACTTCAAGAAAAGAGGTATAGGATGGTGGGAGGTTCTAGGGATAAAAAAGCATTTGGGGGTATTTTCTTGTCTTTCGGCACAGCTGTTTGCACCACTTGTTTTTATAAATATTGTGAAGTGTTTGGAAGATGGAATGGGGGAGACTTTGGAGGCTATAATAGTTGGGTTTGTGAGCTGCATCTTCCCCACCTCTGTTGTAAATACATACCCTTCCTAACTGGTTTACCAGAGGTAAAAGTAGGGTGAGTGTACACACCGCAACCACTAATCCCTTTTTAAAACTATCTTCAATATTCAAAGATAAACAGTCATCCATCTCTTGTTCAAGTTCCTCACACAAGATTTTAAACTAGTTTTCAAGCTGATTAAAAATCTTAGGAAGCAGTTAGCCCCACCTGGTGTCCCATCCGGAGATCAACAAAAACTGGATGCATTACGCCTCTTTTTTATGAGGGACACATTATTATTTAATATTAAATTAATTTTATTGGATAATCTAAGGTAACATAAACCACATCTATAAGTAATGGAGTGCGATATAAATATCATTGTTGTCACATCATACGTAGACAGCATAACCTATTTTGGAATTTTATTTGGCATCATTTCAACATCAAACTCCCACCAAACTTCATAGAACTTGCTCTGAAGTTTAGCGTAACTTTTCTGCCATCTACTGAAAAAACACAGACCTGCTATGAGTAAGAATGGAAACCAAAATGGCTTGCTTTCAAACCTAAATGCTGGAGATGATTGAACCCCTGATCTTCCTAGCCTTTTAAATTTTATTTTAATGTCCTGTAAGCCAGTCAACTTAATGCAACCGCAGTTGTTGCCAGGAAATGAAGTTATCTTCTGGCAAAGATACCTTAGAATCTCTCTGTTTTTCCCTGACTTCTAAATGGATCTGGAATTACGAAGCCAATATGCTGTGTCCAGCTTGCTATTTACAGAAAGCTGTTTTAAAATATCTGAGTTGAGGGGATGTACAGAAGATGTGAACTAGAGCAAAAGGAGACCTCTGACCTGAGTTTGTGATCTTATATGCTGAGGAATAATTCTCACTGATATCAGTGGCTCTTTCTTCTATATAAACGCTGATAGGATTAGGCAGTGTCCTTCCCTTTTCTCCAAGAAAACTTTTGTTTCGGATGAAATTTCCTAGGTGGAATAATAAAATAGGGGCTTTCTAGGTTGGCAGGAAAGTGTGACATGAAGTTGCCTTTTCCTTAAATGCTTGCAGCCTTTAGATGGAGCTGCGCTGTTCCGCAGTTTTTAAAAAAGAAGCTGGGAAAACCAGCACCTTTTTAAAGGCGCTTTTTCTCCCCTAAAATGCAAAAAAAGTGTTTTCATGGCACACTTTCCCTTTTTCTCATCTAAAGGCTAGAGTTTCATGCAGCCATGAACACACTTCTTTTTGCCAATCTAGAAAGCCCCATAGTATTCTTATTAAATGTTACAGTGTTCAAAGTGCTTTGTGTAAAATGGAGCTTTCTGGGTCCCTTTTATAAAGGAAATAATACATATTTGGCACATGGGCTGTAACGTTATGGGCTTGCAGCTTCCCAGAGTATGTACTTTGTACACACAGGAGTTTATCACACAAAGGAGATCAGGTGTTTATCCCATGAATATCCTGGGAAAATTGTGTAATTACGCAAAACGATTTCACACAACGTTGCATAAAACCCGTCATTAAAGTCGTCAAAAAGAAGCATTAATGTGCTCTCAAGATGGATTATGCTCCGCTCTGGGGCTCACAACAAACCCCAATTCCCAGAATTCCACAGCATTCAGCCATGGCAGTTAAAGTGGTGTCAAACTGAATTATGCTTGCCGTGCAGACGCAGCCAAAGACACAAAGACACCTTCAGTTTAACAATGGCCACTTTAAAACACATCCTAACTCTGAAGGGCAGGCCTTCCTCTCAGCTCAAAGAGCCTTTTGACTGTGGAAGTCTGGGAAGTCTGTTGGGGCCCAAAACCCACTGCAGAAATAATGCAGCTTGAGAGCGCTTTAACCGCCCTGGCTCAGTGCTAGGGAATCCTGGGAAGGGCCATTTACTGTGCCACCACCAGAGCTCTTTCTGACAGAGAAAGCCAAATGTCTCACAAAACTACACTTCCCAGAATTCCCTAGCACTGAGCCAGGGCAGTCAAAGCGGCCTCAAACTGCATTATTTCTGCAGTGTGGTTTTGGACCAGAGAAAGGCTCCCTGCCTCACAAACCTAACAATTCCCCCAAATAATCCCAGGGCAGTTAAAGCGGGCTCAACTCGGACTATTTCTGCAGTGAGGAGGAGGCGGCAAGAGGCCTCAGGGGCCAGCTTTTTTTTTCCTTCCCCTCACTCAAGGTGGAGGGCGGAGCCTAGTGGAAGCACCGCCCCTTTCCTCTTCCTCCCTTAGTCCCTTCCAAGGCCAAGTGGGCGGAGTCTTCTACGGTTTTCAAAAAAACTGCCCCAAACAAACCGACGCCGGGGGTAGTAGGAGCCCTTCTGGTTGCCATGGCGACACGGGGGAGGTTTGGCCTCGGCTGCACCTGAGCCTCCGCGCCTGCGCAGTTGCCTCGGTGTCAGTCAGGCCCCCTCCCCTCTCATTTCCCTTCTTTCTTTCCTTCTTTTTACCCCCCATTGCTCCCAGTCAGGAGAGGCTTTCTCCCTCCTCCTCCTCCTCCTCCCCTCAGGACTGGAGCGGGGCGGGGGGAGCAGAGGGAGACCCCGCCGAGGACGGTGAGTAGCAGCAGACGCCCCGCCTTCCCTCTTTTTCAGCAGGCCCCACGCTGAGGGGGGCTCTGATAGGGTCCCACAAACACACACAACCCCTCCCCTTTGGCCTGACGCCTCTGTGCCCTTTAAGGGCTTTTGGACTTCAGCTCCCAGAGTCCCTCGCCATTGGCCAACATGACTGAGGCTTCTGGGAGCTGAAGTCCAAAGTCTCTGAAAGGGCTCCCTTTGGGGGGCCATCGATTCCTCAGACTGTGCTCTTTAAGGGGCTTTTGGACTTCAGCTCCCAGCATCCCTTGGTATTGGCCAGAATTGTTGAGGCTCCTGGGAGCTGAAGTCCAAAAAATCTCTGAAAGGGCTCCCACTGCTGTAGTGTCTCAAAGGACTGGAAGGGGAGCCTTCCCTTCACAAATATGAATGGTCTGCATTGTAATATATTATATTTTAATATATAACTGGTTTTAATCCTTAAAATTGTTTAATTGTGGATTTTTTTTAATGTGATATTTATGTATTTAAATATTTTGGTTCGTAAATTGTATTGTTTTATACTTGTTTGCTGCTGTGGGATAATACGGAAATAAAACAAAATAATAATGATGATAATAATTCACATAGGCCAGTGGGGGGAGACCCCAGGAGGCGCTAAGCCCTTGCTTAAGAAACCTATATCTCTGGGGTTGTGTGCCTTCAAGTCGATTCCAATCTAATCATGAGGGCGTCCTCCACACTGGAGAAATATAACCCACTTTAAGACTGCTTTAACTGCCTTGGCTCGCAGTCACGGAGCAGAGCCCTGGCAGCGCAGTGGTTCAATGCCAGTACTGCAGCCGTCTCACGCACAGACCACAAGGTTGACAGTTCAATCCCAGTCAGGGGTTCATGGTCAACTCAGGCTGGCATCTTTCCGTAGCTCACTAAAATGAGTACCCAGTTTGTTGGGGCCTTACATTTGGTAAACCGCTTAGTACATCAGTAAGCAGTATAGATATATACTTGCTATTGCTAACCCAGGTTATTTCTCCAGTGCAGAGGGAGGCTGGGTTTCCTTGGCTGGTTTCTTCAGAGCGGGTTTGCCCATGTCATCCTCTGAGGCTGAGGGAGCCGGACCCGCCCAAGCTCACCCTGTGGGTTTCCATGACCTACCCAGCAATAGCAATAGCAAGTCCATTTCTATACCACTTATCAGTGCACTTAAGCACTCCCTAAGGGGTTTACAATATGTAAGCTACTTGCCCTCAACAAGCTGGGGGCTCATTTTAGCGACTTGTGGAAGGATGCCAGGCTGAGTCGACTCTGAGGGCATGGCTGGTAGAATCATAGAATCATAGAGTGGGAAGAGACTACAAGGGCCATCCAGTCCAAAAACCTTCCATGCAGGAACTCCCAATCAAAGCATCCCTGAAAGATGACCATCCAGCCTCTGCTTAAAGACCTCCAAGTATGGAGACTCCACTACACTCTGAGAAAGGAGTGTGTTCCACTGTCGAACAGCCCTTACTGTCAGGAAGTTCCTTCGTAATGTTGAGGTGGAATCTCTTTTCCTGCAGTTTGCATCCATTGTTCCGCGTTCTAGTCTCTGCAGCAGCAGAAAACAAGCTTGCTCCCTCCTCAATATGACTTCCCTTCAAATATTTAAACAGGGCTATCATATCACCTCTTAGCCTTCTCTTCTCCAGGCTAAACATCCCCAGTTCCCTGAGGCGTTCCTCATAGGGCATGGTTTCCAGACCCTTCACCATCTTAGTTGCCCTCCTTTGGACATGATCCAGTTTCTCCACATCCTTTTTGAATTGTGGTGCCCAGAACTGGACACAGTATTCCAGGTGGGGCCTGACCAAAGCAGAATAGAGTGGCACTATAACTTCCCTTGATCTAGAAACTATACTTCTATTGATGCAGCCTAAAATTGCATTGGCTTTTTTAGCTGCCGCATCGCACTGTTGACTCATGTTCAGCTTATGGTCTACTTGGACTCCTAGATCCCTTTCACATGTGGTCTCATTCAGCCAGGTATCCCCCATCCTATATCTGTGCATTTCATTTTTCCGCCCTAAGTGCAGAACCTTACATTTCTCTGCATTGAATTTCATCTTGTTAGCATCGGCCCAGCTATCTAGTTTATTCAGGTCATTTTGAATTTTGATCCTGTCCTCTGGGGTATTAGCTACTCCTCCCAGTTTAGTGTCATCTGCAAATTTGATAAGTATGCCCCCAATTCTGTCATCCAAATCATTAATAAAGACATTGAATAGCACTGGGCCCAGGAGAGAACCCTGTGGCACCCCACTGGTCACTTCTCTCCAGGATGAAAAGGAACCATTGTTGAGCACCCTTTGAGTTCGGCCAGTCAACCAGTTACAAATCCATGTAACAGTTAAGTTTGTTTGCAAGAATGTCATGGGGAACCTTGTCAAAGGCCTTACTGAAATCGAGGTATACTATATCCACAGCATTCCCTTCATCTACCAAGCTGGTAATTTTATCAAAAAAAGAGATCAGGTTCGTTTGGCATGACTTGTTTCTCTGAAACCCATGTTGACTTTTTGTGATTATGGCATTGGCCTCTAAGTGTTCACAGACTCTCTGCTTAATGATCTGCTCTAGAACCTTTCCTGGAATTGATGTCAGACTAACTGGACGATAATTGTTGGGATCCTCTTTTTTTTCCCCTTTTTGAAGATGGGCACAACGTATGCCCTCCTCCAGTCTGCTGGGACTTCTCCTGTTCTCCATGAGTTCTCAAAGATTATTGCCAGTGGTTCCGATATTACATTTGCCAGTTCTTTTAATACTCTAGGATGTAGTTCATCTGGTCCTGGAGATTTATATTCATTTAGGTTAACCAGGTATTCCTGTACTACCTCTTTAGTTATTCTGTGCTGAAATTCCTCTATTCTGTCTTCTGCTCCATTATCCTTAGGTTGAGCACCCTTTGCCTTTTCTGAGAAGACTGAAGCAAAGAAGGTGTTGAGTAATTCTGCCTTTTCTCTGTCTCCTGTGAGCATTTTGCCATCTTCTACACGCAGTGGCCCTACCATTTCCTTCTTCTTCCTTTTGCTGCGGACATATCCAAAAAAGCCCTTTTTATTGTTCTTAACCTCTCTAGCCAGCCTGAGTTCATTCTGCGCTTTAGCTTTTCTGACTTTACCCCTACATGTGCTGGCTATTTGTTTGAATTCCTCTTTCGTGATTTCCCCATTTTTCCATTTCTTATACATGTTCCGTTTAAAACTTAGCTCAGTTGAAAGTTCCTTAGTCATCCATCCTGGCTTCTTGAGACATCTTCCATTTTTCTTCCTCACTGGAACTGTTTGAAATTGTGCCTTCAATATCTCCCTTTTGAGAAACTCCCATCCGTCTTGAACTCCCTTCTCTTCTAGTATTCCTGACCATGGGATCACTCCCAGTATTTCTCAAAGTTTATTGAAATCAGCTCTCCTAAAGTCTAGAGTGCGTGTCTGACTATGCCTAGCTTCTCCCTTCCACTGTATAACAAACTCCAGGAGAACATGGTCACTTCCACCTAAGGATCCAACCACTTACACCCCATCAACTAGGTCTTCCCTGTTGGTTAAGATAAGATCTAAAATGGCTGATCCCCTTGTTGCTTGTTCCACCTTTTGGACAATGAAATTGTCTTCCAGGCAAGTGAGGAATTTGCTAGACCTTGAGGATTTGGCTGAGTTTGACTTCCAGCAAATATCAGGATAGTTGAAGTCACCCATCACTACTACATCTCTCCTTTCTGAGTATGTGTTTATCTGTTCTAGAAAGGCATCATCCAATTCCTCTGCCTGAGTCGGGGGTCTGTAGTAGATTCCCACAGTAACATCCCTGTTGCTTCCCTCTCCTTTTATTTTTATCCAGATGCTCTCCACCTGGCTTCCAGTATTGATGTCCTGGATCGCTTCGCATATATAAATGTCCCTGACATATAATGCTATTCCTCCTTTTCTGTTTGGCCTGTTTCTCTTAAAAAGGTTATATCCCTCTATTTCTACATTCCAATCATGAGATTCATCCCACCAGGTTTCAGTGATGCCTATTATATCATATTTCCCTTGTTGTGCTAGGAGTTCAAGTGCATCCTGTTTATTTTCCATACTCTGCGCATTAGTGTAGAGACATCTAAGAACATGTGTTCCCTTTACTTGCTGCCTGTGCAAGTTTTTTTGCCTTCCCACTGTTGGGTCCTTGCACTGTTTCCTCTTGTTCCCTCTATGTTAGTTTGACTATTTTCTCCATCCCTTTTGCCTTCCAAAAGACAAATCGAACTACGTATTGAATTCGCAACCTTGTGGTTTGTGAGTGACTACTCACTCAGGGGTTTGAACCCTTGTCCAACGCCCAAACCACTGTGCAGCTAGCTCTGTCGTATATGTCTCCAATCGCACAAGAGAATCCCTAGAATGGGTGTTGGTGTGGACATGAGGGATTGGTCATTGTTGTTAGTTGCTCTTGAGTCAACCTTAGTCTGTGGGGACTGTGTGGATGAGACACCTCCAAGAACCCCTAGCCTTCTCTATTCTTCTGAATTCTTGCAGATTCATACCTGTGACCTCCCAATAGAGTCCATCCATCTGACATGCAGCCTTCCTCTCTTTCCCTCTACCTTTCCTAGCATTTTTTCCAGTGATTCAAGCACAACAGCCACAGTTTGGCTTCCGGGGAGAGTTTAGGCTTGATCTGTTCAAGGACCCACTTGTTTGTCTTTTTGGCCATCCACAGTATCCTCAGCCCTCTTCTCCAGTGCCACATCTCAAATGACTTTCTTCCTGTTGGTTTTCTTCACTGTCCAGCCTTCACATCCATACATGGTGGTGGGGAATACAATGGCTCACAATGGATAGATAGATGGCCATTGAGCTCTCTTTCAAGTCTATGATTCTATGATTTGTTGTGCGGTCTTCCTCTCTTTCTACTGCTTTCTTCTTTTCCTAGCATTATTGTCTTTTCTGCCTTCTCATGATGTGGCCAAAGTACAACAGTTTTAACTGGATCATCTTGGCTTCCAAGGATTCAGGCTTGATCTATCCAAGGACCCATTTCTTTGTCTTTTTGGTATCGTGGTATCCTCTGCACTCTTCTCCAGAGCCACATCTCAAATGAATTGAGTTTCTTCCCATCGGCTTTCTTCACTGTCCAGCTTTCTCATCCGAACATAGTGATGGGGAATACAGTAGTTTGTACAAGTCTAACTTTAGCACTCAGTTATATATCTTTGCTCTTTAGGATCTTGTCTAGTCATAGCTGCCTTTCCCATTAGTAGTAGTCTTCTGATTTCTTGGCTCCACTCTCCATTCTGACCAATATTTGAACCAAGGTATGGGAACCTTTTGACTCTTTTAATGTTGTCTAGGATGAATTCTTATAGGTGTTCCATGGTCATTATTTTGGTTAGTGCTGCCAAAATGGAAGGGGTATGTTGGAAGACCCTTCCCCCATAGGCAGAAGTGAAGCAGAAGGGAACATGAGGCGGTTATACTCTTTAACCGTCACACTTTTTAACTGCCACACTGGAAAGGAAGAGCATCTTACTGCATCTACTAAGGTGAAAGAACCCCCCAACAGTATGGGGAAACAGCTTAAGCAGGACAGTCCTCCCTCAGTGAATGTGCAGAAATGGTTTTCCATCAGATGGCACATGGAACTAAGGGGGAAACTTATTCCCACCTATCACCCCCTTTTCGCTGAAAATTTGAAGTATATTATCTTTCATAATGAAAGCTGAGAAACCTCCCCATATGTTGGGGAGAGGGTTGTCTCTGTTGACATTGATGAGAAACAATTTTTTTAAAAAGAGAGAAAAGATACTTTGAACTGGAGAGTTTTCCAAACAGAGGAATGTGTTCAAAGTTCAACTGGGGCTTCCCTGGCTCATAAATATCAAGTCCTTATTATGCTGAATGATTGGGATGTATTCTGAAGTTTCATGCAAATAAGGAATTGGGAAATATGAATAAGAAACCAACTTCAGAATTGCCCTAAGCATGCCAGTTTTCCTCCCAGGTTCAGAGGAAAAATGGGCATACTTCTAAACAGTATCACTCTATTTGTTTTTTGCCTTTCTTAAAATCAAATCCAGAAAAACCTCCACAACTACCATTGTGCGGAAGACATTCACTTTAAACATGCACTTGGAGAAAACAGTCCTAGTTCATCCTCATGTGATGTGCTATACTCTGGGCAAAGAAAGACAGTTCTTTCCTCAGTTTAGATAGGGACAGTGCATCAAAAGGGTTATGAAGCGCTGGAGAGTCCATGTCCATCCATTTAACCCTTACATTTGTTTGGTTATCTGAAAGGATGCATTGCCGGTCAGTTGAAGTGAAAGTATGCACCTTGTGGACTTCCCCAGGGGCACAATACAGCTCTAGAAAAGGAACACGGTGTTCTGCAACCCCAGATTTTCGTGTATTGTGAGCCATAACTGATGTTGGGTGTTGCACTCCAATCCCGACAGACAAAGCATTCATCTGAATAAGGAGTGGTTCATCTTTCAAGAAGGGTATTGAAGAGAGTCAAGCACACATTGTAGAAATGCACTGGTTTATTTAGTCTAGGAGAAGTACCTCCTTGTGAGCTTCAAGAGGGGCAGCTCTTCATATGTACCATTGAACATATTCATCCCATTATCTTTGTTTCACTTGTGTTCTCCCACTATTGTCTTTCCACCACAAGGCCGAATCCTTGATTGAAAGCTCCTTGGGACTGAGGCCCACCTTCTATCTATAATGTTCCATAAAATATGGTGTACTGTGAGGTGTAATATTAATGATAATTGTCTGTATATGTTTGAAGTCAGAGTATCAGGTCATATTGTCAGGGAGGCAGAAATGTTTGGACTTTCTGTAATTCACTTGATTCTCAGTTCTGGGAGAAACACAGGATATAAATCCAATAAATGTGAACATAAACCCTTCCTGTGTAGTTGTTGTGGGCAGGCATATGTAAGAGCATCCCTCAGTATGTGAAATTATCATATCTGCTCTTTGCACATTTGTGTTGGTAAGGTGAGAAGGATCCAATTCATCCCTGAACGGTTTTTAGACTGCTTTTTCTCATTTTTAGCTGTGTGTTTTTAATTGTTATTGGACATTGTTGGTAGCTTAATTCCATTTGAATGTTAATCCTTTGTATGTCTTAACCATGTTGGATTTTAATTTGTGAGCCACCTTGAGTCCCAGTTTTGGGGGAAATTCAGTACTGAATTTTGTAAACCAAGTATGCAAATAACGATGACAGTGATATAACAGGTAGAAAATATGGTGGGGGAGTGATGGTCTCCTCTGAATAAGAAACTCTGGGAAGGGGACTACACACTTTCTTCTTGTAAAAGGAGAAGAAATGAAATGAAAGTGAAGACATATTGAAGAGGTGAAAGGTCTCCCACCCACATCGTGAAATAACAGAAAAGTAGGGCCTTTACTTTCCACATAGCGGAAAGATGGGTTGAAAAGAAGTGCAGTCGACCCTCCACATTTGCGGCTTTGACTTTTGCGGCTTTGATTATTCATGGATTTCATTCATATGTTCTCTCTAGGAATATCTAGGTCCTCCAGCGCAACTCTGTGGTCAACTTTAACCAAAAGTCTGACTGAAGGACCTAGAGATTCCTAGAGGAAACACTCCACTAGGCATTTGTAACTCCTCCAGTGCAATGCTGTGGTCAGCGTCTGACAGATGTTCACCACAGAGTTGCACTGGAGCACCTAGAGATTCCTAGAGAGGTATCCTCTCAGGAAAAAACAGCATGTTTTTGTTATTTGCGGTTTCTCCACATTCATGGGGGTCTTGACTGTGCCCCTAACCTCAGCAAAGGTGGAGGGAGGCAAGTATTTCTGTACAGAGACTCCTCCCCACTGTCCCCTTCTTCCAGTCAGGGGAGGAGTCCACTGATTCTTGACTGCTTGAGGACTTGTTCAACTCAAGGTTATGGGCCTCCTCCTAGCTTGGAGCTGCTTCAAAAGAAAAGGGCTGGCATGTATTCTCTCAGATCGGTGAACAAAAGCAAGGGCTACTTTTCCTGCCAGTTATCTCTGCTGTAACCACATTCCAGTTGCCTCCCCTCCTCAGCATTGTGTGAGTCTTTGGTTTTTGATTCCCTTGCGGAATTCATTGTAGGGCAGTAGCAAACAGAGAAGAGTACAGGTAGCTAATCTGCTGCCCTCTTTTCTCAGAGGAATGTGCGCACTCACCCCCATACAGTATTGGCAAAGTGGAAGGATAATTTATTTAAGTCATTGTAATTTCATGCAAGGCATTAGAATTTCATGCAAGTGGAAAGCCCTCTTTTCCCCACCCACCCCGACCCCTGTCCTTATGTTGCTTTGTATTTGGAAAAGAATGATCTCCTTCAGCTGGTTTCTGCCAAATAGTTGGCATGGGATCTGGTTTCCCTTTAAGCATCAAGCAAGGGCAACGCTGCATTTAATCTGAGGATGGGGAGGGGAAGAGATCACCCTATCGCCATCGTCATCTTGAGGAGCAACACTCACATAGCGTGGATGAGTAGGAGGCAGAGATGAGAGGCTTGTGGTCTGGGTGGGGAAGAGGAGGGTACCAGTCTCAGTGCAAGCCCAGCTGATTTTCCTGGCACTCGTGGAGATGGTAACCGACAAAGCATCATCATCCCTGGAAATGGAGTATCTTCCAGCTAGCTAGCTGGCTGTGGTCTGCGTGTTCTGTAAGCCTCAGTCTAAGGCAGGATAGGCGGGTGAGTCTTCAGTATTTGATACCGCTGGCTGGGAGACACAAACTGTATTAATATGTTTTTACCTTATAGAAGCAGGTTTGAAAAGGTAGCCCAGAGGGGCTTTGGCAGCTCTGAAGGTGGATTGTGGGGTTGTTGTCTGCATTGCAGGTACTAAGAGATCCAGGAGACTGGCTGGCTTTTAGGGATATGCACTACTTTAGCAAAAGGTTAGGTAGTTCTTATGCAACAGGAATTGTCTTTTTTTCATATTAATCTCAGCATATTAGTGTCTCCTTCCCTGGGGTATTTCTTGTTTGGGTCTACATAAACAGTGATTATTGTAAGAAAATTTATGTGAGACTGAATTTTAAGACAACGTATCAGCTTATTTTGGTTAACAGAAAGCTTAGTGTTCATGACTGTCTTTTTCCTTTCCTGTATCTATTTGGAACATAACATTAGTTGATGTGTTTGGGTCATCTCTCTACTTTACCTGATCTATTGATGATATAAATTGCAGTGTGCTTCCCACCCTTGTTTTTTGTGGGATTTTAAGCTTGGATATTATTGCTGCTGATTGTTTTCAAGGAGGGGCAGACTTGCCAAAGAGAGAATTACCTGTACTAAAATGGTTTAAAATACCGATGGTCAGATCTGTCCAACTTTGGAATAATTTTCACAGCTGCTGTCCAGTTGTACCATTTTTCCCCACAAATGATGCCAGCATCTTATCATAGAATCATAGAGTTGGAAGAGACCACAAGGGCCATACAGTCCAACCCCCTGCCATGCAGGAACTCCCAATCAAAGCATCCCCGACAGATGGCCATTCAGCCTCTGCTTAAAGACCTCCAAGGAAGGAGACTCCACCACTCTCCGAGGGAGTGTGTTCTATTGTCGAACAGCCCTTACTGTCAGGAAGTTTCTGCTAATGTTGAGGTGGAATCTCTTTTCCTGGAGCTTGCATCCATTGTTCTGGATCCTAGTCTCTGGAGCAGCAGAAAACAAGTTTGCTCCCTCCTCAATATGACATCCCTTCAAATATTTAAACATGGCTATCATATCACCTCTTAGCCTTCTCTTTTCTTGAACGCTACTTGTTTGTAACTTCAAAGCATGAGTTTGTAATACTAGTTTGAAGTTTTTCTTTTTAAAAGCAGCAGGCCATGACTATTTAACTGATCAAGTTATGTTTTATTGAGTAAAACAAAACCATGTTGAATGACAATACTTTATAATGGATGGGCAGACAACACTCTCCAGATTTCATTCTTGTTAACTGGCCAATACTGGAATCTGTTACTTCTGAAAACTGTAGATGTGACATAGAATCATAGAATTATAGAATCATAGAGTTGGAAGAGACCATAAGGGCCATCCAGTCCAACCCCCTGCCATGCAGGAACTCCCAATCAAAGCATCCCCAAGAGATGGCCATCTAGTCTCTGCTTAAAGACCTCCAAGGAGGACAGAGACTCCACTACACTCCAAGGGAGTGTGTTCCACTGTCGAACAGCCCTTACTGTCAGGAAATTCCTCCTAATTTTGAGGTGGAATCTCTTTTCCTGCAGTTTGCATCCATTGTTCCGCGTTCCAGTCTCTGCAGCAGAAAACAAGCTTGCTCCCTCCTCAATATGACATCCCTTCAAATATTTAAACAGGGCTATCATGTCACCTCTTAACCTTCTCTTCTCCAGGCTAAACATCCCCAGTTCCCTAAGGCGTTCCTCATAGGGCATGGTTTCCAGACCCTTCACCATCTTAGTTGCCCTCCTTTGGACACGCTCCAGTTTCTCCACATCTTTTTCAAACTGGGTAGGGAGGAGTGATTTCCAGGAGTGATTCACCATCTTAGTTGCCCTCCTTTGGACACATTGTAGTTTCTCCACATTTTTTTTGAATTTTGGTGCCCAGAACTGGACACAATATTCCAGGTGGGGCCTGACCAAAGCAGAATAGAATGACACTATTACTTCCCTTGATCTAGACGCTATACTTCTTTTGATGCAGTCTAAAATTGCATTTGCCTTTTTAGCTGCTGCATCGCACTGTTGACTCATGTTCAACTTACGGTCTACTTGGGGGCTTTCTAGATTGGCAGGAAAGTGTGACATGAAGTTGCCTTTTCCTTACTGCTTAGCAGCTGCACCACAGCCTTTAGATGGAGCTGCGCTGTTCTGCAGTTTTAAAAAAAGAAGCTGGGAAAACCAGCACCTTTTTAAAGGCGCTTCTTCTCCCCTAAAATGCAAAAAAAGCGTTTTCATGGCACACTTTCCCTTTTTCTCATCTAAAAGCTAGAGTTTCATGCAGCCATGAACACACTTCTTTTTGCCAATCTAGAAAGCCCCTTGGACTCCTAGATCCCTTTCACATGTACTTTCATTCAGCCAGATGTCCCCCATCCTGTATCTGTGAATTTCATTTTTCAACCCTAAGTGCAGTACCTTACATGAAGAATAATAACAGATGGATTAAAACTGACTTCAGGGTTCGCTACAGGTGACACATAAATTCTGTTTTTCTCTTTAAAGTACAGGCTTTAAGTCCTCAAACATACAGAAAGTTGGATAAAAGATAACAGTTGGTATCCTGGCAGTTAGTCCCAACTATTGTAGACCCATTCAGTCAACACATAGGTCAGTGGATCTAGTCAAGTTTAGCAAAAGAATCCGATCAATGTATCTTACAGCATGAAAGATCTGGCCCTGTAGGACACCATGGATGGACCCTTTTGTGGCGGCAAAGATTTCAGTACTAAATATTGTTCCTTCCACTTTGTTGGTAGACACCACTTGTTTGCTTGCAGTTAGCAATATTTTGGTAGCTGGTTAAGAAATAGCAGTGTGTGTCTTCACACACATGCATGTTGACATTTTGATGTTGCCCCTGAAGATTTGGGATCCTGATGGATTGTTTAGTAAACATGATCCATTCTAGGAGAGTGTTTGAATTTTACTGACAAAATAGAGGTCTGCCACTATGATGGTCTTGTTACAGTGACTCCTTTGAATAATTCAAAGGAGAGGTAAAGATTTCTAAAGTGACATGAGGCTAAACTTGAATATATATGTATATCCCTTTTGCACCTATTTTCTCTCTCCTCCTGTACTGCAGCATGTAGTTTAAAACCATCATACTGCAGCTTCACCTCTGCTATGCCTCACTAACATATCCATCTTTTAAGGACTGAGACCCAGATGGCTGGAATATTTTATTTTTATTTTTCTGCTATATCACTGTAGACAATGGTGTTGGCTGATACGGTCCACTGTTTTGGGTGGGGCAAAACAAGATAGTTTGCCATTTGATAGTAGAAGACGCCCCTCACCCCGAACTAGAATTTGTTTATTCACCTGTATGGCTGAGGATATGCCAAAGAAACTTTAAACCAATCCATCTCCGTAGCTGCTCCTTGTATCTTTACTGCTAATGTGACTTGGGAAAAAATGCAACACAACTTTATATTGATAATAGCTATTGGCACACCACTGTGGCCAGAATTGGTGTGAACTCTTTTTATGTACTTTTCATAGATTTTCATTTTTATTTATGAAAGGAGCAAGTGTGGAACTTCGTTGTTGCAGTGGTGAACTGCTATGGCTGAAGGTGTCGTTCAGGTTGAGCTAGACTTTGTGGGATGTCAGATTCTGTCTGCTCTTGCTTTATAGAAGAATTTTTGTTAAATCTTTGTCTGCACTGTGCTGTTAATTCATGGCAGGTTGCCATAGTGTGTGATCAGCAGAAAGTCTGTCTGGTTTGGAGCGATGACACAGGAGGCATCTTAACTGACAAGAGGTCCAATGCCGTTGTGTTGTTGCTTTGTGAAGAAGGCATGCTAGACTAGATCAACTTGGCTCTGAACATTAATACTGTAAGATCAAATCTGTATTGTACTCACATACAGTGACCACAGTGCATTGGTGCAAAGTGTGTAAGATGTCTCATGCTTGGGGCAGACCTTTAGGCCATGATGGTGGTACCAGAGAGGCCTCCTTCCTGAGGTCCATCCCATCCCCATTTCCCACTTGTAGACACATTCATTTCTGACCAAAGTACTGCAAATAGTTGCAGGTTTTGATTGGAATGAGTAGGTTTACTATAATCAACCTCTCTTCTCACCGTGGACCCTTTTCCAAAACAAAACAGCAATAGCAACACTGCCCTTATTCAGTGACCAAGCGTCTAACCCTGAGTCAGTTTCTTTGAGAGGAAGCGTTCTGGTTTCAGGGCTTGAAACTGCAGCCCAAGGCCTAAAATGCTTGAAAACTCATGGTTTGCTTACACAGCAGTGTAAGGCACAAAAGTGGCTGTCCTGTATCTTTGCCTTTCATAACCTATTTCAGGGAAATGGTTTTTCCAATAAATATCATTACAGTTCTCCCAACACTGGCAGCCAACTCCCATTGAAATGAATGGGACTTGCATAAAATCCAGGTCGATTGTGTTAGGGAGGGCTAGCCCTGCTATAGGGCAGGATGATGATGATGATGATGATGATGATGATGATGATTATTATTATTATTATTATTATTATTTCTACCCCACCTCTCCTATAAGATTGAGGCGGCTTACAATAATAAAAACCACACATTACAATAAAATAAGTCCCATTATCCCCTCCCCCTTAAAACAGCTCAAACCCATAATTCCAACATGACAACAATTACAATAAAAATACAGGTACAATTAAAATCAATTATGAGAATGATGCAGTTGCCTCAGGCAGCAGACTTTCACACAAGGGAACAAATGTTTAATTGTACTTTTGCTGCTAGGGTGGGGAAATGAATGCCTTCTGTGTGGTCAGTTTAGGGTTTTTTGTTGTTGTTGGGTGCCTTTGAGTAGTTTCTTGCTGATGGTGACCCTGTCACAGGGTTTTCTTGGCAAGATTTGGCAAACCTTAGCAAGGAGGTTTGCCATTGCCTTCTCCTGAGGCTGAGAGCATGTGCCTTCCCCAAGGTCACCCAGACGGTTTTATGGCTGGGCTGAGAATCGAACCCTGGTCTCCAGAGTCATAGTCCAACACTGAAACCACTCTTTTAGGGTACCCTGAATCTTACATTGAATGGCTGGGAAGTACAATTTGCTGCTCTTTCTTAGGCAGCAGAATTTTATGGGTTAGCTCTCTGTCTGTGATCAGGCTTAGCTTGCTGTGTTCTTCTTCTTCTTTCAACATTACTCTTAGCAGTTCTGTGGATATTCTGAAATACTGTAAAGCAGAGTGAACATATTTATTCAGATTGCAAGGGAAATCCCTCCTTTGAAACTTTGTTTGGGGAGGAATTCTCTTATTGGCAGCAATTGAAATTCCCTTTCCCCATGTCCCTGCAACCTGGATAATCATAAAGCTAGCAAATGGAATTTGCATTTTTAAAAGCCTACATTATTGAGAGCCTTGGACATCAACAACAAACCAATATGTTCCTAACTGTATTCCTTTAACAGAACATCTGATTTACTGGGTGTAATTTTTCCTCTCTGTAAAAAATGGCTTACCATGAAAGCATCTCCCATTTGCTCTGCAAACCCCCTCACTTATGGTAACTTGCACTGGGGACGATGTTTAAAGTGGGCTATAAATAGGCACTTTAAAAAATTAAGCCATGCAGCATTGGTCTGAAGCATATAAGCGGAGGGTGGGGCAGTTTTGCTGCATCCCTGAAGCCTTTCGACTAAAGCCATCCGAGATTAAATATTCAGAAGTGTTTGTGCAGTTGGGTACATAGTCCATGGGCTTCTCTATGATGCAGTTTTGGCATGACTCTTATTTTAGGCACCTATGGATGTAGAACTGTTGAAATTTCTGTGCCAGTATTCATCTACTCAAAGCTGACAATGTAATTCAGAGTCTTATTAAATTATTCCCAAATGTGTGAAGTGGACATAAAATAGAAGCTTGCTTTTTATAAAGAATGCTATAATATGTTTCATGTTTTAGAGGGATGGGAAGACACAAGTATACATTATGCAGGATGAGGTAACAGGAATTTTGGGTTGGACCTCTTAACCTACTGGTAAAGAGGTTACATGTTAAAAGATATTAAACATTAGGGAGGTTTAACTCCTGTGTTTTAAAAAAACCAACAACAACATCTTGTACTAAGTTTCTATTTCTGATGGGCTAGATTGAATGTTTGTTTAAACATACTATATAATTATTATTATTAATTGCTCTTCATTTTCATCATAATAAAAACAGCTAGCATACACTTTGGTCCTCTGGGAGGAATCTGCTTCAACCTATAAAAACTAAGTTGTCCCAGACCTCCCACAGAGCCTTTTCTGCTATTGCTCCCAGTTTGTGGAATGACCTGCCGGATGAGATGCGTCTTATTACAACCTTGGAAAGCTTTTAAAAAGTGATCAAGACGCATCTCTTCCGGCAGGCCTTCCCGGACAGTAACTTCCCGGACACACACACACACCCCACCCCCATCCGGCCGCCTACAGGGGACTTTGAATGAATGTATTTTAAATCTTGATT
This sequence comes from Urosaurus nigricauda, assembly GCA_034509955.1. Taxonomy (NCBI): domain Eukaryota; kingdom Metazoa; phylum Chordata; class Lepidosauria; order Squamata; family Phrynosomatidae; genus Urosaurus; species Urosaurus nigricauda. Next base: position 8,755,460 of record JAOEGL010000014.1, read on the forward strand.
CTTTTAATTATGATTAGCTTAATACTGTTTTAAGGAGAGGGAGGGGGTATGTTTGGAGGATTTTAACTGTATGTTTTTAATATGTTGTACCCCGCCCCGATTGCTTGCTCAGAGGGGCGGGTAAGAAATAAATATTATTATTATTAATATTAATACTAAAATTTCATATGCAGTGCAGTTTGTTTTCTTCCCCCGACAACTAGTTGTCTTTTTTAGAAGAAAAGTGGAATAGAAATATACATAGTAAACAACCGTGTATTTGTTGGTTCCATTTTTTACATTGGTAAAATAAAATGTGGTTAAGTGCAATGTGCATGCAGTTCTTGTTTGCATTTTGTATTCTGTGTGTGGCTTTGGTTTGTTTGCTGTGTGTAAGCCCACGCCTACACGCCAAAAATGACCCATGAACCACTTTCTGTCTGAAGTTCCACAGTCCATAATTCTGCCACTTGGGTCCACTGCATCATTCTGGGTAATGTGCAGAACAACCCAAAGGAAGTGTCTGGAAAGGAGTCCTGAGTTTTGTTGTCCTAAGACTTCATTTTGTTTACACTCAGACTCCCCGCTGCTAAGGCCAGATGACAGTAGAATGAGACAGAAGACCCTGAGATGGTAGGACAAGCTGCAGAAGCATAAATTAGATTTTTGAATGTTCCTGTAAAGAATTTTGATCTATAAATAGAAATTATAGCATAACAGAGATTGTATTGGATTAGGACTTTTCCCTCCAATATACTACTGTATATACTCATATATAAGTCTAGAGGGATTCCAGTTGATTTCCTTTAAGAAGGAGAAGGAGGAGTCCCTTGTCCATGTGCTTGGGTGAGATCTAATCTAATTTAGACTTGAGCCATTGCATTCTGGGAGTCACTGCTGGGAGAAGCCAGAACTCTAATTCTACAGAAGCCTTGCAGAGGGATTCCAGTTCATTTCCTTTAAGAAAGGAGAAGGATGAGGCTCTAGTCCATGTGCTTGGGCGAGATCTAATCTAAACTTACACTTGAGCTATTGCATTCTGGGAGTCACTGCTAGGAAAAGCCAGAACTCTTAAGTCTACAGAAGGGTGCAGAGGAGTGTGCCGAATTTTAATTTTTCTTATCTAGTCAAGGAGGTTTTTGGAGAATAGAAGAGAAGCTGGCCTGAAACATCAGAGGAAGTAAGTCAGAGACTTGCCTCTGGAAGAAGCTAGTAGCCAGGAGCTCTCTACATAACTATAGGCCCCGTGACTTGAATTCAGTGACAGAACAGACAAAGGCCAAGTTTAGCAGGGGAAGCCCACAGTCTTGTTTCAGTGCCTCCTTAAGACTTCTCAGTATGGAAACTGAAGGCCCTGCTGCAGTTACCTGCAACACTTGTGGGATGTTTGTCTTCTTGCCTACAGATGTGTGGAACTACACCTGCACCAAGTGCAAGTTGGTAACCCTCTTAGAAGAGAAAGTACAGCAGCTGGAGGCCCAGGTATCTGCACTCCAGTATCTTAGGGAGCAGGAGATTCTCATGAACAGAACAAACTGGAATGTCTTGGATGGGAAACAGACAGAGGAAGTTGCTGGGGTGGAGGAAGTCACTCCACATACAACAGAGGTAGATGCTTGGAGGAAGGTCACACACAGAAGTAAGGAAACCAGGGAATGTTCTGTGAGCGGCTTGCAGCTACAGAATCGATTTGAATCTCTGTCTGTTATTAAGGATGATGAGGAAGAGTGGCAGGGACAGACGTCAGGGACAGAGCAGGGGAGCCTGAGAATAGCACCAAAGGGAACAGCCGCTGCTAAGACTCGGAGGAGGCGTGTGGTCGTGGTGGGGGACTCCTTGCTGAGGGGTACCGAAGCAGTGGTTTATGGACCTGACAAGGTGTCTTGGGAGGTGTGTTGTCTCCCTGGGGCAAAGATCCGAGATGTGACAGAGAGGCTGACAAGACAGGTCAAGCCTACTGATCAATACCCCTTTCTTTTGGTTCATGTGGGAACCAATGATACTGCAAGGCACAGCCTTCAGAATTTCAGAATATCATAAGGGATTATGAGGCTCTGGGAAGGAAGCTGAAAGAGATGGATGAACAGGTTGTCATCTCATCTCTTCTCCCAGTTGAAGGGCACGGTCCAGGAAGGGGGAAGAAAATAGTGGATGTAAATAACTGGCTCCATAGATGGTGCCACCAAGAACGGTTTGAATTCTTGGAGCATGGGCTGCGGTTCCATGAGGGGGGACTTCTGGCAAGGGATGGGCTGCATCTCACGGCAGTTGGCAAAAATGTTTTTGCCAATAGTCTCAAAAATTTGATTAGGAGGGCTTTAAACTGAGTTATGTGGGGGAGGGAGATAGTATTCTGGAAGGCAAAAGCGCTGGAGAAAGTAGTCTAATTGACATAGAGGGAGAAAAGGCAAACAGTGCAAGGACCCAACAGTAAGAGGCAAAAAAAGTGCACAGGGAGCAAGTAAAAGGGACCCATGGTCCTCAATGTCTCTACACTAATGCACAGAGCATGGGAAATAAACAGGATGAACTTGAACTCGTAGCATGGCAAAGCAAATATGATATATTAGGCATCACTGAAACCTGGTGGGATGAGTCTCATGATTGGAATGTAGAAATAGAGGGATATAACCTTTTTAAGAGAACCAGGCCAAACAGGAAAGGAGAAGGAATACGTTATATGTCAGGGGCATTTACACCCGTGAAGAAATCCAGGACATCAGTACTGGAAGCCAAGTGGAGAGCATCTGGATAAAAATTAAAGGAGAAGGAAAGACCAAGGATGTTACTGTGGGAGTCAACTACAGACCCCCAAGTCAGACGGAGGAATTGGATGATGCTTTTCTAGAACAGATAATCACACATTCAGAAAGGAGAGATGTAGTAGTGATGGGGGACTTCAACTATCCGGATATTTGCTGGAAGTCAAACTCAGCCAAATCCTCAAGGTCTAGCAAATTCCTCACTTGCCTGGAAGACAATTTCATTGTCCAAAAGGTGGAAGAGGCAACAAGGGGATCAGCTATTTTAGATCTGATCCTAACCAACAGGGATGACCTAGTTAATGGGGTGCAAGTGGTTGGATCCTTAGGTGGAAGTGACCATGTTCTCCTGGAATTTGTTATACAGTGGAAAGGAGAAGCTAGGCATAGTCAGACACAGATTCTAGACTTTAGGAGAGCTGATTTCAATAAACTTAGAGAAATACTGGGGGTGATCCCATGGTCAGGAATACTAAAAGAGAAGGGAGTTCAAGATGGATGGGAGTTCCTCAAAAAGGAGATACTGAAGGCACAATTTCAAACAGTTGCAATGAGGAAGAAAAATGGAAGATGTCTCAAGAACCCAGGATGGATGACTAAGGAACTTTCAACTGAGATAAGCTTTAAACGGAACATGTATAAGAAATGGAAAAATGGGGAAATCACAGAAAGCACAGAATGAACTCAGGTTTGCTAGAAAGGTTAAAAACAATAAAAAGGGCTTTTTTTGGATATGTCCGCAGCAAAAGGAAGAAGAAGGAAACAGTAGGGCCACTGCGTGCAGAAGATGGCAAAATGCTAACAGGGGACAGAGAAAAGGCAGAATTACTCAACTTCTTCTTTGCTTCAGTCTTCTCAGAAAAGGCAAAGGGTGCTCAACCTAAGGATAATGGAGCAGAAGACAGAATAGGGGAATTTCAGCACAGAATATGTAAAGAGATAGTGCAGGAATACCTGGTTAACCTAAATGAATATAAGTCTCCAGGACCAGATGAACTCCATCCAAGGGTATTAAAAGAACTGGCAAATGTAATATCGGAACCACTGGCAATAATCTATGAGAACTCATGGAGAACAGGAGAAGTCCCAGCAGACTGGAGGCGGGCAAACGTTGTCCCCATCTTCAAAAAGTGAAAAAAAAGAGGATCCCAACAATTATCGTCCAGTTAAGTCTGACATCAATACCAGAAAAGATTCTAGGCCAGATCATTAAGAAGAACGTATGTGAACATTTAGAAGTCAATGCCATAATCACAAAAAGTCAACATGGCTTTCAGGGAAACAAGTCATGCCAAACAAACCTGATCTCTCTCTCTCTCTCTCTCTCTCTCTCTCTTTTTTTTGATAAAATTAGCAGCTTGGCAGATGAAGGGAATGCTGTGGACATAGTATATCTCAATTTCAGTAAGGCCTTTGACAAGGTTCCCTATGACATTGTTGCAAACTTTTAAAATATGGGATAGACAAGTTAACTGTTATGTGGATTTGTAATTGGTTGACCAGCCGAACCCAAAGGGTGCTCAACAATGGCTCCTTTTCAACCTGGAAAGAAGTGACCAGTAGGGTGCCACAGGGCTCTGTCCTGGGTCCAGTCCTATTCAACATCTTTATTAATGACTTGGATGACAGAATTGGGAGCATACTTATCAAATTTGCAGATGACACTAAACTAGGAGGAGTAGCTAATACCCCAGAAGACAGGATCAAAATTCAAAATGACCTGAATAGACTAGAAATATGGGCCAAAGCTAACAAAATGAAATTCAACGCGGAGAAATGCAAGATACTGCACTTAGGGCGGAAAAATGAAATGCACAGATATAAAATGGGGAACACCTGGCTGAAAGAAACTACGTGTGAAAGGGATCTAGGAGTCCAAGTTGACCATAAGTTGAAAATGAGTCAACAGTGCGATGCAGCAACTAAAAAGGCCAATGCTATTTAAGCTGCATCGGTGGCAGTGGAGTTTGGGAGCCAAATTCCCCAGCAGAGGCAACAACAGCACCTCCTCCACCCAGCTGTGACCGTGAGTGAGTCTGGGGCATAAAAGGCTCTCTCCTCTGTGGAAGAAGCGGCGGAGAGGGAGGAAGAGACACCTGGGCCTCCCAAGCCCACCCCTCCCCCACCAGCACTGCGGCATAGACCGCTTGAGGAGGAGCTGACATATCTTCACACACTGCTCCCACCTTTAACATTGCATGGCTAGGTTGGCCACAAAGACTAACTTTCCACCTTAGTGGCTTTGGTTTTTTGGCATAATGTTTATAATGAGGGAGCTGCCTAGACAGGAAAATGCTAATATCTGTCCAGTGACTGTTAGACATGATCTTCTTACGGATGAATTACCTTTACCACCAGATGATAGAGCTGGGAATAGCCTGGAGCGCGAATTGAGGTTGTGTGGGGGCAGGGAAGGTATGGAGGTAACAGTGTGAACAAATGTTACAAAAGAAGTAGAGATTGATGTTTGGTATCTATCCCTTCTTCAGTTCACTCTGTTTCCCAGGATAAGTTGGAGAGTGTACCAACCATTCCACAATCCCTTAATCTGTTCCTCTGCAATGTCAGATCGGCCAAAGGTAAGACCCACATCATCCACGATCTCCTCGTGGATGAACAGGCCAACCTGGCCTTCTTCACTGAGACCTGGCTGGGAGACGCTGGTGCTGCCACGTGGGCACAGGCCCTCCCGGCTGGATATACAGTCAGTGAGCAGATAAGAGAGAGTGGGCAGGGGGGGCGGTGTGGTAATAGTCCATAAAACCAACCTAACCTTGATCAGGAAACCTGTCCGGAAAACCTGAAGACCAGAGATAGTTTGGGGTTTCTGTTAGTATACCGGCCACCCCGTTGCCTAACAGACTCCCTAACCAAGCTGACTCAGCTGGTCTCTGAGTTGCTGTTGGAATCACCCAGACTTCTTGTTTTGGGCGACTTCAACATTCCTCTCGAGACCAGCCCTTCTGATCTATCTGGAGCAGCTTGGGAGTTCATGGAATCCATGACAGACATGAACCTATCTCAATTGGTCAATGGGTCCACCCATTGCTCGGGTCACACACTCGATGGGATGTTTAGTACGGAACAGGAATATCCATGGGCGGAGGTAATTAAAACCTCCGCACTGTCATGGACGGATCATTTCCTGATCAAGTTGGAACTAAAAACCGCTTTCCATCCCCCCAGGGGTGTTGGACCCATTAGAATGGTCTGCCCTCGAAGGCTAATGGAACCAATTGGCTTCCAGAAGTCCCTAGAGAGTTTAATGGTTGGTAGCGCCGGTGATTCTGTCAAAGCCTTGGTGAATACTTGGAACACCGATCTTCCCAAGGCTCTTGACGCAATCGCCCCCGAGCGTCCACTCCTACCCACTCCTAACCGCAAGCCCTGGTTCACAGAGGATCTCAGGGAGATGAAGCGGGTTGGACGACGACTAGAGCGCAGATGGCGGAAGACTCGACTCTTCTCCGACAGAACTCGCCATAGGCAGCGTCTTCGCGCCTATCAGGAGGCTTTGCGTGCAGCACACAGATCCTTCTGCTCTGCAAGCATCGCGTCTGCAGAGTCTTGCTCAGCAGAGCTGTTTAAGGTGGTGGGGGAGCTGATGCGGGTTCCCCCTGTGCCAAATCCCCTACTCGCCCCAACAACAGCCTGCTGTGATGCATTTAACACCTTCTTTGCAGACAAAATCTCTCAGATAAGGGCTGACTTGGAAGTCAATGTTTTGTCAGAGTCCATAGGTGAGGCGTCCAACAACTCCGTTGTTGCTTGTTTACTGGATGAATTTCAACCTGCCAGTACTGAGGACGTGGACAAGCTCCTTGGAAGTTTGAGGAAGACTACTTGCCCTCTCGATCCTTGTCCATCTTGGCTGGTCGTCCAGGAAGGGGACACATTGAGAGTATTCCTTCGGGATACAATCAATGCTTCCCTCTGCCATCTTGTCTAAAGGAGGCGGCCTTTAGACCCCTCCTGAAGAAGCCCTCCCTTGATCCCCTGGACAGAAACAACTACAGACCAGTTTCCTTGCTCCCATTTTTGAGCAAGGTGATTGAGAGAACAGTCGCCTCCCAACTCCAAGCCGTCTTGGATGAAACCGATTATCTAAATCCATTTCAAACTGGCTTCAGGACAGGACATGGAGTTGAGACTGCCATGGTCGCTCTGGCCGATGACCTCTGCTTGAGCATCGACATGGGTAGTGTGATTCAGTATCGAGAATAGATATGTTCCTTACATCTAAAAATCTACCTAAGATTTAAAAAATGGAAATTGCACCAAGGGAAATATCAGATCACAACATGATAGACTTGCAATTGAATATATGTGGGGGAAGTAACAGTAATATATGGAGACTGAAGGAGGAGTTACTAGAGGAAGAAAACTTTTTGAATAACCTAAGAAAAGAAATAAAACTCTTCCTAACAGAAAACGGTACCCCGGGAATGAAGAATAATGTAATATGGGATACACTTAAGGTAGTAATTAGGGGGTTACTGATTAAAAAAGCATCAGAGATGAAAAAACGAAAACGTGAAAAGGAGGAAAAATTCAATGCTGAATTAAAGAGTTTAGAAGACCAACTTTATAAAGACCCAAATAATAAAAATTTAAAAAATAAATATGAGACATTAAAGTTGAAAAAACAGGAAAAAATCACGGAAGAGATTGCAAAAAAGATGAAAATAGTTAAGCAGAAGTATTTTGCACAGGCAAAAAAAAAATAGGTCGCTGGTTGGCGCATAATCTTAAGAAAGAAAGGGATAAAAAATGAATTACGGAAATTAATTATAAAGGGAAGAAATTAAGTAAACAGTCGGACATTTTAAAAGCTTTTCGGGAGTATTATGGGAATCTGTTCAAAGAAGGGGGAGACTTGTTGGCTAACCAATTGAAAATAAAAGACTATTTAGACAAAAAAAGTACATATGTACCAAAACTTTAAAAACAACAAAAAGAATTATTGGATAAATCCATTTTGAAGGAAGAAATTCTATATGCATTAAAATTGGGGAAGGTCCCAGGCCCAGATGGTTACACAGCTAAGTTCTATAAAAAATTTAAAACAGAAATTGTGGATATCATGTGTAATACATTTAATAAAGTTCTGTCTGATGGTAAACCTTCTTCTTGGAGTTATGCAGATATAACGTTGATTTCTAAGGAGGGGAAGGACAGGTTGCTTACCTGTAACAGTATTTCTTCGAGTGGTCATCTGCGAATACATACAAATGGGTTATTCTGCGCCTGCGCAGGCAACTTCGGAACCTTCTTAGAGTTTTTAAATGCGTTTTGGCGGTAGCCCTGCCCACTCTCCAACTGCCTATATTAGCCGGTTTCCTGCCTAAACCCTCAGTTCCTTTATGGACGCAGCAGCAGCCCAGGACTGAAGGAGAGGCAGGGCATGACTATGTGGCGAGGATGGGCGGGATTTATATGTATTCGCAGATGACCACTCGAAGAAATACTGTTACAGGTAAGCAACCTGTCCTTCTTCGTAGTCTCTGCGAATCATACAAATGAGTTAGACTAGCAAGCTTAGTGCAACGGAGGTGGGAGTGCCATGGCACACCAGAGAGGCATATTGACCCCAAATAAAATCACCAGTCAGGAAACCAAGCCCAAGGGCATGCAACATGGGGACGCACAGTCCCGTTGATATGACGACTCTACAGAGTTGTGTAGAAAACCCAATACTGAGACGTAGTCGAACAGTCACCAAAACAGGTGGAACATGCTCATTGGTAGAAAAACAGACTTGCCAGCTAGCTGTATGTCGCACAGACTGCAGATAAACTTTGATGGTCCATTTTAAATGGCAGGTGCAAACTAAGGACAGGGCAAAACCCCGCCCTAAATAGCCCAGGTCTGTTGGTAATGGAGCTACTGAATAGGTGAGTGACATGGAATAAAGGAATCTCACTGATGTGAGCAGCTCTTTAAAGATATCAAACAAAGGTCTGGTATACAGACATTGTCTAGTCCAAGGTGGATTGAATTCAACATGAAGGGCAAAGGGCTTAAAATGCAATAATGCAAGGCTGCACAGGCTGGGAGGCAGTGGCCTGATAAAGCCTCCCGAAGCCATGATTTGGAGATTATGGCAGTGACAGACACAGCCTAGAATGCTCAGTAGTCTAGGGCTAAATGTCATGCTTACAGAGTATGAAGAAGACAATCTCTGGTCAACAATGATATGGCTGGGAAGTCCATCCATAGAGAGCCTATCCAATTGCTGTGACACACAAGACATGCTGTATAGCCGCGTAATGTTCAAGGGCTATCAGCATGAAGCATGCCGATCTTGGTGAACATGAGAAACAAAAACGATAGTGGATAGTACAATGTCAATAGGACTAGTCACAGCATTGTAGAAGTGAAGGTATACCACTTTGTCAAGTTGAAAGACGTCCCTGTAGGGACTGTATCCCATGACGTGATGTCCTGCAGAAGCTGTATCACGGATATCACAACATGGCAAGAACAGCCAGAACTGATAGGCAAACAGTATAACAGGAGCGATCTCATATCAGTCCATCCTGAACGGCCCTAGGAACAAACCTGTTCAGAGCAGCGGAGCCAGAATAGACTCTAAGAGCCACAGAGTCCAATTCTCACCAGGTGGAACAAATACCAGGCAGTATGTCAGAAATCACCGTAATGTAATCCGTAATGCTTGAGAGGCGGAGGGCAGGGCTCCCTTAGGGGAGAGAAATCCCAGGAATTCGCAGAATGCATGTTTAGCCTTGTCAGGGTTGCAGGTGAAGGTTCTGAAATATCCCTCACCCATTTGACGTCTTGGACCAGAGGTTCAGGAGAAACAGGATGGTATGGCACCAGTCAGCCAGGAGAGATGGGACAGATATGCCAATCTCGAGATCTTCAAACATCCACATGGTGTACAAATCTTTAAATGGAGGCCCAAAAGGGGATATCTCCAGAGGGCAATCCTGCCCAGAGCAGAAAAAGGAAAGGAATTGTAGCAATTTGCCACCTGTTGTAAGGAAGAAAGTGGCCTCAACAAGAACCCCTTGGAAGGGGCCTGGGAAATACACATGTGTTTCTCACCATATCTAGTGGCCCTTGATAAGAGGCATCAACTGCCTTAGATGACACTCACACCGGGAAGTGGTAAAACCTTTTCCTGTGAATGATGGTCTCTGAGCGAAGAGGATCACAATTGAGCTGGTACTGGGTGCATAATGGAAGGCATCCCTAAGTATAGAGGTGACAAACTGATTTATGAGACTTAATTGTACAGTCTTGAAGCTGTTCATATAGTGAAGGATTACCTGTAACCAAAGTGAACAGGTTGTGCTCCCAAATTTTACAGAGGGCAACTCAGAAGTGAGACTTGAATGTTTACCTAAAGTGACCTTCAGCCGTCCCGCCTGAGAGGAGGGACATCGTTATGAATTGTACATGAGAATGGTGATATCTCCCATCAGTATGGAGGGAGCACCACATCCCCTGAATTGGTTCTATAGGGATAGCTGTTCAAAGGGCAAATTGTAGGAGGCAGAAAGGCCTTGAGAAGGATGGGGACAGCATGGCCCTGAGTTTGGTAAAGCGTCCGCAGATAGCGACCCTCAGTACCAAGGAAACAGTATGGACCTGAATCCAGGAGGCCAGAGCTAGTGGCACCTCATGGTCCCAAACTGACTGAGTGCTTGCTGATAGGTGACCTCGGTACTGAGGGACCAACTACGGCTTGAACCCAAACCAGCATGCACCACACTGGCTGAGAGGAATAGGAGCATGCGGCAGTGCCAATAACGGCCCTCAGAAATTGGAAAGCGAGCTGCATTCAAATCCTTTTGTGCAGCTCAAATGGTACAGATGTTGGGCCCTTAATATTCATCTTCTCAAGGAGAGTCAGGCCAATTATGGCAATCAGGGAAGGTGCCATGTAAGATCGCCTGTAGGCCAACCAGGGACACCCCGGACAGCCTGGGACTGACACGCCTCGAAGCAGGGATGGAAGGCAACCAGCTTGATCTTGAGAAGAGTCAGGGACCAAAATGAGAGAGGTAGGTAGTGAGCCAACCAGAGGCTCAAAGTGTGGCTATGAGTCAATTGGTTTGACCCCGGACAGTTGGGGAACAACGAGGGTCAAAGTTGGGCTACAAGCCAATCTGTATTAGTCCTGAGAGTCAGGGACCGATGAAGGTCAAAGCCCAGCATCCAGCCAATCACTGTAACTCAGAGAGTCAGGGACCAAGGTGAATCGACATCGGGATATAAGTCAACCGGTATGACTCTAAAGAGTCCGGGACCAATGAGGATCGAATTCAGGCTACCATCCAGTCAGTACGTGATCGAAGCAGATCGAAACCGTGCTGCCAGGCAACCAATTTGACCCTGGAAAGTCAGGGAGCAACGAGGGTCAAAGTCAGGCTGCAAGCCAAGCAGTATGACCCCAGAGAGTCCAGGACCGATGAGGATCCATGACCCCAAAGGGTTCGGGATTGATGAAGATCCCAGTACTGCAGCCAGTAAACGGTTTTACCTTGGAGAGTCAGGGACCAACGGTGCGCGAAGCTGGGCTATAAGCCAATCAGTATGACTCAGAGAGTCAGCCATCAACGATGATCGGTGCCAGGGTGCTGTGTAGTCAGTATGAATCTGGAGGTTCCGGGACCGATCCCAATCGAAGTTTGGCAGCCATCTAATTGGCCTGATACCGTGGAATCTGGGACCGATGAGGATCCACGTCAGGCTGCTTGTCAAAGGGTTTGACTCCGAAGAGTCAGGGACCGATGAGGGTCGAATTCAGGTTGCAAGCCAATCAGTATGGCCCCGGAGATTCAAGGACCAATGAGGACCCATGTTGGGCTGCCAGTCAAACGGTTTGACTCCGAAGAGTCGGACCAATGAAGGTCGAATTCAGGCTGCAAGCCAATCGGTATGGTCCTGGATATTCAGGGATTGATGAGGATCCATATCGGGCTGCCAGTCAAACGGTTTGACTCCAAAGAGTCAGGGACTGATGAGGGTCGAATTCAGGCTGCAAACCAATCGGTATGACCCTGAGGAGTCAGGGACTGATGAGGATCCATGTCGGGCTGCCAGTCAAACGGTTTGACTCCAAAGAGTCAGGGACCGATGAGAGTCAAATTCAGGCTGCAAGCCAATCGGTATGACTCTGACAAGTCAGGGACCGATGAGGATCCACATTGGGCTGCCAGTCAAACGGTTTGACTCCAAAGAGTCAGGGACCGATGAGAGTCGAATTCAGGCTGCAAGCCAATCGATATGACTCCAACAAGTCAGGGACTGATGAGGATCCACATTGGGCTGCCAGTCAAATGGTTTGACTCCAAAGAGTCAGGGACCGATGAGGGTCGAATTCAGGCTGCAAGCCAATCGGTATGACTCCGACAAGTCAGGGACCGATGAGGATCCACATTGGGCTGCCAGTCAAGCGGTTTGACCCCGAAGAGCCAGGGACCTGATCAAATCCATGTTGTGCAGCCAGGCAAATGGTTTGACTCCGTAGAGTCAGGGACCAATTCAGATCCACGTCGTGCAGCCAGCCAAGCGGTTTGACTCCGAAGAGTCAGGGACCAATCAAGGTCTACGTCATGCAGCCAACCAAACGGTTTGATACCAAGGAGTCTGGGATCAACGAGGTTCAATACGGGCTCGAAGCCAATTGGTATGACTCCGAGGAGTCAGGGACGATGAAGATCCACGTTGGGCTGCCAGGCAAATGGTTTGACTCCAGAAAGTCAGGGACCCATGGTTTGACTCCGGAGAGTCAGGGACCGATAAGGATCGACGTTGGGCTGCAATCCAGTCGCATTGGCTCCAGAGGATCAGTAGCCGATGGTGACAGCATCCAATTGGTTTGGTCCCAGGGAGCCGAGACCGGCGACAACTGAAGTCAACTCCTCTTCAGGAGAATGAAGAGACAAAGCCAGGTGAATGGCCCTGAGACAATTTGTCCGCAACAAAAGAGCGTCCCTAGCCATAGCGAGGAACAAAGGCTGGTGGCCATTCTATAAGTTTCTCTCAGAGATAAGAGGAAAGTGCGCCAGTGAAGCGGATGCCATTTTAAGAAATTTTACTCAGGAATAATGGGGCTTTGCCAAACGCGCCAGTAAGGCAGCAATATTGGAGACTTTTCCTCAAGAAAAAAAGCGGGAAAAGTTCTGCCAAGCACACCAACTGAGATGAGCAGCCATTGTATAAAAAAAAATCCTCAGAATTTAAATTCACATTAAATTACGCGATTCTCTAAGATATCGCCGAAGGGGCTGTTGTTAAAACAGCTTTAGTTCAAAGTCTAAATTCATTTTCAGCAAGCGAGTCTCTAAGAAATCGCAGGGCAGTTGTTGTTAAGACAACTTTACCTCAGAATTTAAATTTATATTTAAACATGTAATTCTTTAAGAAATCACAATACAGTCTGTCATTAAAACAGATTTATTTCAGAATTTAAATTCACATTTGAGTAAGCGATTCTGTAAGATATCGCAGAAGGGCTGTTGTTAAAACAGCTTTAGTTCAAAGTCTAAATTCACATTTCAGTAAGCGATTCTCTAAGAAATCGTAGGGCAGTTGTTGTTAAAACAACTTTACCTCAGAATTTAAATTTATATTTAAACATGTGATTCTTTAAGAAATCACAATACAGTCTGTCGTTAAAACAGATTTATTTCAGAATTTAAATTCACATTTGAGTAAGCGATTCTGTAAGATATCGCAGAAGGGCTGTTGTTAAAACAGCTTTAGTTCAAAGTCTAAATTCACATTTCAGTAAGCAATTCTCTAAGAAATTGTAGGGCAGTTGTTGTTAAAACAACTTTACCTCAGAATTTAAATTTATATTTAAACATGTGATTCTTTAAGAAATCACAATACAGTCTGTCTTTAAAACAGATTTATTTCAGAATTTAAATTCACATTTAAGTAAGCGATTCTCTAAGAGATTGCAGGGCAAGTCGATGTTAAAACAACTTTACCTCAGAATTAAAATTTGCATTTAAGTTCATGATTATTTAAGAAATCACAGTACAATCTGTTGTTAAAACAGTTTTATTTCAGAATTTAGATACACATGTAAGTAAGCGATTTTTTAAAAAATCGCAGTGTAAGTCATTGTAAAAATAACTTTACCTCAGAATTTTAAATTCACATTTAAGTCTATGATTATTTAGAAAAAAATAGCATTTGTTTCTAAAATTATTATTATTATTATTAAAATACCACCAAAACACAGATTGATCCTGTTAAATTGAGTTTTAAAGTCTGACAGGAGAATGAAGCTCTGAAGAGTTCCTAGATGCTGCTAGTGTGGCGGACAAAAGGAACTGAGAGTTTAGGCGGGAAACCGGCTAATATAGGCAGTTGGAGATGTTGATGTAAACAGGAGAGTGGGCAGGGCTACCGCCAAGACGCATTTAAAAGCTCTAAGAAGTTTCCGAAGTTGCCTGCGCAGGCGCAGAATAACCCATTTGTATGATTCGCAGAGACCACGAAGAAGAAGAATAAAACTGAAATAGCCAATTATAGACCAATAGCCTTACTTAACCAAGATTATAAGATCTTTACTTGGATTTTAGGAAAGAGATTAAAAGGAGTACTAGCTGAAGTCATTCACAAGGATCAAACTGGGTTTCTGCCAGGAAGGCAAATTAGATATAATATAAGAACTCTGCTTAATATCATTGAACATTATAATGTACATAATGAGACTAAATTTGCATTAATATTTGTCAACACTGAAAAGGCGTTCGACAACATAAATTGGCAGTTTATGAAAGAAACTTTAAGGAAGATGGATTTTGGAAACAATTTTTTAACAAATATCGAACAAATATATACTCAGCAGAAAATACAAATCACAATAAATGGAGAAAAAACAGACAGTATAATGGTGGATAAAGGCACCAGACAAGGGTGTCCTCTATCTCCACTCTTGTTTATCACAGTATTGGAAGTTTTGAATAATTCAATAAGAGCTAACAATAAAATTAAGGGAAGAAGAATAAAAGGTTATGAACATAAGCTAAGAGCCTATGCAGATAATTTAGTTATTTTTTTGGAAAACCCGGCAAGAAATATAGAATATCTGTTAGGAGAAATGAATGAATTTGGTAAAGTTTCAGGATTTAAAATAAACAAAAACAAAACCCAAATAATGACAAAAAATTTAAAAGAAAATGAGAAAAAAAGAATTAATCATAAGAACAAACTTTAAAATAGTAAAGAAAGTTAAATATTTGAGATATGGGTAATGGAAAAAATCTGAATCTGTTTGAACATAACTATAAAAATACTTGGAAGCATATTCAAAAGGATCTAAAAATATGGAATAACTATAACCTCTCTCTTTTGGGGAGAGTTGCCACTATTAAAATGAGTGTCCTCCCGAAACTCATGTTTCTTTTTTTGAACCTCCCTATCATTCCGAATGAAAAAGTCTTTAAAGACAGGGAAAGCTCATTTGTAAAGTTTGTTTGGCGAGGTAAGAAAGCAAGGATACAGAAGAATATATTTTAAAAAGATAGATCTTTAGGAGGCTGTGCATTGCCGGACTTGAAAACTTATTATAGAGCATGTAGTATATTATGGGTGCAAGAATGGATTAAGTTGTCGGATAAAAATCTACTAAATCTAGAGGCATCAAATATAAGGTACGGATGGCACGCATACCTATGGTATAGCAAAGAAAAAATTAACAGGATTTTAACAATCACACAGTCAGAAAGGCATTTTTGAAAACCTGGAACGTTGTGAAAAACAAATTTTATCGGGTTATACCTTTCTGGACCTCAGTTCAAGAGGCGTTTTTTGGTAGATGGGTAGAGGGAGGAGATTGGATAAGGTATCGAGATCTAGTGAAAAGGAATGAAAATGGACAGAGTTGTGCACTATCGAAGATATGGTTGAAAATGGGATTAAACTAAATTGGTTTAACTATATACAAATCTCTCAAAAGTATAAGGAGGATATAAAGACTATGAGTATAGAATTGCAGATGAATGACCTGGAAAGGATATTATGGGTAAAGGATAAGGGGAAAATTTCTAAACTTTATAAATTGCTACTTAATAGAGATCTTGAACAAGAAACTGTCACCGCCCACATGGTTAAATGGGCTCAAGAATTTGGACATGAAATTGCCATAGACGATTGGGAAAATGCTTGGACTAAATCTAATAAATTTACATCCTCTCAAGATTTAAAGGAAAATTACTTAAAAATAAGTAATAGATGGTATTATACTCCGTGTAAAATTGCTAAAATTTACAGACTGAGTGATAATAAATGTTGGAAGTGTTTGAAAGACAGAGGAACCTACTTACATATGTGGTGGGTTTGTCCTAAAATTAAAAAGTTCTGGAATAAAATACATAGTAAGGAAGTATTGGAAATAAGATACCATTTATCACCTATATTTATAAACTAATAAATATAAACTATATTTATTAAATATGACTTCCTTTTTAGGAACTCAGATAGAAAATAGATATTGGAGAATCATTCTATATATGATTACAGCTGCAAGGATTCTTTTGGCAAAGAATTGGAGAGAAAAAATTATACTACCATAGACGAATGGTTTCAAAAGATTTTAGAAATGAAAGAATTGGATAAACTAACTGCATTGATTAATAACAAATCCGAAAAGAAGGTATTGAAGGATTGGGAGCCTATAGAAAAATATTGGTTTAAAAAATGTATGATTAATGAAGAGCTGATATAAGGAGATATAGGAAGATACTTTATGGAAACAAAAGCTATAAATATACAGTAATAAGGTTAATGCATTAATTACTGATACATGAACATTAAAAAGGTGTTGTATATAATATATATTATGTTTAATTTTGTCAATGTACAGAGGTTTAGAGGAGAGTTGCAGATATATAATGAAATATAAATTATTTAGTGCTCTTCTTTTGGTAATAAGCAGAGCGTGTTGATATGTTTATGTCTTTGTTTTTCGCTACATTGATATATGTTGTAATGTTTTAAATAAAATCAATAAATAAAGTGTTAAAAAAAAAAGAAAAGAGATTCCACCTCAACATTAGGAGGAACTTCCTGACAGTAAGGGCTGTTCAACAGTGGAACACACTCCTTCCTCGGAGGATGATGGAGTCTCCTTCCTTAGAGGTCTTTCAGCAGAGGCTGGATGGCCATCTGTCGGGGATGCTTTGATTGGGAGTTCCTGCATGGCAGGGGGTTGGACTGGATGGCCCTTGTGGTCTCTTCCAATTCTATGATTCTATGAAATTTTAATCAAAAAATCAACCCAAAAAACTTTGGTCGACTTATCCGTGGGTCAGTGTAAGTACTGACCCCCTCTACTCTCTCTGTGGTGCCACTTCTGGCATTTTTAAATCCTTGGGTGGGAAAAGAGTGGCATATTTTGGCAATGTAATCCTTTCCTACATCTTTTGTTACAAGCCTCTAGGTTTTACCCTCAACATCTCCACGGGTCATATCAAAATCTATAATTTTGGCCCCGAAATCTGCCCTTGACTTATACAGCAGGACCCCCCGTGGATAACAAATTCCATGGATTTTCAAATCCTATTAAATACAACAGCACAGCAAAATCAAAGTTTGCCATTTTGAATTTGTACTTTTTAAAAAAAATATTTTCAAGCTGTGGATTTTTAAATCCGTGAATAAGGAGGGCCAACTCTAGTTGCATATATACGGTAGTTTTCCATTTGCCAAAAGTTTTTAAAAAATATAGAGGAGCATTGCAAAGGTTACTTTTGGGAACTTGATACTCTCTAGGTAATGGATTCTAGGAAACTGTTATCCACAAATAACTTTGCTAAGCCCCACAGGGTCCATTACCCCATTAACTCCTCCAAGCCACTTCTATCTCTTCAGAGTTGGACACTTTCCGCTGTGTAGCTTCAGCCACTAAATTTATTTTGGTTCCTGCATGTATGACTCCAAGTAGAATATTGTTAAGGAAATGCAGTTAGCAGGTGTAAGATACCTTGGCATAGCAGGAGGAGCAGGCCAGAGACTGGTCCAGTGTGGCTCACAGAGTCTGGCTTTCCACTGTAGTAGGTCATGTGGAGCTTTGTCTGTTCTCCTGAGCTTTGGAATTTTGGTTGTAGCTTGTAAAAGATGGCTCTTGCTCTCATGTGTGAGTGGTATTAAAACGGTTAAGATGGATACAGCTTCCAAAGGCGATCCTTTGTGTCCTGTTCCTACCTACTTAAAACAAAAAACCCTTCTTTGATTTCATGCAAATGTCAGCTTTCCAAAAACGAGCTGTAACAAGAAAAGGATGTTGATTTTCATGGCTCTGGACGTATCAGAACATTGCTCAGGCCTGCTGTTGAGATTGGCTCCTCTTAATTGTTCTTCTTTTACTGCTCCATCGGTGACATGTCACAGCTGCTAAAAATAACTCTGCAGTGATATCAAAACCTGAAGCACTGAGAAGAATGGTTGAAGAAATTCTAGAGCCGTCTGTCTGGAAAATTAGGGTGGGGTGGATAGAACATGCCCTCTATAAAAGTATCTGATGTAGACAGAGAGCAAGCACATTCAGAAGGGTTTGTAGCCTTCTGTAAAAAACATGAGCTCATTGATAGCAACTTGAGGTGCTTTGCTTTTCCTAGAGGGTACCTGCTTTGTTTGTTTTTTGTTTTTACAAAATGCATCCAGCAAAAAGAACCCGATTGCTGGTAGAATATTATTAAAGGATGGGAAAGAGATGCCAGAGTGGCCAGGTCCCTCAGATTTTTTCCCCCAAGGCCTTCTTTCTTTTTTGAAATAAAAACTGAAATGTTTATGAAATGCCAAGCTTCTTGAATTGAATTGGAGTCTCAGATCTCTGAAGGCAAGAGCCTAAGTGTCTTTTGCGTGCTTGCATTCTTTTCAGTTTATTTAGTCAATTGGTTCCAAAAATGGAGTGACTGGAATATTGGGGGTATAGGAAGGGGACCTTCGACTTTCTTATGGCAACTGCCATCATTCCCACTCACATGCTTTTTCCCATAGGCATACTGTGGTAAAAGGTAATCTCACGTCCTTTGTTCTATGGGAAATGTAACTTTCTTCTTCTTCTCTCTTCTGCCACTATATTCTGCTTTGATCAGGCCCCACATGGAATACTGTGTCCAGTTCTGGGCACCACAATTCAAAAAGGATGTGGAGAAACTGGAGTGTGTCCAAAGGAGAGCAACTAAGATGAAGTGAAGGGCCTGTAAGCCATGCCCTATGAGGAGCAATTTAGGGAGCTGGGGATGTTTAGCCTGGAGAAGAGAAGGTTAAGAGGTCATATGATAGCCTTGTTTAAATATTTGAAGGGATGTGATTTTGAGGAGGGAGCAAGCTTGTTTTCTGCTGCTCCAGAGACTAGAACACGGAACAATGGATGCAAACTGCAGGAAAAGAGATTCCACCTAGACTGTTCGACAGTGGAACACACTCCCTCGAACAATTCAAGCAAGAATAGGGAAGAGAAAGAAGGTGCAGGTGTCAATTTGTTACTGGCACTAGAAGACGATGGAAATATGTTGAGTGAGGAAACTACAAGGAAAACAGGACTTGATAATACAGGAGGCCCTGAAGAAACAAATTCTCTAATTAACGAATTTTAATAAAGTATTAACTGGGTTAAATATTCATGCAATTTTACCTTTTTTTTCAAGTTTGTGATAAAGAAATATAAATGAAATACTTCATTTTATTTAAACCTAACATTCCAGAGGCAGAAGGGGTGGAACAACAATAAATAACAACAAAAAACAATTAAATAAGCAACAAATTAAATTAACAGTTTTAAAAAATGAAATTCATCTCTTGGAATGTGAAGGGAATTAACTCTAAATATAAGAGGAGTACAATATTTTATCAACTAGAAAAACTTAAAGGAGACATAATATGTTTGCAAGAATTGAGGATCAAAAACAAGGATGAGAGATATATTTCTAATCCGAAATTAGGCTATTGTTTTTCTTCCCTTACGGAAAAGAAAAAAGGGGGAGTCTCGATTTTTGTAAATAAAAAGTATGCTGCAAAAGAAATATTTAAGGACAATGGTGGTGCTTATGTAGCAGTAGAGGTGACATTTCAAACTAAAAATATATTGATTGTGGGAATTTATGCGCCCCAAGATGGACAAGATCCAGTTAGTCTGACATCAATACCAGGAAAGATTCTAGAGCAGATCATTAAGCAGAGATTCTGTGAACATTTAGAAGCCAATGCCATAATCACAAAAAGCCAACATGGGTTTCAGAGAAACAAGTCCTGCCAGACAAATCTGATCTCTTTTTTTGATAAAATTACCAGCTTGGTAGATGAAGGAAATGCTGTGGATATAGTATATCTTGATTTCAGTAAGGCCTTTGACAAGGTTCCCCATGACATTCTTGCAAACAAGCTTGCAAAATGTGGACTAGACAAGGTAACTGTTACATGGATTTGTAACTGGTTGACTGGCCGAACTCAAAGGGTGCTCAACAATGGCTCCTTTTCATCAAACCAGTGGGGTACCACAGGGTTCTGTCCTGGGCCCAGTGCTATTCAATATCTTTATTAATGACTTGGATGACAGAATTGAGGGCATACTTATCAAATTTGCAGATGACACCAAATTAGGAGGAGTAGCCAATACTCCAGAAGACAGGATCAAAATTCAAAATGACCTGAATAGATTAGAAAACTGGGCCAACGCTAACAAAATGAAATTCAATGTGGAGAAATGCAAGGTACTGCACTTAGGGCGCAAAAATGAGATGCACAGATATAGGATGGGGAACATCTGGCTGAATGAAACTATGTGTGAAAGGGATCTAGGAGTTCAAGTAGACCATAAGTTGAACATGAGTCAACAGTGCGATGCGGCAGCTAAAAAGGCCAATGCTATTCTAGGCTGCATCAATAGAAGTATAGCGTCTAGATCAAGGGAAGTAATAGTGCCACTCTATTCTGCTTTGGTCAGGCCCCACATGGAATACTGTGTCCACTTCTGGGCACCACAATTCAAAAAGGATGTGCTGAAACTGGAGCGTGTCCAAAGGAGGGCAACTAAGATGGTGAAGGGTCTGGAAACCATGCCCTATGAGGACCGCCTTAGGGAACTGGGGATGTTTAGCCTGGAGAAGAGAAGGTTAAGAGGTGATATGATAGCCCTGTTCAAATATTTGAAAGGATGTCATATTGAGGAGGGAGCAAGCTTGTTTTCTGCTGCTCCAGAGACTAGAACACGGAACAATGGATGCAAGCTGTAGGAAAAGAGATTCCACTTCGACATTAGGAGGAACTTCCTGACAGTAAGGGCTGTTCGACAGTGGAACAAACTCCCTCGGAGTGTAGTGGAGTCTCTGTCCTAGGAGGTCTTTAAGCAGAGGCTGGATGGCCATCTGTCGGGGATGCTTTGACTGGGAGTTCCTGCATGGCAGGGGGTTGGACTGGATGGCCCTTGTGGTCTCTTCCAACTCTATGATTCTATGATTCTATGAAAAAATTAATAAAGCCCCAGGACCCGACGGGTTTCCAGTTTCTTATTACAAGATAGTAGAGGAGGAGATAATTAATCCGCTCTGTGAGACTTTGAATTATATTCATGTTTTTGGCATTCCTGATACATGGAAAGAAGCCTGTATTTCTTTAATCCCAAAAGAAAAAGGAGGAAAAAATGACATATCTAATTTTAGACCTATCTCTTTACTCAACGTGGACTACAAGATTTTTTCTTCTATTTTGGCGGAAAGATTGAAAGTTATACTTGGTAGATTAATTCATGAAGACCAGAACGGCTTTTTGCCGAAAAGGTATTCTAAACATAATATAAGGGTGATATTGGATATTTTGGAATATTTTGAGATTCATAACAACAAGAAGTTAGCAATGATCCTACTTGACGCCGAAAAAGCATTCGATAGGGTCAACTGGAATTTTCTATTTGAAACTATCAAGAGGATGGAAATGGGAGATAGATTTCAGAGTTGGATTGAAGCAATATACAAAGGTCAAAAAGCTCAGATCCAGATCAATAATGAGAGGACTAACTATATAGATATTGAGAGAGGGACTAGACAAGTATGTCCCTTGTCTCCTCTACTCTTTCTTTAGAAGTACTTTTAGATTGCCAGAGAGCTATTAAGAATAGATTATTTTCCTATCGTGGCTTATCTCTTTAATTGATGTTGGGAATATGGGAGATTAGTTATTGGAATGCCTTCTAAAGTTAAGAGCTATGATGTAATAGAGGATCTTTATAGATTTTGTATTTTAGGTATGAGTTATAGATTGGAGTTGGCGACGGTAAAGGGGACTGTAAATTTAATAGAAAAGATACAGATGAGAAAATTATCCTAGGAAGCATAGTCAGGTTATTTGTATTCTAGCTTTCACTTAGCAGTTTATGTTTTACATGTTATTGTCAGTTGTTATGGATGTTAGGATCGAATGAGGTTAATTATAGATCTATTTGGTTTTTTGGGATTTTGTGCTTTGGATGTGAGTTGTTGGGTTGTGTATGTGGGCTACTGTATTTTGTAATTTTTGTGTTGTTTAAATAAAAAAAAGAACACACTCCCTCGGAGTGTAGTGGAGTCTCCTTCCTTGGAGGTCTTTAAGCAGAGGTTGGATGGCCATCTGTCAGGGATGCTTTGACTTGGAGTTCCTGCATGGCAGGGGGTTGGACTGGATGGCCCTTGTGGCCTCTTCCAACTCTGTGATTCTATGATCCCAGACATGTAGACAAGCCTGAGTTCATTCTGTGCTTTAGCTTTTCTGACTTTTCCCCTACAAGCACTTGCTATTCGTTTGAATTCCTCTTTGGTGATTTCCCCATTTTTCCATTTCTTATACATGTTCTGTTTAAAACTTAGCTCAGTTGAAAGTTCCTTAGTCATCCATCCTGGTTTCTTGAGACATCTTCCATTTTTCTTCCTCATTGGAACTGTTTGAAATTGTGCCTTCAGTATCTCCTTTTTGAGGAACTCCCATCCACCTTGAACTCCCTTCTCTTTTAGTATTCCTGACCATGGGATCACCCCCAGCGTTTTTCTAAGTTTATTGAAGTCAGCTCTCCTAAAGTCTAGAATGCATGTCTGACTATGCCTGGCTTTTCCTTTCCACTGTATAACAAACTCCAGGAGAACATGATCACTCCCACCTAAGGACCCAACCACTTGCACCCCTTTAACTAGGTCATTCCTTTTGGTTAAGATCAGATCTAAAATAGCTGATCTGATCTTAACCAACAGGGGTGACCTGCCTTTTATATTTGTTTTGCTGGCTAGATCAGGTTCATCTTGTCTATTCCCATGTTCTATGCGTTAGTTTAGAGTAGCAGTCTAAACCATCTAAGACCACCAGAAAACACATATTTCCAATGGTCTTAGGAACCAAGACACCACTCCTCTATGGTTGGGGGTCACCACAACATGAGGACCTGTATTAAAGGGTCACAACATTAGGAAGGTTGAGAACTACTGATTTAGAGACATCTAAGACCATGGGCCATCCCCCCCCCCAACTGACTATGTAAAGGCTGGTTTTCTCTCAAATAAAGAGAACGTAATACATTTATTGTGCATTTTCTGCAAATCACAGCCCCCAACATGTGATTGCCAAAGAAGAATAGAGACTGATCTGTGATAAGAGTGCAAGCTTTGCAGGAAGATGGTTTACACTATCACATCTCTAGTTGAAAGACTCTTGGGTAGTATCAGGGCTAGGAAAAACCTATGACTGTGAACCAGGAGACTATATCCGGTCAGAGTAGGTAGCATTAGGCCAGATGGGTCACAGGTTTGATGTACTGTAGTATAAAGCAACATGAGTTGTTATATTCAGACTTAAGGACTGATTCAGAGATTATGTCCCTGACATGGAGGCCACTGTCAAGGCTGATGCTGGTGTCTGGAGACCTCACATTGCCAAATACTATGAATATTACAGTGAGGAAGTCATCTTCCTGCATTTTTAAAATTTGTCTCTTGCCTTCATTCCAAGGAACTTAAAGTGGCCTACACATTTTTATTCTGACCCCCTGAAATATGTTAGGCTCAGAATTTTGCCTTATTCTACCTTCTGATCAATCACAAAATTAAAAAAAAATCAATACAAAATTCCTTTCTCTTGATTCCTGGAGCATTTTTTTTTTCAAAAGAGGCTGCACATGATGTCTGAATCCTCTCTGTACTTTCTGCCAAGGAAATAACTTCAGATTTTCACATCATGTCTCCCCCTCCCCCAAATTGGCACCAGCCAAACAGAGAAAGTTTAAATGTAAGTATCAGTAGTAAATGAGTTATAAACCCAGTGCAGTTCGTTAGCTGAATGTTTGCAGAAGCTCAGAGTGTATTTTGTATGCTGGCATCTACTGGAAAGAGAGAGCAGTTTATATGGCTCCAAGTGTCTTTCATATATCAGTGGGAATAATTCTAAAATGAATATTGTGTGACATGCATGAAATACAGTTCTTTCCCCTCCCCCTGAGAGAGAAAGCTCCTCTCTGCTTTCCTTTCACAGTGCAAAGATAAAAAGAGTGATCACATGAAAAGGTCATCATACTCAGGGAAGGAGCATCCTTTTTGCACTATGTCACTCCACTCAGGAATTCAGTAAGCACTTAAGGAATTGGATGGTGCAGGAAAGCTTTTAGCTTTGCAGACAAGATTTGACTTGTCTGAGAGAGATAATGTAGTCAAGAAATAATGACAGTGCTAGCAAAGGACAGGGCATTGAGGCCCGGGAAGGGAACAGAATGGGCTGCTTGCAGTGCTTCTCCATCCCCAGTTGGTTTCTGGAGTTTATTTTATGTTGGGGATTGCCACTTTAAGCAAGTCGGAAATTGCAATGATGCATTAATACTAGTCCATTAGTCTGCTGCTTCCCACCCACCCTGTTTTTTTTTTTTTTAAAGTTTGAATTCATTTGGCTTGGGTATTTGACATGTACCTTGATGGAGTCTGTTTTATGGGTTTCAGAGTTTTGTGCTTTATCACGGCCTTATGTTAAAAATGACAGTCGGTTTCCTTTATGCCCTGAAACTTGAAATGAAGCAAGGGTTGTCCATAGGCACCATTAAGCACGCCACCCAAAGTATCTACCAGTTCTTGGTTGCCTGGGAGGTTTGGTAATGATAGCAATAATCCTCAATTCAACCATTTCACTTGGAGAGCCACCCTGTGTGTGGTGCACTTGCAGAACTTCAAAATGGCCAACAATCGCCTTAATTTTATTTTCAAACTAAAAAGGGAGAAAAACAGACTGTGTAAGGTGAAGAATGTACCTCTTGCAGTAGAATTCATAACATGATGTGTCACTGATCATCAGTATCTCAGTGTTTGTTTCTGTCTAGACTGGCTGTCTCATGCCATTCATGCCTCTTCTTGACCAAACAGGAGCTGTAATAAGAGGAACAGTTGCAGGAGTGGCTGTCTTAACTATAAAACGAAATCCAAAGTCCATACTGTGGCAGTACATTTATGAGACCAATCAAAAGGTGCAAATTTCTTTTTGAAGTCCTTTTTCGACAGGCAAAGACAATAAAAAAAATAGTCATCTTTGGAGTCATCTGTCCACTAATCCCTTAATTCCCTCATCTGTGCTTTAAAAAACAGTTTGCCCCAGATTGTACAGTTTTCTCAGTCTTGCTTCACTGCCATAGAGGAAGATGGTATAAAATGTGCAGGCAAGTCAGTAAACTAACCTGTGTGAAAGAGAAGTAGGTTAGAGCAAGAGGGCATTGATACTGAGCTTGGGAGCAGATTGCAGGGCAAGTCATAGGTTGAAAAGAAAGCCGTTTCGCTTGCATTACCCCTCATTTGGTGGCAGCTATCATCTCCTTATTAGACGGAAACTGGCTAAATTCCAGAGCTGGTTAGTCAGAAAAATTACAACCTGATGCTATGAATATTTAACACTTCGGTTGTTCCTGTAATTTGCGTGCTTTGTTGTCTTAATTCTGTCTCCATAAGCACTTTGTAGGCCAGATAAATGGACAGCTGAGGCTGAAGGTGGTGTTGCTCAGGGCCATGTCAGGTGCCCATGATAGTGGTGCAGGTCTGAAGCAAGAGCAGTGCCCTATACATCTTCACCCCAGCCTGTGCTTGAGGCCTTATTTCAACTAAAGGTACTTCCAAGGTCTTGGGTTAGGTGTTGTGAGCTCCTTTGAGCAGCCTTGGATCATATTGGACCCTTCCTGTCAGCCTCACTGAGGGATTGCCCTACATCTTATTTGGCCCCCTAGTCCTAAAAACTTTTATCTCACAGGACTCTTTCAAACGGGAGGAATTTCTCCCCATTCCGAATGGAGCCAATGCGGATTCATGTAAATTCGCTTGTTTAGCGAATTTACCTGAACCCCTGCTCCGTTCGGAAGGCATTCGGAATCACTTCCCATTACCCGAAAATAACCCCCCCCCTTGCCCGAAATCGCATGAGAAGCTTAAATCCGCAATAACGTGAAACCCATGATTGCATTCGGAGTGACTTCCCTTTTGCCCGAATTTGCGTGAGAAGAATTAATTCGCAATAACATGAAACCCCAGGATTGCGTTTGGATTGCCCTTGGATTATACTTCCAATTTCCCACGTCTGAAAGAGTCCACAGAGATGTTTGGTTCTGCTCTGTGAGTCAAGAAGCTGCTGGATATGGGAGTCTTACCAGCTACGGCAGCAGCTCAGCTGTTCTGGGCTTGCCTTTCTGCAGAGAGATGTTGGACCTAAATACTTCTTTGAGGACGTTTTTCCCCTGCTCCCACTGCACTAGGCCTCCATGCTGCTCTGAGCTGCTCAGGTGCACTTTTGGCTAGCCATGCTCATGTTTGTTTGCTTTGGGGTTTTGAGCCATTGGCTTAGCCAAGTGGGCTTTCCCGTCTGTGCAGGATTATGACATCTATCTAAATGTAGCTCAGGGAGGTGACTGGCAGCTCATACCTAGAAAGAGAGACACACACACACTTGCATTTTCTCAGAACTCTACTTCAGTCTCCTAAAGGGATTACCACCCTAAAGTCTGTCTGACACTAATCCTATAAATCTGTAAACTCCAAACAAATGAGCACCTAGTACCATAGTTTCCTCCCCCTCCACTCCATCTCTCCCGTGGCCACAGCTTCCCCAGTGCAGTGCTATTTTCACGGCTGCGAATATCAAATGCTGTTGGAGGTGGCAGTGACTGCAGAGTTTAGAAGAGTATCTAAAATACCTAAATCCTAGCATAAAACATGTAGGCAGCTGGGCTTTCTTTCCCTTTGTGACAAGGGTGCACTGCCTTCTAGCAAAGGGAGTGGATCTCTCTGTGCATAGTGACACTTTGGTGGGCCTGTGTTCGTTGCAAACCTACTTTGCTAGTTTTGTTGTAGACATGCAATTTGCAAGAAAAACATTATTTGGCCTCAAAAGTAAAAGATGGCCTCTTTCTTCCCCCTTCTACCTCCAGCAGATTTACTGGATGTCATGATGGCAGCATCAAACCTGGAGAACCAACTGCATAGTGCCCAGAAGAATTTGCTCTTTCTCCAGCGACAGCATGCTGACACGCTCAAGGGGCTGCATGCTGAAATTCGACGCCTGCAGCAGCACTGTACAGGTAGCAAGGCGAAAGCCACCTCCCTTCCATCCCCAGTGGTTTTGTGTGGAATTGACTTCCCTTTGTTATGTTTTCTTTTCTTTCTTTTACTCACTCTCCGTAATACTAAGGCCTTTTTCAAACTGTTTTCCTTACGTGGGCTCAGTTCAGCAGGATAAGCCTGGCAGTTCTTCCAGCATAGAAGTGACAATCCAGTTGGCTTGATGGTCCCAACAAAAATGGGGGGGGGGGGGGGCATCTTCCAGCTTTCTTTTAATCCAGTGGCTTGAATGAATAAATGAAGTTCATTACAAGCAACACACCAGCACATAGAAAATGTAAAATACTAGCAATAAAAACAACATAAAATACTATACAGCATAAAATACGATAAGGTAAAAGGTAAAAGTAGTCTCTTGATATGAATGTCCAGTCGTAACTGACTGTAGGTAGCGATACTCATCTCCGTTACTAAGCCAAAGAGCCAGCGTTGTACTCTGGTAGTCATGTGGCCAGCCTGACTGCTCCGAATGCTGTTACCTTCCCACCAAAGTGGTACCTATCTATTTACTTGCATTTGCATGCTTTTGAACTACTAGGTTGGCAGAAGCTGGGGCTCGTGACAGGAGCTCACCTCATCATCCAGCATTGGGCTCCAAACTGAGAGCCTTCTGATCTTCTGATTGTCAGAACTGACATCTTAACCATTAAGCCACTGCATGCCGTAAAGTACGATAAAATACGATAAAATCACAATCCAGCGGCTGATATTATTTGACAAATGCTTACATCAACCTTATCGCAGAGGCCAGATCCATAACTGTAGAAACTTTTAACTGCTTCACCTGGATTTTAGAACTCCCTCCCCAAGCAGCAGTACATGTTTTTCTCACTGCTTATTTCAACATATTTCTAAATAGCAATAGCAGTAGCACTTACATTCTATACCGCTTTATAGTGCTAAGCACTAAAGCCTTTGGGTTGAAATTATTTTTTACTTCTGTTCCTATATGCGTATGTTTGTAACCTGTTTTGCATGTTTTATGGACACAAGTTATAAATAATGTCATAAATAAATGAAATAGAGGTCCTGGTGTGAGATCTGTCACACAATTCCATTACCACAAGATTATAAAAACATTATTTAATAGCAATGTTTTATTTCTACATTTTATGTGATGGTAAGCAGTTTCCTAATTATGTGTGTTTTTCAGATCTGACATATGAGCTGACACGCAAAAGTTCAGACTTAACAGGTGAGAGATAACACATTCCATTTGGGGGTAGAAGGAGATGTCGGAGTTGGCAAGGCAAGGGCACAATGCTAGTTGTGCCCTTAGCATGATGCTTTACATAGAGATTCAAAAGAAAAGATTAAGCCAATAGGTCTCAAAATGTCCTTATAACGATTAAGAAACACAAATATGCTAAAGCTGATAAAGAGAGAGAAATAAGTTGTTGCAGCTGGTGGTGTTTGCTCTTGAGTCCAGGGAGGTGGAGATTCACAATGGCACTTCAGTGTTTTTTGTGCTAATCTGCTTGTCAATGGTTACCGTGATGTGACAGAGTGATTACAGAAGTGTCTCCTAAATACATTTTGGCTCTGTTTTTGTAAATGTATTACTCATCTGTATTATGTGGATGGCATACAGTTTAGTTCGATTACTTGTGGGGCTTGTTTTTGTTTTTACCAAGAGACCTGGGAAAGATATTTTTGAAGGGGGGGGGGTGCCAGTGCTATGTGGTTGCCTCTGTTTTGTCCTTCCCACTAGACAACAACTCATCAGGCAATGTCAAGAAGGGGTTCATTTTTCTTATTCTCTTTTTGAAAAACACTTGCTCAAGCTGCTCAGCCAGACAACTAGTCTTCATGGCTAGTGGAGCCTCACTGAACCATATGCCTGCCAGTCTGCAACTGTTTTTCTTTTAAAAGACAGGAGCCTTCTTCCTGACACTACTTGGTAAGGTGGAAGAAGCTAAGTGCCCGATGCTACCTGATGCTGTTCAGATTTTCCTTTTGCTGACCAGATAGTGTTGGAAAGAGATTCATTTCTCAGCTTCTATTAAAACATTGTGCAGTAGTGTATATATGCTGTCCAGCCAGGCTCTGGGAGATGTTTTCCCATCTATCACATTGCTGTTTGAAAGAAGGTTGAATGCTAGGAGTACACTGGTTACTTTATGCTTCTCCAACCCAAGCCACTGATCATCTGGATGTATCTGCATATTCGAGGGGTTTTTAAAATTTCATCCCCGCTATCCAAAATACACAAACAATACTTCAGCGTCAACAGGCCTGCAGCTCATCTAAGCATTTGTCAGCTGGTTACAGTCATGTGCACCTGCTACCACCTCTGTTTCCTGGATTGTCTTCCTGTTCCAAAGGCACTCTGGGAAACAAAACAAAACAAACAAACAGCTTCATTTATATACCGCTTCATACCCTTAAGAAGTGTCTAAGCGGTTTACAATTGTAAGCTATTTGCCCCCCAACAATCTGGGTGCTCATTTTAGCGACCTCGGAAGGATGCAAGCCTGAGTCGAGCTTCAGCCCTTTGCTGGTCTTGAACTCACCACCTTATGGTTTTGAGTGAGTGGCTGCAGTACAGGCATTTAACCACTGCACCACCAGGGCTGTTCAAGCAAAAGTGAAGGTATGCATACCTGCAGTGTGAGTCCAAGCAGTGTGTGTATTGCCATGGAATGGTCCGTTTGGAATAATCAGGAAGGTCATTCCTTGTCCCCAGGGAAGGAAACCTCAATGGATGGGTCAGTTCTTGCTGCTGACCAGGCAACGAGAGGGATCACTTGGCTCTAGCTGAGTTGAACATTTCCTCCTTGCAGAGTATGGAGATATAAGATGAATGAGGATCTGGACCCCCTGAAGAACGTGGCGCTTTTAATACAGATTTGAAGTACTCTCTTTACATTAAGGGTGTTATCACACCAGTCCTTTTCATGCCACAATCCTGCAAGCAAAAATAAAATGGCAAGATACCTCTTTTGGAGCAGCCACCAAAGCACTTCTTCCAGTCGCACAACCGGGGCTGCTGTCAGCATTGCGCTCCCTTCCCACCCTTTCCCTTAACCCTACCCTCCATCCCTTATGCCATATCCAGCATGCCTTTAGGGTTTTTTTTTAATCAACTTTTTTGTGCAATTACGGAGCTCTGCAGCCCTGATTTAAGTTTTTTAAATTGATTTTTTAAAGTTTCCAGGCTCCAGAGCTCTGAAACCGTGGACTGCTGTCTCTTGCTTGACTTACTTTCTGACCTTGGGTTCTCTGACTCTGTTCTCAACTGGTTTAAATCTTACTTGTCAGACAGATCTTCTGCAGTGGTCACAGATGGTGAGACTTCCTCCTCTGTTCCCTTATCTGTTGGGAGTTCCTCAGGGCTCTGTCCTGGGTCCCCTTTTGTTCTCTCTATACACATTGTCCCTTGGTAAACTCATCAGTTCTTTTGGTTTCTCCTATCATGGGTACGCCGATGACACTCAGCTCTATCTTTCCACCCCTGACCTTTCGCCAGGACTTGAACAGCAAGTTTCATCTTGTCTGGCTGCCATCTCTCAGTGGATGCGGCATTGGCACTTGAAGCTCAACATGTCTAAGACAGAGCTTCTCGTCTTCCCACCTAAGTCCACCCTTCAATACTCCTTTTCTGTTTCTGTTGACGGCACTTCTATTCAACCGGTTCAGCAAGCCCACAGTCTTGGTTTCATCTTTGATTCCTCTCTGTCGTTTATTCCCCAGATTTAGGCCACCGCCAAAACCTGTAGATTCTCTACAACATTGCTAAAATCTGTCCATTCCACTCCATTGTCAAGACTCTAGTCCATGCTCTGGTGATCTCACGACTAGATTATTGCAACCTTCTTCTGACAGGGCTTCCTCTCTCTCACCTCCATCCTTTAATCTCTGTTCAGAACTCAGCTGCACGTATTATCACATCTGCTCACCACTTTGACCATGTTTCCCCTCTCTTATCCTCACTTCACTGGCTCCTCTACCCCTTCCGCATCCAGTACAAGCTTTTGTTGTTGATTTTCAAAGCCCTCCGCGGACTGAACCCTCCATACTTGTCTGAACTTCTTTCTCCTCACACTCCTTCTCGTACTCTCCATTCTGGTAGTCAAGATCTCCTATCCCAACCGAGGATTTCCACTGCTCTGTTCTGGATTTATTCCTTCTCACTTGCTGCCCCTCACTCCTGGAACCTTCTTCCCCCACATATACGCCTCATCACTTCTCTAACCAGGTTCAAAAGTAAGTTAAAGACTATATTGTGTAGGGAAGCATTCCCAGGATTGTGCCATCTGTCCCAGGATGCCTCCTTTTAACTATGTATTAAGAAGCCGTGCCCTTCCACCAGTCCATCTGCCTTGGTCCAGGCCCCAAAGGGAGAGAAGAACCACTGGACCTCATCCCCTTCCCCTTTTCCTTTTGTGTTGTCTCTTCTAGATTGTAAGCCTGAGGGCAGGGATCCGTCTAACTATAAGATTGTATGTTCAGCACTGTGCAAATTTACAGTGCTATATAAATAATAATAATAATAATAATATGCTTGAAAAATGGGTATTTCTTTTTAAAGCAAGGAGGAGGAAGGAAAGGGGGGAGGAGGGGACAGTGATACTACGTGACTGCCAATGACGCGACTGCACCGGGAATGGCTTTTCACACCCATGGCATTCTGCAACTGGCAATTCATTGATGGGTTTCCTCTGTGAATGAAACGGGACAGCGGGGGGACAGGGCAACTACAGGAGGGAAGTGGTGTTGTGTGATCAGCATTGCTGATGCCACTTTCTTCCAATGGGAAACAGTTTAAAACCCTAACTTTGTGCCACTGATTTTCAGAGGTTGGGAAGGGTATGGCAGAAGGATGAATTCAGTTTGGTCAAGAACCCCAGGGTCCAACCAGTGAGAACTCAAGTTCTTGTCAAACCAGGACAGTGATAGATTAACACAAAGGGCTCCAATAACCTTCTAGCTAATGTAATGGCTGCCAAAAATGTGATTTTCAGCTGTAGGAGTTTTAGAGATACACTCATTTCAGCTTGCTCAAACTGGCAGTGGAGAGTAGTGTGTGGCACACAGAAATTAAGGAAACCCCCTCATCCTATTTTGGTGAATGAAGCAGATTTTGGACTCTAGATTACTTAAAGAGAAACTTCAATATTTTATGCAGTGGAAACATTTCCCTCTTTCTCAAAGTGAATGAGTATATGCTCATAATGTAAAAGTGCCAGAACTGATGAAAACGTTTCACACAAAATACCTGGGGAAGTCTGGTTCAGGGGCGGGGGGGGGGGGTGATTGCCTATTTAAATATTTGTTGTATATGATACATGTTATTTGCCTTGTTTGTGTTGTTTGCTTTTGATTGCATTATTTTGGGATATTGGAAGTATATTTTTGGAGCGCCGAATATCAGGATTGCAAATGCACCTCGCTTGCCATAAAATAATGGGAGTGTTAGGTAATGGGTTATATAGTAGAAACAGCTATTGCAGAGACATGTGTTTTTAACCACAGGAGGGAGGTTTGACTCAAGCCTATTCCAGATCATTCCTGTGAGAGGAATCTAGCTGGAATAACAAAGTAGAGGCATTGTGGGAATGAGCAGGACAATTGTGTCATTAATTGTGACAAATGAGAAATGAGCCTGCCATTAATTGGAAATTATGTGTACTTTAATTAGACAACGTTGATGCTTGCTGTTTAGTTCTGAGAGTGAACATCTCCAGACTAGATCTATTGTTACTGAATAAAGTTTGCTAAGTTTTAACTACTGAACCCTGAGTTTCTGAACTTGGTTCCTGCTGGATGTGACAGGTATCTGTTGTGATTAGATGTGTGGGTTGATATTTTAGGGGAGATCTTTTCATCAGATTTTGTCTGTTTGTCCACCAAACAAGAGAGGCTCTGCCTGCCAGGATGAGCTTGACTATAAGATGTTGTCAAGCCTGGAAGGATAGAAATAGTCACTGAAGGGGGCAGGAGTGAGATTTCACCCTTGGCACTATTTAAAGGCACAATATCATCAGTCCCAAAAGATGGGCCAAGAGACATTGGGTCTCCTGATTTGCTCTGAAAAAAGTGGACTGCTTCCTGGCTGGATCACTTGAAGTGCCCTGTCCAGAGAAGATGACATAAGGCCTTTCTGACAGTTAGTGTCAGTTAGAACCAACTGTCTGGAGGGACATAGGTGGCTTCTTTCTTACTCTTCCTTTTTCTTTTTGCTGTTAACAAGGTGTTTACATTCCTCCAGACAATGCAAGGTAGCCTATCGATTTATATGTATTTATTTATTTGCTTTGGTCAGAGTATTTGCTTTCAGTACGAGAGAGTCTAAATAGGAGGAAATGTGGACGCTCTGCCGTCTCAGGCTGTGGATGTAATCATGACTTTGGCAAAACCCACCTTGGGTGCCAAGACCAGCTCAAAAGACAAGGCTTTGAATTGGTAGGGGATGTTCAGAGACAGGAAAAGCAAAAATACTTGCTGAGATGTGGGCAAGGATGTTCAGGAGTAGGAGGAAAGCACTGCAATGTATTGGCTAGGAGGTTCATCATACCACTAGGAGGACTCAAAATGGCTGCCAGCAGCCCAGGGCTACTTAAAATGAGCGTTCAAAAGACAGAAATGTGCCTGAACCTTCTGGGATTAAAAAAGGTGGTGTGTGACTTTACTGCTGAGGATGAAAGCATGCTATTAGTCAAGATGGTGGCGTCCAGATGGGGAAAGGGGCACAGACCTCTTCTTTGTCCTCCTCCCTACCCCTTCCCTTCCTTTCTTCCCCTTCACTGTCTACTTTCTCATCTGCCATCTCCCCATTGGTTCCATTGATGGCCTGTT
The DNA here is from genome assembly GCA_034509955.1 of Urosaurus nigricauda. Classification (NCBI taxonomy): domain Eukaryota; kingdom Metazoa; phylum Chordata; class Lepidosauria; order Squamata; family Phrynosomatidae; genus Urosaurus; species Urosaurus nigricauda. The sequence goes on from JAOEGL010000014.1 coordinate 8,789,583, forward strand.
TAGTCACCCATGGCCTGAAGATTGATTTATTTTATTTTATTTACAGTATTTTATTTACCCTTCAGTCCTAAAGGCTCTTATTATTGTTTTTGATTAGATGGTTCCCTGCCTTCAGGCTTACCATCTAAAAGACACGACACAAAAGGAGAAGGGAATGGTGGTGGGGAAGGGGATTGAGTCCAGTGGTTCTTTTCTCCCTCTGAGGCCTGATTTCTTCAGTCAGGCCCTCAACTGCTAAGGCTGCTGCATCCACCAGCTCCATCATGTTAAAGGAAGTGGCTGAATGGGTTGTGTTACAGCAAGATTGCAGTAAGTGCCGCTCCATAGGGCTCCCAGAGGAGGCAGTATGCAGATGCCATTTACGAGTGTGCAAATGTCGTTGACTACCCAGACGTGTATCTTGGGTAGATTTGGGGCCCACTGTGAGGAGGATTTGCTTGCTTTTGCAGAGGCTTTCCCCATTGGGTTTACAATAGAGAAGACTGGGAAATTAAACCAGACAAACTAATGAAGGGGAGTGGAGGCAGTGAAGGAAAGAATCGAAAAGAGCAACTTGTTTGGAACCAGAGAAAGAAGTATCATGAGAATGGATGAGCCATGAAGGGAAATAAAGGAATAAGAGATATGTGTTGTCTTGGACTAAGAGAAAAGAACTGGTGAGAACATCTAGGGATCCCACTGTTTGGCCTGGTCTGCAGTAGGAGTTAACCCATCCATGGATTGCTCCTTTTCCACTGAGAAATGTTTGTTTGTTTGTTTGTTTGTTTTCCCCAAAGAGACTACTGATTTCTGTTTAGCATACCTCTTGAGTTGTAGGGCCCTAGGCTTCTGCCTGGAAGTCCAGGGCTTAATAGCGACTCTGCTTTTCATCATAGAATCATAGAGTTGGAAGAGACCACAAGGGTCATCCATTCCAACCCCCTGCCATGCAGGAACTCTCCATCGAATCATCCCTGACAGATGACCATCCAGCCTGTTTAAAGACCTCCAAGGAAGAAGACTCCACCACTCTCCGAGGGAGTGTGTTCCACTGTCGAACAGCCCTTTCTGTCAGGAAGTTTCTCCTAATGTTGAGGTGGAATCTCTTTTCCTGGAGCTTGCATCCATTGTTCTGGGTCCTAGTCTCTGGAGCAGCAGAAAACAAGTTTCCTCCCTCCTCAATATAACATCCCTTCAAAGGCTATCATATCGCCTCTTAACCTTCTCTTCTCCAGGCTAAACACCCCCAGCTCCCCAAGTCGTTCCTCATAGAGCATGGTTTCCAGACCCTTAACCATTTTAGTCGCCCTCCTTTGGACTCGCTCCAGTTTCTCCACATCCTTTTTAAATTGGGGTGCCCAGAACTGGACACAATATTCCAGGTGGGGCCTGACCAAAGCAGTATAGAGTGGCACTATTACTTCCCTTGATCTAGACGCTATACTTCTATTGATACAGCCTAATGCAGTTATAATCTATACTGTGCGATTATGCTTTTGTGAACTGCATACTTTGGGGCCTATTATTTATAAACAATGCTGATTTGACAAAACTTCCTGCTATTTTATGCCTCATGGTTCGATAAACTCTTTTAAGCTAGCATTCTGACAGAGATCTTAGATTCTGTTAAAACCTGGTGGATTATCATGCCTTAGAAACCGACAAAAATTTGGGAGTGTAAAGGACATATTAGCCAGTTTATTTACAGTCCAAACTACTGGAAGTGATCATGTACATTTCCAAGCAGAGAACTTTTCTTTTCACGTGAGAGTGGCTTTTAGCCTTACTTTGCAAGGGGCTGTGTTGCTTAATGGTTGTGCCACTAAAAGAATAGAAATAGAGGACTGGAGACTCCAGCAGACTGGAGGAGGGCAAACGTTGTCCCCATCTTGAAAAAGGGGAAAAAAAGAGGATCCTAACAATTATCGTCCAGTTAGCCTGACATAAATTCCAGGAAAGATTCTGGAGCGGATCATTAAATAGAGAGTCTGCGAATATCTAGAAGATAAGTCCATCTTCACAAAAAGCCAACATGGGTTTTTGTCAGACAAATCTGATCTTTTTTTTTTTTTATAAAATTACCAGCTTGATAGATGAAGGGAATGCTGTGGATATAGTCTACCTCAATTTCAGTAAGGCCTTTGACAAGGTTCCCCATGACATTCTTGCAAACAAGCTTGCAAAATGTAGCTAGACAAGTTAACTGTTACATGGATTTGTATTTGGTTGAGTGGCCGAACTCAAAGGGTGCTCAACAATGGCTCCTTTTAATCCTGGAGAGAAGTGACCAGTGGGGTGCCACAGGGTTCTGTCCTTGGGCCCAGTGCTATTCAATTATCTTTATTAATGACTTGGATGAAATTATTGAGGGCCTAGTTATCAAATTTGCAGATGACACTAAACTAGGAGGAGTAGCTAATATCCCAGAGGACATGATCAAAATTCAAAATGACCTGAATAGACTAAAAAGCTGGGCCAATACTAACAAGATGAAATTCAACACAGAGAAATGTAAGGTTCTGCACTTAGGGAGGAAAAATGAAATGCAGAGATATAAAATGGGGGACACCTGGCTGAACAAGACCACATGTGAAAGGGGTCTAGGAGTCCAAGTAGACAATAAGCTGAACATGAGTCAACAGTGTGATGCGGCAGCTAAAAAGGCCAATGCAATTTTAGGCTGCATCAATAGAAGTATAGCGTCTAGATCAAGGGAAGTAATAGTGCCACTCTATTCTGCTTTGGTCAGGCCCCACCTGGAATACTGTGTCCAGTTCTGGGCACCACAATTCAAAAAAGATGTGGAGAAACTGGAGCATGTCCAAAGGAGGGCAACTAAGATGGTGAAGGGTCTGGAAACCATGTCCTGTGAGGAATGCCTTAAGGAACTGGGGATGTTTAGCCTGGAGAAGAGAAGGTTAAGAGGTGATATGATAGCCCTGTTTCAATGTTTGAAGGGGTGTCATATTGAGGAGGGAGCAAGCTTGTTTTCTGCTGCTCCAGAGGCTAGGACAGTAAGGGCTGTTCGACAGTGGAACACACTCCCTCGAAGGGTGGTGGAGTCGCCTTCCTTAGAGGTCTTTAAGCAGAGGCTGGATGGCCATCAGTTGGGGATGCTTTGATTGGGAGTTCCTGCATGGCAGGGGGTTGGACTGGATGGCCCTTGTGGTCTCTTCCAACTCTATGATTCTATGATTCTATGATCCTTCTTTGGAGGTTTTTAAACAGAGGCTGGATGGCCATCTGTCAGGAGTGCTTTGGTTGTGAGTTCCTGCGTGGCAGAATGGGGTTGGGCTGGATGACGCTTGAGGTCCCTTCCAATTCTATGATTTCATTATTCTATGCTTGATTTTTACCTGCTGTTTCTCTGCCTGCTGTTTCAGAAAATGGAAACTCAAGAAGTGAAGAACTCAAAAGAAAATGTGAAGAACTTGAGGCCCAGCTTAAAGTGAAAGAGGCTGAAAACAATGAGTTGTTAAAGGAACTGGAGCAAAAAAATGCAATGATAATGGTGCTTGACAATACCATTAAGGAAAGGGAGAAGAAATATTTAGATGAGCTCAAACTGAAAAGTCACAAGCTGAACATGCTGTCAAGCGAATTGGAGCAGCGGGCGAGCACAATTGCATACCTCACCTCGCAACTGCATGCGACAAAGAAAAAGCTGATGAGTTCAAGCGGGACTTCGGACAGCTCTCCATCCGGAAGCCCGGTGTTGTCCAACTACAAACCAGCTCCTCCCAAAGATAAGCTCTCAGACATTCCACGGCGTCGAATGAAGAAGAGTCTGTCCACTCCACTCAACTCTGAATTTGAAGAGGCCTACCGATTAGGATCAGATGGCCGCAAGCTCCTGTTACGTGAGCCTCTTGATGCTATGCCTGATCCCACTCCCTTCTTACTGGCTAGGGAAACCACCGAGATCCACCTTATCAAAGAAAGGCCTTTAGTTATTCCACCAATTCCATCAGACCGTACTTCGGCCGAGCCGCAGAGCCCAGCCCGGGAAAAGCAACATAAGGCCCACGTGGGGGTGGCACACCGAATCCACCATGCCACTCCACCCCAGGCTCAACCTGAGGTTGAGACCCTAGCAGTGGATCAGGTGAATGGGAGCAAACTGGTCCAGAAGCACTCGGGGACAGATAGAACTGTTTAAGCAAACTGTTTAGGGGTGCTCTGTTAATGCACTGTTACCACAAATAGAGTTAATTACATCTGCAGTCATTTTTCTCTCCCCCCTCAAATGCCCCCCTTTGCATGCCAAATTCTCTCCATCACTAGAATAACCTTCTTCAGTGGAACCACAATATGACTGTGTTCATATTGCAGAGTAACTACTTAATGAAACGCTGCAGCCAAACTCAGGTGTCTGCCTGACTGCTTGCTTCCAATGCTCCTTCATTTATTCTAAGTATACCTACTTGCAGGCATATGCCCAAGCAACAGGCTCTATTTTCTGTAGTAATGATGGAGTCAGCCTCCTCATGATAGCCTTGCAGCACTTGTGTATTGGCTGTTAAAGCCTTCCCTCTATTTATCACTTCACACAGTCATGAAAACTTGTTGTTTGGGAGCAGGGGTAATGTTGACCACCATGCAGATGTCTGTGTGTGAAGGAAGACAAGCTGAATGAGCCCTCTTCCCTCCCCTAAAGAAGAAAAATCATCACCTGGTTTTGATCCCCATGTTCATATTTTCTGTTACAATTTTATCTAGAACTACTAAAATCCCAACAAACTCTCTTCTGTTAACCCTGACTGATCTTGTTTTTGTGTTCTTTGTTCAGTATTTGGAAGAGTCACCTGTAATGACAATCTGCTGTTTACCTCTGGGGCAGAAGAGTGGAAAGGGGGATAGCAAGCCATGAGGACAGACCATGCAATTGCGCAAACATAGGCTGAAATCCAACATCACTACAGTATAGTGTGAATATCCATCAGCAAAGTTATGTCACATACCTCCTACTCTGAATGACAATGTAGTGTGACATATGTAGAAGTCAACGCATATGGCTGAAACCCCATTTTACAGTTGCAATGTGCAGTGCACAGAGGCAATAAATAGAGGTAGTGAGCACTCACACACACTACTCTGTAATTTAATGTGCTACCCATGCATGCCAGTCTGCTTGCACCACTCTCAGTTGGATGTTGCACATAGCACATTCTCCCCCTCCAAAAAAAAAAACAAAAAAAACCCTGAAGGCACAGCACAACTTACGATTGTGTATGTTGCATTAAAAAAAAAAAAAAACACTGGCCATAAAGTGAGCTTTTGTGGTTTCTGCTTCTTAGACCTGGCAGAATGGTATGTCATTAATTTGGGGAATACCAAAAAACCCTGCAGCCCAGACCAACTCTCCTGTCTCTGTATATGGAATTTGGAAACCAGTACCAATTGGCCAATGTGTATAACTGGCATGTTGAGAAGAGGCATCAGACTTTTCTTGGGGTGACTCCATCAAGTGTGGTTATTGCCCAAACACATGCCAATATTTATTACGAGGTTCATACTAAAATCTAATTGCACTTGTAACCGTGATGGCTTAGAAAGGCCTTTCATTAAAACAGTTGCAACTCTGCAATGTAAAACAAGTTTAACCTTCCCCCCCCCCCCGGTTATTACTGTTATTACTTTTTTTCATTACGGAAAAAAATATCTTAAATTAGCATGGTAGTGATTGAAAGCCTGCCATTAGCAAAGAAATGTTACTAGCTTGAAACGTGCCTTTAACTTAAAATCACTTCCTTATGCTAACCCACCAATCTGAGCACATTACCTCAAATGGTATATGTGTTTGTGCGCTTCCAAATGCTACAGCTCCTGGTGCTATCGATCCAAAGAGCATGTGTAACTGTTTCATCTCTTCCTCCTTAACAGATTTTTTTCCATAGAAAAAGATGTGTGATGTGGGTGGGAGGGGAAACACAGGTTGGTCATACGTGGAAGATGTCTGTACCCTTCTCTCCTCTTCCCCCCCCCCCAAAAAAAATCTGTAAATGAGGCAAGAGAGTAGGCCAGAAGCAAACTTGGATTGTTCTTTGGCATAGGAGCTGCTTATATGGATGAGTAATTAGCCATGTGAAAGATCCCCTTTTTGTCTTCCAAAACCACCTCCAAACATTGTTGGAAGTTAATTTTTTTAAGTTTAACCAAAACAAGAAAAAAGAAGAAGCACTGAAAACTAATACTACTCCTAGTGCCTGTACTTATTTTTAGTCAATAGATTTCTTTCCAGAATCAAACAAGCGGGGACCTTCACTTCCAGGAAAAAATGTGCCTGCATCTTGAAACCCCAAACCGACGGTAACTCATCATTCATTATAAAGGACAAGCACTTCGTTGAAATAGCCTGCGAACCTTCCAGGCCTGTTTTCATATTTCCCCTAATTGAGATAAGATTTGTGAAGATGTAACCCAGGGGTGAGCACAGAATGGTCCTCCGGATGTTGTTGGACAGAAACACCCAACATTCCTCAGCTATGCTGGCTACTACTGCTCAGATCTGGCGGCCTGGTCATTTAGCTCGCCAAAAGATGTTTGTCTTGTCATTTTCATTTTCATTTCAAAGTAAACATTAAAGTTTTCCTTGAAGAATGTTAAAACAAAGCATATTTTTTTTAAAAAAGCTAAGAGTTTTAAAATATACAGTATTGCATTAGCTGGCACTGGTTTGGATCCCTTGTTTTTTCATGTCCCCGGTAACAAGTGTCTTTTTGAAGATGCTGGGAAGAGTTAATTGTGAAATTAAAAGTGATCTTCACCTTTCTTGGAGGCACACAAAAATACAGTAGTTCTCGTATTATTTAATGGGCGGCTGATTGACGAATGTTCAGAGAAATGAGTTTCCAGAGGCATAGCCTTGTTGGTCTGTTGAGGCAAAAGCATCGTAAAGAGTCACACTCACTACAGTGTGAGCTTTATGCCATAAACATTTCATCAGATGCATGCAAAATATATTCTCCTGGACTGCAAGTGTGTAGGATTGGGGGCAAGGACTAAACAAAATCAGAGGGAATGAAATGCAGAAGTTGTTGAGGTTAACCATTATATTCTTAACAGTGGTCATCCACAAAACATTTCTTGCTAAAATAAATGTTGTACTTTTTGAGACACTAATTAACCCATGTAATACTTATTTTAAAAACAGTTTATTCCTTTTCAAGCTACAGGTAATAGAACTGAACAAGCTGGATGAATTCAGCAGTTTATTCTAACCACCCTTTGAAATGTCTTTGCTCAAGAATGGTCATTTTTAAGGTTAGTTACAGTATTTGGGCTGAAATGTTCACCGTTTAGGTTTTAATAATTACTGTTTCTGATGTCAGGTTTGTGCCCACTTAAGTTTTCTGTGTAGAGGCTGCCCTATTTGTACTATGCAACGTTTTGCTGGCAGATGATGGCATGTCCAATTGTGATGTTGTTGTTATTGTTGTGTGCCTTCATTTCTGGCTTATGGTGAGCCTAAGGCACAGGGTTTTCTGAGGCTGAGAGAGTGTGATTTGCTGAAGGTCCACCAGTACGTTTCCATGGGAATTTGAACCCTGGTCTCCAGAGTCGTAGTTCAACCCTCAAACCACTACACCAGTCTGGCTTTGACATTAGTCTCAGTCATATTATTGCCAGAGTAAATATGAGAAGAGGGTTAGCATGCATCAGATGAACTAAGACCAGAAACAGAAAATGCAGGCCTGTGACTAACATTTTCAATGCCTTTGTCCTGTTTGCCTGAAGAAGCTAGTTTGACTTCAAAAGCTTGCAACATGTAATTGTGCATTTTGATTGGCCCAATAAAGGCAGCATTGTTTGGATGTTATAGGCTTAGCATGTGTTTGGTATGGGAGTTGTATCTTATATGCAATATGCTGCTGTTTAGTCAGTTGTGTGATGGGGGGGGGGGCATTGTCTGTAAGCACCCACAGGACTACAATCCTGTGAAAAATGTCACTTTCCAGAATGGTCTGCAACTGATGGATTATATCAGTGATCCAGTGTGAGCTATAAATAAGTTTTGTCATTTCCTCTTCTAGGTCTGTCCTGTAGTAAATCGTCCCTTGGTACCAGTATGGGCTTGTTGCCTGACTAATTGTTCTTAATTCTGTTGGTGTATTGGTTCAGGAAATGCCTGCTGTAAATCCTTAAACTGCAAGCAAATAGCATACAATTCTGAACAGGTTACGGTTTGGTTTTAGACAGTGGCTTCTGCACTGTGTTCTGGTTCTGACTGGAAACTGGAAGGATACAAGTTTATGTAGTGGTCAGTGCATTTGCTAATATGTGTTTAATACACAATAGGGTCCCAAACACACTGCAGAAATAATCCACATTAAGACCTCTTTAACTGCTCTGGCTTAGTGCTAGGGAATTCTGAGAACTTTAGTTTTATGAGACATTGAGCTTTTCTCTGTCAGAGAGCTCTGATGCCACAATAAACTGCAATTCCTAGGATTCCCTAGCACTGAGCCAGGGCAGTCCAAGCGGTACCAAACTGGATTATTTCTGCAAGGTGTTTTGGACCTAGAATCCATCAGGTGAAGCTGTTGTGTGGACTGAACAAAGTTCAGCTCGATGACAGGGTTTGCTCTCTAGGTACTGCTGGGCAGCTGCATGATACACATATAGGTTGGAACCCTGTATCTTTTTACAGGTGTATGTTATTCGGGGGGATGTTGTGCAAGGAGAAGCCTGGTCACCTCATTGCTAAAGTCTTGAAAACTGTGTAACCACATGCACGATGCTGTTGAATTGAGACATTACTCACTGAAAAAACAGGTCCAGCCATTTCTGTAGGATGGCTGATGCATGCATACACAACCGCAGAATTCTGATCCATAGTTATTCATTAGCTAACACTTACAGAATGACGTTGGATAAATGGTAACAACTATTGGGTGAATGACCACTGTTAATAATGTAATTGTCATTGTCCATATTTTCTCCATTTCACTCCCTTCTGAACTTAATATTTACTCACCCCTACCAACTATATGCATCATGTATCTCATGGCAGACTCTAGCCCATGAAGGCTTATGATGGTGATAATTTGTTAGTTTTTAAGACACTCCCAAAACTCTTTGGTAAAAAAGAATAGATTCTTTACCTCCACTGCATAAAACAATACTTAAAAAGTTTATTTTCAAATAAATTACAGCACTTAAGTATTTGTAAGAATCTTGAGGCATGCTAGTTAAACACACATTTTATACACACTTGCAACAGATGATTTTCCAAAGGTGGAAACGAGAGGACTTCAGTACGTTCTGTGTGCAGATTCTTTAAGCATTTCCCCATCACTGGCATTTGTAGCAAAACTTTGTGCTCTGCTTTTAGTCAGCATTCAGTGTGAGGCAAACACCTTGAAGTACCCAGTGAGAAATATGCTTTGTGGTAAAAAGATCAGCTTCAAAAACCAAGCCGACACCCATAGCGTTCCTCCGCATGGATGTTGTGTACACTGGGGTCCGGAAAGTGTTCTAAAGGGAAACGATAGATTTTACTACATATTGCAAACTGCCACCACCACCCATAAAAAATTTACAATTACTTGCCTTGGCTGCTAATTACATATATTATAAAAATGAAGCTTAGCCTAGTAGGCAAACTCAAAAGGCTTGGTTCTTTTGTCTACAGAGCAGAACATAATGGGCAAAGGAGTGCATGGCATTCTAAATATGTATGAAGTACAAATTATAATTACAGTACTGCAGTGGGACCTTAAATCATGTAAGATAACATATTCTTGGTGAATGCTGAGAATTATTTTCCAATGGTAATGTACCAATGCACTTTGGAATGGGGAAATGTGGACAAGAAAGGAATAAGGGTCACATTCCAGTTCTTGAAAGTCAGCTAGCGGTTTTCTGGGATGGGGGGCAGGTTCAGAAAAAAACAAAACCTTCGCCCACAACTTTGAAAGACTGTGAACTGTATGTAAACCGAAAGCCTTGACTTGTAAGTAGGGGAAAGAATTCCCTATCAATACATCTCAAGCAGTATGGAATTTAAATAAAGACCTAAGACCTGTTCTTTGCAGCTTGTACCTGTAGTTTGAGACGATGAGCCTCAATGGGGATTATTTTCAAGATGGGTAAGTCAACAACCAGCACTTTGGGCTTGCTCTTGATAAGGCAGCCATTTTCAAGGTCCCAGTCAGCTCCTTCCAGGTACAGACCAGAAACAAAGCATCCTAATGAAGACCAAAAACACAATAGCCTATGACTGAGTTCACTTGAAAAGCTAGATTTTATTTTTAATATGCCATGAGACGAAGTGCATTGCTTAATAAAGCCCTGGTGCATGCTACAGGGACAGATTACAATATACAGCACAGATACTCTAAGGGCCTTTACTACTTGAGGAAGGAGGTATGTCATAATTCATTCCTTTGAATTAAAATCTATGGAAAACAGCAAGTACTCCTTAGCTTGCATATTCAACTTGCAATAAACACATTCCTTGTTCAAAAGACACTTCAAAAGCTTTCCAGCAAGATTAATGTGTCAAAAATTCATACCTTGTCCAGGACGCTCTGTGACTTCTTCTTCAGTCCTATATTTGGTCACTTGGGTGTATAAGGTCGAGCGGTCCAGAGGCCAGCCGTTCTTCCGGCAGGTTGCTTGAACAAGTGCAGTTAGATACGACTCAGGGATATGGAGTCCTGACAACCACATGACACTCGGTTCACCCTCCTCAACCTGAAAACGCAAAATTGGTTTAATCATTCCCAAGTTAAGTTACCGTGGCCACAACTGAACCCAGCTGTAGCTGTGTATAAGTCAAAATGACAACAAAGAATGCACATTGCATACACAAAGGTGAATGGAAAATAGGAAGCTGTCTTTTACCAGGTCAGACTGTGTGGCCATCAACACAAGTAATGAAGGAAATTTCAAGTGCATCTGATACTTACCCATGATGTGTACTGGTGATGCCTGTTCTTAAAATAAATCATCCAGTTGCCAAGTGTTTTCAGTGTGTCAGGGGCCAGTTTTCTCCAGATGTTTGGGATCTGCCCATTGAAGAGTGCACGGGCCACTTCGTCTAGTTCATTGCTCATGCCAACCTCCCCAGCCAAAGCCTGGGAAAAGAATTGCCAGAGTACATTTTTCTGTTCGTGAAGTACAAAAAGAAAAGGGTGAGCAAGCTGAGTTTTTCCCAAATAGTTTGCTTACTCTTTGCAGTTCTGCTAGTGACTTCATCATACGAGTCATGAGTCGGTTAAAGCGTTCCAGTTCCTGTAGTAGCACCACTGTTGTCGGTGAGATCTCAAGTCCAAAGCTCTTTCTTATCTGATCGATATCAAAGATCTTGGGCATCTTGTTTTCTATGTCCTTAGCAACCTGGCCAATGTAGTCATCCCGACTTATCCCAGTACTAGATTCACCTAAAATTAAATTTACAGAGATTAGATTTTTCTCTGCTTGGTTCAAGGAAGAATCTATACAGGTTGTGTTATGCCATTCACTCCTCAATCTGTGTGGATTCTGCTTCTGCATCAAACCAGAATTCAGACTGTTTCTGAAAGCTCCCACTTGAATTACAATCACCACTTTTGGAAGACAAATTGCAAAATAGGTGCATTCTTTTGGAAGTGAGTGAACTCTCTTAAGGGTCATTCCCACTACGAAAAGCTCCAAATCCTGATCCGAGCTATATGCTCCTAATTCCCACTGGAAATCAATCCTGATCCTCATTTGATGGATTCCAGGGGAAATAAAGCAGAGCAAATGCAAAAAGCCTGGGGGGGGGGGGAGGTTGGTAGCAGTTTTTTTGAGTTTCTATTGAGAAGAACCAGTTCTGACACAGTTCCTAACAGTGGGAACGCCAGATCAGAATTGATTCTTTCTGAGGGGAGAGACAAATGGCAGAGGGGCAACATTTTGACAGATCTGCCATTTCCCCCCTTGCAGCGCTGCCTGTGTGTTGTTTTTTAAAAAAAATAAAATTGATAGAATATGTGAATGAGTGAATATGTGAATGACAGAATATATGATTGATAAAATATGTGAATGATAGAATATGTGATTGATAGAAAATGTGAATATGTGAATGGTAGAATATGTGATTGATAGAATATGTGGATATGTGATTGGTAGAATATGTGATTGAATGATAAAATATGTGATTGTGACAATGGCAGAGGGGTGGCATTTGGACAGATCCATCATTTCTCCCTCTTGCAGCACTGCCTGTGTACTTGTGGGTTTTATTTAAAATTAAATTGATATACTTGATTTCAGTAAGACCTTTGACAAGGTTCCCCATGACATTCTTGCAAAATGTGGACTAGACAAGGTAACCGTTACATGGATTTGTAATTGGTTGACTGGCCGCAACAATGGTTCCTTTTCATCCTGGAGGGAAGTGACCAGTGGGGTCCCACAGGGCTCTGTCCTGGGCAAAGTGCTATTCGACATCTTTATTAATGACTTGGATGACAGTACTGAGGGCCTAGTTATCAAATTTGCAGATGTCACCAAATTAGGAGGAGTAGCTAATACCCCAGAGGACAGGATCAAAATTCAAAATGACCTGAATAGACTAGAACCCTGGGCCAAAGCTAACAAAATGAAATTCAATACAGAGAAGTATAAGGTTCTGCACTTAGGGAGGAAAAATGAAATGCACAGATATAGGATGGAAGACACCTGGCTGAATGAGACCACATGTGAAAGGGATCTAGGAGTCCAAGTAGACCACAAGTTGAACATGAGTCAACAGTGTGATGCAGCAGCTAAAAAGGCCAATGCAATTTTAGGCTTCATCAATAGAAGTATAGTGTCTAGATCAAGGGAAGAATTGTGCCACTCTATTCTGCTTTGGTCAGGCCCCACCTGGAATACTGTGTCCAGTTCTGGGCACCACAATTCAAAAAGGATGTGGAGAAACTGGAGCGTGTCCAAAGGAGGGCAACTAAGATGGTGAAGGATCTGGAAACCATGCCCTATGAGGAAAGACTTAGGGAGCTGGGAATGTTTAGCCTGGAGAAGAGAAGGTTAAGAGGTGATATGATAGCCCAGTTTAAATACTTGAAGGGATGTCACAATGAGGAGGGAGCAAGCTTGTTTTCTGCTGCTCCAGAGAACAGGACCTTGAACAATGGATGCAAGCTCCAGGAAAAGAGATTCCACCTCAACATTAGGAGGAACTTCCTGACAGTCAGGGCTGTTTGACAGTGGAACACACTCCCTCGGAGAGTGGTGGAGTCTCCTTCTTTGGAGGCCTTTAAACAGAGGCTGGATGGCCACCTGTCGGGTATGCTTTGATTGGGAATTCCTGCATGGCAGGGGGTTGGACTGGATGGCCCTTGTGGTCTCTTCCAACTCTATGATTCTATGATTCTATGAATATGTGATTGATAGAATATGCAAGCAGTTGCAAAATCAATCAATCGACAATATATATATATATATATATATATATATAAAAATTGTCTTCCCCTTCATGCTTCCCCTCCATCTCCCCTGGTGCCTTCCTTCCTTCCCCGCTTGGCTTCCCTGCCTGCTCACTGTCCCTGGCCTTGGCTCTCTCCCCCCACCGGTTCATGCTCCATCACCGGCTTCCTCCATCCCCAGCTTGAAGCAGCGCAAATGGGGACGAAAAAAAGAAAACCAAGTAGCAAAAAAAAAAAAGATCCCCTGTTATAATGAGAACGAGGGATCTTTTGAAATTGCTTAAGAACACGGAGCAGATCCAAATCACAATCCGTGCTATTCTGCCAGTGGGAATGAGCCCTTAGAAATGGGTTGGTGACCTTTCAATTTGTCCATATAACTCAAGAATTCCTCTTTATTAATTGAAGCCTCACGGAATATGGCTTAACAGCTTATACCTGTTTGAGGCTGTAGCTCCAAAAGATGTGACCACATGTCCCGCGCTGCCTGTGTGTAGTATCCAATCTCAGCATTGGAGTGAAGGCCAAACACCTCTGGGGTGTTAGCAAGTGGAAGGGACTCTATCTCTTCTGTAAAATGAAGACAGAAAAGGGAATGGCATAGTAAAATCATTCTGGAAGTCAGATTTTCTTCTGAGAAGGGTATTGCAAGTAATTTTTCCCTCCTAAAGCAGTTCGATACACATTTTTAACGGCTACATATTTATTTTAGGTAACCACTGAGCCCCGATGGAAGAAATAGGATCAGGCCAAAAGAAGAAGGCCAAGATTGTATATCATGGTCTAGATTTTGGAACTAAATCTATAGTTGCATTACAGAAAGGAAACAAAACCTTGCTAATTGTGAAGATGAGCATCTGGACACTGGCAAGAGTGTTCTGATGTACATCAGGCGCTTTCTAACAAATGGCTGGATCCATACTGGGAGTGCCCTGATGTGCATTTGTGGCTGTTGCACAACACGATCATGGGGCATCAGTTACTCCTTCAGCTACCATTGCAGAATGTTGTGCCAGCCTCAAAGTGAACACAGGCATTGTGAAACTACTCGATTCTATTTTCCACACGTGTGAGTCTACATACAAGGGCCCAAGTCCTATGTGAAAATCTAGCTAAAACGAACACAAGTGCTAAAGGAGAAACAACTAACAAGAGAAGCTTACAGCGTTTCTGAGGCAATATAAAATTAAGAGTCATTGCATCTTCCCAGCTAATAATTTCATAGCTTTAATTATTAGGCATTAATATATCCATGCGAAGCTTTAAAGAAGGGAAGCCAGCCTGATAGTAGGATTTAATCTAATGGCTACAATTGCATCCTGAAATAAGTACAGTGGGCCCTTCTTATCTGCTGGGGTTTGGTTCCAGGATCCCCAGTGGACACCAAAATCCATGGATGCTCAAATCTCATTATATACAACGGTTTGGTAAAATGGTGTCCCTTATATAAAATGGCAAAATCAAGGTTTGCTTTTTGGACTTTTTAAAAAATATATTTCACGCCATGAATGGTTGGATCTGTAGATAGTGAGGACAACCGTATTGAAAAAGAGCAAGAGCCTAAAACACATCCAGAACAACCTAGCATAATTTGTTGCAATCATAAAGAAAGAAAAGAAATTGTCAGAAGACTACAGTAAAGTCAGTTTGAAAGCCAAAAAGGGGTTGCTTACCGACAAAGTCATCCTTTGAATCCCCTTCAGGGATTCGGTAGTCAACATCGTCATTATGGTAAAAATGAAAGGGCTGGAAGGTGTCAAATATAAAATCTCCCAAATACTCATCCATGTAGATGGTAAGGATGCGCCGATCAAAGCTGTCAATTGCCCGTCCACCATACATCACCTAATGAACACAAATTAATAATAATAATATTAATAATATATTTATATCCTGCCGTCCTCACCCATTATGGGACTTCCATGCGATCTGAATTTTCCTCTTCTCCTGCTTCACTGTACCGAATCAGTTTACATCCAAGAGAAGGGGCTTGTTTGTCAATCCGTGGATCCTGGTCTGAGTTGTCCTCAGCAACAGAAAAAAAAAGCAATCCCACTAAAGCTATGAGGTTTGTTATACTTTTCATTTTTAAAGACAACTTTTCTAGTCCAACAGGGACCAAAGAAAAATCCGACACTGCAATAACACCATGCCTCACAAAAACTGAGAAATCAGAAGGGGGAACAGAACTGTTTTTAAATAATCTCGTTTCTCTTATAATAAAGGGTTTGCTTCAGGTAAAATGAGATTCTGAAGAAGCTGCAACACTCCTGGTCTTCCTTACTATATAAAGAAACCCAGGCCACCATGATCACTGCTCATTTAGACTGCCACAAATATAACCCATTTACATCTGAGTTTATTTTGTCATCCAGAGCAATCGGCTCCTCTAGAATATGCTTGCTTACCTCGCCAATGAGATACTTGAGGCTCCCCCATGGGATCCTGTCATCATTTTGCTGGAATGCTTTTGTCAAATAGGTATTGAGGATCTCCATGCAAACCTAAAAGAGTTGACAACAGTCGTGGAATGAAAAAGCTACAGGTTAGTTACTCTGACACTGGCTTGACTAAGCATTTGCCCCCTGCTCCCAGTCAGCCTTCCCAAAGAAAAAAGTTCAAACTGTATTTGCCGGTATAGAATTTGAGCCTGGATTTGCTAGATTTCCTAGGCAGAGATTGTGTTATTGGTGTTTTCTTTTTGGACAGCACCTAGAAAAATGTTACATGCCATAAAAAAAACAAAAGCTCCCAGTAAAGGCAGATTTTGCCAGAAAGTTGACTCGAGTTCCTTAAGAGTTGTCTTGGGTGCGCGCAATATAAATCTTAACGGAGTTTTTTTTTATGTCAGTGCACATAGCTCCTGTTCCAGAAGGTGGAGAGTATAAGCAGAAGTGCTTGGCTCATATATGACACCGAGATATGAGATTGAGGACAATAACGTAGTGAATAAAGTGAGCTGGGAGGCATGGGGTTTACAGTCATGGGAAATGGTGCCCTGCATAGTTTTGGATAGCAGAGGTTAGCTTCTCACCTGGAAATCAGATTCATTAAAATCGTAAGGCACATTCCAACCAATCTTCCCAAATTTCCTCCTTTCCTGGACCACAGCATGGAAAAATGCTAAAACATAGACCAAGGATTTGAAAGCAGGGTGTGGGCATTGGTCAAGTGCTTCGTGAGGTATTTTGAAATAGGTGGCTCTCATATTCAGTTTGAGCCCATTGGGAGGCTCTGTGACAACCTAACAAAACAGAGAAAACGCCAAAGAGAAGTGACTGGATTTGCCAGCAGATCTACTTTCAAATATTCCTCTTCCTCCACATACCTTCCTCCACATACCCTCCGTTCTGGTAGTCAAGGTCTCCTGTCCCAGCCGAGGATTTCCACTGCCCTGTCCCAGATTCGTCCCTTCTCACTTGCTGCCCCTCACTCCTGGAACCTTCTTCCCCCACATATACGCCTCATCACTTCTCTAACCAGGTTCAAAAGTAAGTTAAAGACTATATTGTTTAGGGAAGTGTTCCCAGGATTGTGCCATCTGCCCCAGGATGCCTCCTCCTAACTATGTATTAAGAAGCTGTGCCCTCCCACCAGTCCATCTGCCTTGGTCCTGGCCCCAGAGGGAGAGAAGAACCACTGGATTTTACCCCTTTCCCATCACCTTCCCCCCTTCCTTTTGTGTTCTCTCTTTTAGACTGTAAGCCTGAGGGCAGGGATCCGTCTAACTTAAGATTGTATGTACAGCACTGTATAAATTTACAGCGCTATATAAAAAAAGGTTAATAATAATAATAATACCTTTGCATGTTTCACACACTTCTTTGTGCCCCTTTTCTCTATCCCTCATTCCATGTGCAAAATGTACCAATTCCAGAAAATAAATAAATTCCACACATCATCAGAGTTAATTTTGAAAAGAAATGAATTTAGGTGTGGGGCTTCTAACTGCAGAGTGTAAGTGACTCTCCAAAATCCTCACAACTTACATTCGCTTCTGAAGTCTTCTAGATTTTGACAAAGCAATTGTGGGACTTATGATTTGCAGACTTCAGGCTAAGAGAAAAAGTTGGCCTAGCGAAAGTTAAAGGACATTCTGCTGTTTCAACATCTGTTCCGGCAATGCGATTAGGTTTACAGGAGGGATTTACAGGAGGAGAAACAAAGAAACAAAGTCATCGCTGAAAGATCATTAGCAGAGCTGTTCCCAGCTTGCAATTTAAAAATAATAAGTTCAGCTTGCTTGAGGTTAATGCCTTAGACTTACAAAGCAGATGGATGATGTTATTTGTTAGTTTGCCTGCCCCACTGACATGGAAGCCTAGTCAGCAAAGACATCCGCCCGACATTCTCAAAACATCAAGAGGAGGGGGAAACAATAGTGGAGAGGCTCCAATATATTTAAGAAGTTGAGCCATGAAGCCCCAATTCCTCCATGCAGAAAAACAAACAAAGTACTTATGTGAATTCTTAGTAAGCACCTGATTTCAGGTATGTGAGAACAAGAGCTATTCAGGCCAGGTCCTCTTCAAGATTAAATAAGGATTAAATAACCTCACACCAACCTCATGATATCATATTACTGAATGTATATACCTTTAGAGATTTCTGGAGGATCCCAATTGGGAATCCCTTTGTAGGGTCAGTTGTCAACCACAAGCGGAAGTCAGGGTGCGGCTTAACAATCCTTTCCAAAGCCTTTTCCAGATCAATCAACCACTTCACCAAGAGGTGACAGTTCTGTAACATTAACCACTGTCCTCGGGCCACTGCATTCTCCAGCAGATGCAGAGCAACCTGGAAAATACAAATGGCAGCGCATGAATTGTATCATCGTTCTACCCATTTCATACTGATTCAAATGCCGGCAGGGGAAACATATGGCTATCAATACCATTTGAATCTGGTTTATTATCAGTAGGTGTGGTTTTGACGGGATGAAACCAGGGCAGAATACTGCACACTGAACCTGGATTTATTTTACAGGTGTGGATTCAAGCCTGTGTGATCACTACAAGTCCACACAACAACTAGGTTGATATTTCCCAGGTTTCCAGAGTAGTGTTTTAAGTGCCAAAAGGGTGGCACAAGAAGCTCCACCGTGAGCAGGTAAGAGCAAGAAGAATACTCTTTCATTAGCACAGGAGCAAAAAGGCCAAGCAGAGGCTTCAAAGTTCTGTAACTGGCTTAAAACAAAGGCTCTGTCAGCCAAATATTTTTTTTAAAAAAGCAAAGAATTCTTTTCCTCCACATACTAGATAAGACAAGTACTATGGACAAAGGTAGAGAGAAATTTAAAAGCTGGAACAGAGGAAATGTGAAGAAAAATAGCCGGTCTCAGCAGGCAGAACTGAGGTGAGGAAGGGGTCTTTTCACATATAAGGGACAATTCTGTATAAACTCCACCTGTAAACTGGGATGGACTACTGTGAGTCACCAGAGGTTTCCACCATTGGAGTCCCACCAGCGTCCATCATGATGTAGGAGTAGATAATCCACTTCTTCCTCTACCATCTATGGAGAAAAAGTGCTTACACCCTTCAAAATGGCTAACCCCCTTTGCTCTGAGTTCTAGGACCAAACGTACCTTCTCTTGCCCTTGTCCCATGGCCAGGAATTTCAACCTATTTCCTCCAAAGCCTGTACGATCAGCCAGTTTCATAAGATCACTGGCAGGGTCAGATCCAGGGCTCAGAATGAAAACGATGGGTGAGCTTGGGGTGCTCTGCTCAAAGATGGCTTCAAAGCTGATCACTGGAGGCTGGACATATCTACGAATGAGGTGAAGGGAAGCATAAATGAGTGATATAAGGGGTGGAAATACAACCTACTGTATATACTCGTGCATAAGTCTAGAAATTTTGGTCAAAAATTGACCCCAAAAAACTGCGTCAACTTATCCATGGGTCAATGTAAGTCCTGTACTTTAACTCTCTCTCTCTCTCTCTCTCTCTCTCTCTCTCACACACACACACACACACATATATGGACAGGTTGCTTGCCTGTAACGGTATTTCTTCGAGTGGCCATCTGCGAATACATACAAATGGGTTCTTCTGCGCCTGCGCAGTCGAATTCGGAACTTTCTGGAATCACTGGGCAAAGTAGAGCTTGCAACTCTTTGCAACTTTTTGGCCGTAGCTCCGCCCCCTCTATATAAGCCCAGTTCCCGCTCTTTTCCCCAGTTCCGAAATTTTTTCGCCACAAAGCAACTGAGGAGCAGAACCAATCATGAGCAGGACACTGAGGGGAGGGAGGGCGGGATTTGTATGTATTCGCAGATGACCACTCGCAGAAATACTGTTACAGGTAAGCAACCTGTCCTTCTTCTTCGTGGTCTCTGCGAATCATACAAATGGGTTAGACTGACAAGCTTAGGTCAGCGGTGGAGGGAGTGTCGTGAGAAAAGTAATAGGATGAGCCAATAACATTTATTTGTTAACAACAATAAAAATTGTCAAGTTGAACCAACATGGACTTGTGTTTCTCATTTGTCATATAGAAACCAGGTACAAAGGTAACATACTCATTAAATTGAGTAATATGCACATAACCCACTCATAAAACTGAGTGATAGGCAATGAAGATGAGAGAGTGACTCTCAAACCCAAACCTAAAAAGCAACCATATATCATAGGTCTGCAATGAACCATACAGTGTAAGAACAGTCCCAAAGGCTGAAACACCCTTTGTAGTGCAACAACATTGTAAACAGTGTTAAAGCACGAGAGAATGTCTTGACAGATCAACATGTTTGTCAAACATAACAGTAAACAGCAGTAAACATTAGGTAAATGAGTTAGTGGATAGCAGACAGTAACACTGCCCTCCCAAAGGCTGCATCGGTCCTTGCTCTGGTGTCCAACCTGTAATGTTTGATAGGTCATGGGTTGGGACCAGACAGCAGCCTTACAAACATCCTCCAGAGGGACCCCAGTCAGAAACATGGGGGATGTCGCTACCGCCCTAGTTGCATGTGCTCTGACCCTGGCAGGGAGAGTTCTACCTGAAAGTTCATAGTAGAGGTGGGTGGTAACGGCCACCCATTTGGAAAACCTCTGAGCAGTCACAGGTAGTCCCTTTTTATGTTCTGAGTAACACTGGAACAGTCTGTCAGAGCGGCTCAAACCCAAAGTCCTGTCCAGATAGAAGGCCAAAGCCCTCCGAACATCCAAGGAGTGCAAACAACACTCGGTATCAATGGTAGGGTTCGGGGCCAGGGTCGGGAGCACCATCCATCTCTACTCTTGCATGCATCCAGCCTTTATACAATATTTTATACAATATTTTAAAAGTAATATTGTGCATGAAACAAAGTTTGTATACACTGAACCATCAGAAAGCAAATGTGCCACTATCGCAGCAGTTATGCCTGCCCGAATTTTGTAAGTTCTTTGGCATCATTTTCCTTTGCTTCATCTTTTACATCCTTTGTTACATGGCCCTAAGTTTTACCTTTGACTTAATGGGTCATAGCAAAATCCATAATTTGAGCCCCCAAACCTGCCCTCGACTTATACATGAGGTTGACTTATAGTGGAGTATAAACGGTAGTTGATGTGATGACACAGAGCTTAGATTCTCGACAGAAAACATATTCAGGTTTAAAAACAGGAGAAGAATTCCACCTACTTCACGCCCATTGTGAGAGTCACATAGTCTGTCACTGCGCGATAGACACGGTCCACCCGAAAGCAACGCAAAAACAGCAGATTTTGGAAGCTGGAGAGAGTTTTTTTGTATTGCATGGGAAATGGGATTTGTTCTAAGGCATCAACATCATACCACTGTGGAAGAAATACAGGACAACAATTCAGTTGTTCAGTGAACATTTGATGTTGGTTTTAAGAAAGGAAACAATCCCTAGGGATTTTTCCAGTCTCTGCTACCCACCTACTCCTCAAGGGGGGTAGACCTAAACATGGCCTGAAGGCAACCTATAGTTAACTCTACTTTGTCCTTCTCCTCCAATCAAAATACTCAAGGGCAAATGTTCATGGTGCAAAATCTTACAGTTTTCCATTCATCGGGATTACTCTCCACATCATCTGGGAGGGATCCAAATTGTTCTGGAAATAGTTCAGCAATACGGATTACATCTTCCCAGCCTTGATCAGAAAGCCATACACATGGCTTCTTTCGAGCACTCTTCTCCAAAGAAATATTACCTAAAATCAGCAGGGGAAATATGAGCACCATTGTCTGTGTACATTTTAGAAATTCACTACGAACTTTTTTTTTTCATTTAATTTGTGGAGAAATTCCCACTTTTTGAGGAAACACAACCCTTTTCCTTGACAGGAGACTTAGAAATTACTAGAAACCAGCTTTATATATTTATTATTATTCTTTTCAGCCATCGGTCAGTTAAAATTCCATTTCTAGAAAGGTGTCGTCTCCTGAAGAACAATTAGGACAGGATAATCAGAACAGAAGACGACCAATAAATAGGAAAGCACTGTTGAAAGGCCTGGGCAGCATTAAGCCATTTGTGGTTGGCAATATCTGGTACTATCCCGCTACCTTTTAGGAAGAAATTTACCTTTTACCTACCTTTTAAGAAGAAATCCAGTTCATCCTGTGGGACTCTGTGATCAGCCTGCTCAATCTTGATTGTCATGTTAAAAGAGAAGAGCAACTTGTGTTTCTCAAACAAGCCTGTGAATGCAACAACATTCTTCTTTATTAAATGCAACAAACTCTCTTTTCACAAACCTAGATGAAGTAAGGGAATTAGAAAATTGCTTGCCCATCACTTCCCTAACACAAAAAGACATGTGTTCAATGTATTTTACAGTAAGTATTTACATTAAGAATGCTATTAGAGTCCTTTTCCATTTACTGGAAATCCATGGCAGGTGCACAGGAGATACCCAGCAGAGAAACTGTTGTGAAAAAGGTTTCCTTGAAAACAGAAAATTTTAAAACTGTTAACTCTAGTCCAAACAACCACCCACGGCTTTCTCTAGGTGTAGTTTTGCAAGCCTCTTGAGGACTTGGGTGCAAAGCCTGAAAGAGTGACCAGTCCCCAGGGCTCTGGCTCTAGCTCCCAGTTCTTAAACATGAATCCTTTAGGGGGCGGAGCCAAGCCAATGGCTGAGTAGGACTGTTCAGTTGAACTGGGTGCTCAAAAATAAATAAATAAATGTAGCTTAAAAACTACTCCCAAAGGAAAAATTCTACTTCTTTCAAGTGGATCTACAATATGAACCCATAAAGAGGGTAATGAGATGAATAACTTTATTTTATTTTTTTTAAGAATAGAGCTCTTAAAAGTTTAGTTTCGTTTTCATGCGGAATGGACAAAGAGAGGGGGGAGAAGAAAAAAGCCTCATTTTAAAAGATTTATGGAGCAGATAGAAGCATCGCAAATAAAGGAATTCCTGAGATAAGAGAAGTTAACCTTGGAACTGCTTTATAAAATAATAACATTCTTTGAAGGAGGATATCTGTTTAGGAATGAAGATTGATGTGAAGCAGTGAGTGTAAATGCCAAAAGGGAAAAAAAATCTTAAAAACAGAGGAAGCTTCGCAAGTTAAAGTTGGCAAGCAGAAACCTTCAGATATCTCCTTTCAAAAACTATCTCAAATAGTGGTTACCGAAATTATGATTAGGAGTCCAAAGAAGGGTCCCCCTCTCTCCCAAAGGTACAGCGTGAGCAGGCAGAGAGCATTGCTCCTGCAGCCATTTTAAAAAAAGATGGTGAAGAGACTGAGAAAGAACAGGAGGAAAAGAAGATGGATTTTAAGGAGATGATGAATACTCTTACAGAGACCATGAAACAACAACATGATCAAACACTTATAGAGTTCAATAAATTACTGGCATCTCAGAAGGAGGAAATTGAAGTAAGAATAGATGGGAACAGAGAGGATGTACACTCAACATTAAGAAACGAACTAGGAGAAATTCAAAAATGCTTTCAACAGCAGGTGGAAAGATCGGATGATAAATTTTTGAAAATATTAGATTGTGCAAAAGATATAAAACGGGATGTCCAATAACTACAATTGGATAACAAAGCATGCAAAGATAAACCAGAAGCACAATAGAAAAAAAAATCAAATAAATAAAAATAAGCTTTCTGAAATAGATAAAAGGCTTATATACTTACAAGACTATCAAAGAAGAGCAAACTTTGTTATCAAGAATATACCAGAAAGTGGGAAAGGAGACAGGAAATCAGACCTAAAAACTGAAATTCTAAAATGGTTACAAAAACTCTCCCCATCTCTTAATTGGAATGATACAGATTTGGAAAGAGTTCATCATTTGGCACCAGGAAGGAATAAAATTATACCACGTGATATAATTGTGAGAGTGACCAATTATAACAAAAAAGAAGAATTGAAGAACATTATGAGAAAGAACCCAGAAAAACTTAGATTTGGAGATGCAAAAGTGGAAATATATAATGACTATTGTCTTCAAACAAGAATGTGGAGAATGTCAATGAGGCTATGCACAGTCTTGCTTTTGAAAGCTGGGCTTAGTTATACATGGGGTTACCCTGTATTCTTAAAATTCCAGAAAGCAGGAAGAAAGTACCAGATGGATTCTGTAGAACAAGGACTATGGCTGTTGAAAGATTTGGGAATATATTGATTATATAATTGTTTTAATTGTTTTTAAATTGTATTTGAACTATGTAAGAGTTTTAACACTGTTGGAATCCCGCCTCGATCCGAAGGGAGAGGCGGGAAATACAAATAAATATTATTATATTATTATTATTATTATTATTATTTAAAGATGAACAAAAACAACTGGAGAAGCTAAAGGGTCTGGAGATAAAAAATGAACTGGAGAATTTGGAAGACCTGGAGAAGTAGCTTTGAGTGAAACATCTGGAGGAGGAAAATTACTGGGAGCAATTGGAGGAGTTGGATTTCCCTAGAGGAAAAAGAGACAACGCTACAAACAAGTTGAAAAGTGAAACTTAATTAATGAGCACTTGGGGGGTGGGCAGTTTCTTTGGGCAATGGAATGTCTTCACCATCCCTCCTCACAGGGGTAGCTTCGGCAACCGAGGCTAGAGCAATCTGCTCTAGCAAGAAGAAGTGGGGAAGTAAATGGAACATGAGGGGGGGAGGGAGGAGAAAGGGGGGCTGAGGGGAGGGATATGGGTTGCACAAATTGGAGTCATTGGAGAGAGGAATAAATTGTACTATGGCAGATAAATTAAAAATTTCAACTTTAAACACCAAAGGACTTGGTTCGGTGATTAAAAGAAGAAGAATTGAAGCATTGTTAAAACAGGACGCCGCTGACATGGTTTTTCTTCAAGAAACACATCAAAGGAAAGACAGGGAGAATGAATTGAGACTGAATTGGGTAAAAAAATATGAAAAAGCATTTGGGAACTCTAAATCAAAGGGGGTAGCAATATTAATTGCAAAGAAATGTAATTTTGTAATAAATAATGTATTAAGAGATGAAGAAAGAAGATATAGAATAATACAAGGGGAATTAGGTGAAGATAAGTATCTATTAGCTAATGTATACGCTCCAAATGAAAAGCAAGAAGAGTTTTATGAGAAGGTGTTAAAAAAAGTGGATGATATGCAAGAACAATATGTGATTCTGGCGGGAGATTTTAACATGTAAATGGATAAGATTAAAGACAAATCTATCCTCTCTGTAAAGGATAAAGATAGAAATATAACAAATTTAAATAAAATAATGAAAGAAGGAACTTTAAAGATGTTTGGAGATTAGTAAAAGGGGATGAAAGGAAATATACATACTACTCTGCTGTACATAAAACGTACACCAGAATAGACTATATTTTTGTTTTGAAAAATATGATAAATAAAGTTTTAAATTCAGAAATTTTAAATATCCAAATAACGGACCATGCTTTGTTGAATGTAGAAATTGCTATTAAGAAAGATTATGAACAAAGAAAAAGGTGGAAGTTGGACACTAAAATATTGAATTACAAAGATATTGTTGATAAGATTGCAAAGGAATGGCAAGAAACGTGGGATATAAATGATAGAGATGTAACAAAAGCTTTGTTATGGGATACCATGAAAGCAGTAACAAGAGGAATATGTATAAAAGAATCATATAACCTTAAGAAAAAACAAGAGGAAAGAAAAAAGAAATTAGAAACTGACATAGAAAAACTAGAGGAAAAATATATAAGTAATAGAGATAAGCAAATTTATGTAGAATTAAGGGCAAAGAGAGAAGAATTGGATAAGATGGAAATAAATGAAGTACAAGATAATTTGATTTATTTAAGAAGGGAATATTTTGAATACAGGAATAGAAACTCAAACATGCTGGCCAAATCCACACAGAAAAACAAAATGGAAAGTATGATAACATAGGGAAGGATAAATCAGGGACGATGTGTAGATTGATGAAAGAAAAAATAAAAATTTTTGAAGAATTTTATAAAAATTTATATCAAGCCGGAAAAAAAACATTACATAAGATTGAAAAGCATGTAGAAGAACATTGGGGACAAACAATAAAGGAAGAAGATAAAGAATTACTGGAACAACCCATAGAAAAGGAGGAAATAATTGAAGTAATTAGAAAACTAAAAAATGGAAAAACTCCAGGAATGGATGGTTTGGGACCTGAATATTATAAAATATTTGAAAACATATTAGTCCCAAAATTGTTAGAACTGTGCAATGGAATAATAAATGGAGAAAAAAATTCCAGCATCATGGTATCAATCATTGGCAATATTGATACCCAAAACAGACAAAGATTTAACTGACACAGGGTCATACAGACCCATATCATAAATAAATCAGGATGCAAAAATTTTAACAGCAATTATAGCAAATAGAATGAATAAATGTATGTATAAATATATAGGAAAAGATCAGTGTGGATTTATAAAAGGAAGACAAATGCCTTAGTAGAAAGAGTTTTGAGTAAAATACATGTAACTGGGATAAAAAAATTAAAAGCAGGAATTTTAGCATTAGATATATTTAAAGTTTGTGACTGTGAGGAATGGCCAACATTAAAAATAATTTTGAAAAAAATGGAATGGGAGAAAAAAATAAGGGGATTAATAGATCAATTATACTGTAATAACTCAATAAAGGTAATGGTAAATGATGGGATAACAAACGAAATAAAAGTAACAAGAGGTACAAGACAAGGATGCCCGCTTTCACCATTATTATTTGCAATGGTTATAGAAATGCTAGCAAATGCTATAAGGAAAGATAGCTGTTTGGAAGGAATAGGATTGGGGAAACAACATAAAATTAGTTTATTTGCTGATGATACATTATTAACTATTAAGGATTTAAAGGATAAAATGGGAAAAATAAAAGAACACTTGAATCTATTTGGAAAGGTGACAGGACCTCAAATTAATTGGAACAAATCAGAAATAATGTTATTTAGCTATACAAAAGAAGAGGAATTAGAATTAACAAAACAATAAGATTTAGAGATACGATTAAAAAGTAGTACAGTGGTCCCCTGGGTTACGAAGATAATCCGTTCCGGATTACCTTTCGTAACCCGGAAATCTTCGTTTCCCGGGGGATCGCTTTAAGGGACGGACCGCGCGGCCGATTTAAAGGGGCCGCGCGGTTTTTCTCATTCGCATCCTGGGGGATCCTTTGGATCCCGGGGGATGTTTTTTGGTCCCAGCGGTTTCGGGTCCTGGGGATTTCATTCCCCGGGGGATTCGTAAACCGGGGGACCACTGTATAAAATATTTAGGAATAAATATTACGAAATATTTAAAAGAAATGGAAGTGAAAAATTTAGTGGTATTA
This sequence comes from Urosaurus nigricauda, assembly GCA_034509955.1. NCBI lineage: Eukaryota > Metazoa > Chordata > Lepidosauria > Squamata > Phrynosomatidae > Urosaurus > Urosaurus nigricauda. Next base: position 8,816,723 of record JAOEGL010000014.1, read on the forward strand.
CAAAAAGAAGTTGAAAAAAAATTGGTAGAATATAAGAAGATTCAATTATCATGGTTCGGAAGAATTGCATTAGTCAAAATGAAAATCCTACCAAAATTAATTTTTTTATTTAGAATGATACCATTAAAAATATCAGAATCTGAAATAAATGTGAACAGTTATTAAATTCATATTGTAATGGAGGTAAAAGAATTAGATTAAATAAACAAATTTGGTATAGAGCTCAGAAAAAGGGAGGGTTAGGCCTCCCTAATATAAAGGGATACTATGAGGCCAACTACTTAAAATATGTAATAGAAGGTATGTTAAATATATCAGATCTAGACTGGTTAGAAATGGGAAAAGAAGAAATAGATATGAAAATAGATAAAAATTTCTTCAAAGATTTCAGTAGGAAGGAAATTACGGAGATTGAAAATCCATTCATGAAAAATATATTGGAGATATGGAACAAATATAAAAAAAGAATGATGAATGAAAATTCAATGATAACACCAATAATAATGGAAAAATCATTCCCAAAAAATTTAAGAGATTTACTAGATAAAGAATCAAGGAAAATGGATAAAACAGAAAATTGGATAGAGTTAAAGAGTGGAAAAGAAAGTATAAAAGAAAAGATTAGCGGAATAAAAATGTCTTGGTTTCACTATATGCAAATAGAACAATGGTTTAAAAAATGGAAAAAAAGAATATAAGAAAGGAAAAATATACACAATTTGAATAAATAATTCAGCAAGGGAAAGAAAGGGAGGAAAATGAAAATATGAAAGGAACAACAAGTAAAATGTATAAAATATTAATGGAGAGTAAAAGGAAAAAATTAAATCAAAATATTCTGAAAGAAATATGGGAAGATGAATTAGGATATAAAATTTGTGAAAATGAATGGAATAAAATTTGGGAGCAAAGACATTTGAAAAACTTATCGATACGAATTAAAGAAAATTATTATAAACTGGTTTGGAAATGGTATTTAACACCAATAAAATTACATAATATAAATAAGAATAACTCAAAATATTGTTGGAGAGGTTGTAATGAGGTAGGATCGTATATACATATGTGGTGGCAATGTAAATATGTTCAAAAATTTTGGGAAATAGTAATATTAGAAATAGAAAATATTTTGAATATAAAAATAGATAGAAAACCAAATATATTATTATTATCATTATATAATGAAGTAGAATGGAAGAAAGAAGAGAAAAACCTTATAACAAATTTATTTACGGCTGCGAGATTAATTATAGCAAGAAACTGGAAAACAAAAATAAATGTAGAATTGGAAGATTGGTATAAAGAAGTTTGAAAATTAGCAATCAATGATAAATTAACATGTAAATTGAGGGTAAAGAAGGGATTATGGAAAAGAAATTATTTTTATGAAATTTGGAAAAAAATTATTGAAAATGTCCTAGCAAAAGAAGATAGGAAATTACCTTCACGGGATGAATTAAAATTTTGGATGGAATATAAAGATGGGAATGACTCCGAGGGAGGGGGGCACTGAGGTGATATTCAGTAAAAAAAAATAAATGTTAAATTATAATATAGGTATGAAAGAATGTTATAATTTGTTTTTATGTTATTTTTGTAAAATTTCAAAATAATACATTAAAAAAAAGATGAATCCTTTAGTCACCAGCCTTGACTTTCTACATTTTTTACTTTCTCCTAAGAATCACAGAATCAACAGTCTAACCCCCAGCCATGCAGGAATCCACAACTAAAGCACTCTTGAACGATGCTCATCCAACTTCTCTTGAAAGACCTTGTTCAAAGAAAGACAGCCCACCACCCTTCAAGGCAGTCAGTTCCTCTGTCAAACAGTTCTTACAGTAAAGAACTTCTTCCTAATGATTAGGTAGAATCTCTTTTCTTGCAATTTGGATTTTTGACTTGGTTCGCCAAGGGACACATCCCAAGTGGGGTCTGTGGGGCGAAAGACTATCTTTTGGGAGAACAAAATGTAATATAAATGCCATTTTGTTTTGTACACTGCACTGACAATGCTTCCATCACTGTTTCCACGTTTGCTGTTGACTGTTCCCACCTTTCAGTTATACCAACCTGTGCAGCCATAATTGTATACGTTGAATGTTAATGTGTCCATTATGTTTTTCAGCCTTTTTGCCAGAATGGTGTCAGGCATTGATTTCCGAAGCGAGAGACCAAAGACATCCAGGAAGGCGGCCAAGGAGTACTGATACATTGTATTGACAAGAGCCATTTCAGACAGCACAAAGAACAAAATTGCACCTCTCTTGGCAGCTGGGCGGTAGCCATCACGTAGTTTATCAATGTCTATTGCAGTTTTTTCAGCCAGTTTGAGTTTCTCTGAGACCTGGTTGCACAAGAAATGTACTCATTTTGATTAGATGAAAAGCTGCTGCGCAAATATAATATTATGAAGATGTCTTAACAGTGCTGGAAAAAAATTATGAAGTAATGTAATCTGTCTGAATCTTAAAACCCACAATATTCAGTGCATGCTCTTCAGTTGAAAAACAATCTGCACTATTCTTCAGACATTGTATTCAAACGGTGTTTTCCTGCAGAATATATTTATTCTCATATAGGAAACATTAAAACAAGCAAAGCTGACCAAAATAGATTTAAAAAAGCATTCCATAATTATGTGGCCTTGAATAAAAAAACTGAATTTTGCAATGCCATACTACTGGTTAATCTAGACCCGGATCTGAGTACTTATATTTCTTAGCCCTACTGCTAGAAATCTTTTAAATGGAAAAGACAGTGACTGAGTCTGGAATTCTGTCTATGCTTTGTTCTGTCACTGAGCTACAGACTTATGGGTATAGCTATAGGAAAATCAAGTTGGAATGAAACAAAAGACTTTTTTCCACAACATGAAAAACAATTCTGTTCTTTTAAGGAATTCATATTTTTCCTATCAAATAATTGTAAATAATTGTTACATTTCAACTCAGAGCTTAAGCAAAGGAGTCAATCAGACCAAAAAAGAGGTTGTAGTGGAAAGAAGGAAACTGGTTCACAAGACAATGTGCATTGCTCATACCTCAGTAGCTTTGGCTTTTGTCTCCTCCAGAGTATATACCAAGTCAACATTGTCTAACATGTTCCCAGTGGAAGTTGCCAACTCACGGAGGAGAGAGTCTTCCAGGTCTTTCAACAAATTTTTATTTTCACTTGTTTCCTGGATGAGATGTTCTCTCTGCTCTTCTAGTTCACGTCTTTCAAATCCCACAATGACACTGAGCAGTTGGTCTTCCAAACCTTTCAGAGTAACTGGTAGAAGGATTTTAAAAGGACAAGGTTAGTTTTCTCTGCTATTGCACTGCAGTTAATGTGCCGCAATGATTTCATGAACCATAAATAAATAAATAAAAATTGTACATGGACCAAAACTAAAAAGAAATGGTTCGCCCAACTGTAAAAGTTGAAGGGCAAAGTTTGTGCATAGAATTGCACATTTAAGAATATATGAGAAAATATATAGCAATATACATCTTCTTCATTTTATAGGGGTATTTAAAGATACTTTGCAGTTCTCCCCACAGTTTAAAACTTCAATGCAGGAACTTTTCCTGCGATTTCAACATTCCATCTCCCGTTCCTTTTTTAAATATTGCTCACAATCTTTAACTTGGTAGAAGCAACATCCCCAGGAAATTCTTACCATCCATCAGTTAGAAGGCCCTACCCAACCAGAAGTCAAGAACTCTTTATCACTTGAGCTTAAAGCCAACCAGAAGTCAAGGATACTTTATCATTTAAGCTCCAGATATGTAGCCTGGAAGAGCCTACAATTCTTTGCTAAATACAGTTGAAGATAGGACAGACTATAATGCAGGAGAGGGGGAAAGGGTACTGTTTTGCCAGCTAGACAAATGTCCCCACCTGTGTAGTTGATGACCATCGCTTTGCCAAACACTGATGGTGAATATTTAGGATTGGCCAACTTGGTGTTCAGGTATAGCTTGAAATTGGTGTCATAATCAACCTCCTTGTCACCAAGAATGATGAAGGTTCGGCCCTGAGCACATTTGATGTTCTTTTCCAAGACGTTATCAATCACAGGGTCAATGTATTCATCAACATCATGGAACAAGAAAGGGTTCCCATATTTTATGGCCATTTCAAGTTGTTTTAGGAAATCAGGGTCATTGAAGGATGCCATCTGAGGGAGAATGAGAAGCAAAGAAGTAAATATTTCTAGCAATTACATTAGGAAACACAGCTCTCCATCTACCAAAGCATACAGAGAAACCTGTGACAGGACCTTGCTTTGTCCTGCCCTGAAAATATATTTCAGAAAGAACTAAGGGATCTTAACACGGTCACTCTCAGCCCTCATGCTGAAGGGGAAATATCTACTGTACAAACACCAGACAGTTGACGCTGAAGCAGAAAACAATGAGACCACCACAGAACGGAGTACAGCACTCCAAGTAGGGTCTTTTTACTTTCTTTGAGACAAACCTGCTTTAAAATGAGTAATTAAAAGGTATACCCATAACATCTTGGCCTCACCCTCAGGTTATTTTTTTCTTCTTTCCTCTTGATCCAATTTAAAGCTTGTTGTTGTGGGTCAATGCACAAAGGGAAACGACTCGCTCGGGTTGTGAGGATGCCATTTTGAACCGAGAGCTCATCTGGAGGCAGACCTTGAGACCCCCATCTGGAGGGGAAAAAAAACAATTAAAGGGGATTATTTCTATATAGCAAAAGAAATCCAGTCTTTTCTGTGAAAGCCTTCTGAGGACTAGATGACACAAGCCTTGATCTCGCCTTGGTCTTGATGCAATTGTATTATTAAAAGAGAATAAAAACGTACCAGGTTTGGAGCTTTTATTACTACACCTCTCTTCAACAGTGTGACAGGGGCTTTTTCCACCATTGATGGTCCTAGCACACACTCTTCCCCATTTCTCCTTAACCCTGCCTCCTTGTCCTATACCTTACCCATTTAATTTAATTTAATTTTTTAATTTCTTTTTTTATGCTACCTTTCTCCCAGAAAGGGACCCAAGGTGGCTCACAAGATAAAAACACTTTAAAAATGTAAGAACAAAACAATTAAAACAACCCAGTTAAAACAGTAAAAAAAATAACATAAAACATAAAAAAGTTTAAAACATAGCTAAAACACACACCCCATATATGCCCAGCATGCCTTTATTTACTTTTTATTTGTATCTGTAATGGATTGGACTAACAAGCATATTTGGGCCACTGACGTAAAGATGGAAAAGACAATGGAAAAATGGGGAAGAAATGTAACTGGACTTGCAATGGATCACATATGATATTGATAAAAACGCTAGCTTCAGACGGAAGTCAATGACAGAGAGCGTACATATCTGTAATGCAATTTCAGAATAATTTCATCTTTGTTGGGGCAGCAGGGAGAACCTGGGTGCACCCCTCTGAGCCTGACAAAGACAAGACTGTCATTTTTTCCTCACAAAGACAAGGCTGTCATTTCTTCTTTAGATAGGTGGAGACGGGCAAACTCTCTAAAGGCAAACTATCAACTGAATAAATAAACATGTGTGAATGTTTGTGTGAGCTTGCACTGGCATACAGGACACTAGAGAGGATGTCACATTAGGACAGGGAACTGTGAAAATTGGCTAGACGTTAAGTTAATGAGAGCCAAATGGGATACTTAACAAAAAGCTGATGTAATACACTCAGCCCACCAACTGGCCTCATCTCAAAAGTTAATCAGAAGAGGCCAGAATATGGAAAGTCACACAGATTTGAAAATGGGCTTCAGAGGTTAACAGTTCTGACCTACCTGCTAATCTCAACATCATCAGTCAGCAAGTTTTCTAATTTGAAAGGCTGGCTGAGAGGAATTTCTCGGGTCTGGATATCTGTCTGCCACACATCCTTAATCATTTCATCACGAAATTCCCAGGTGAAGGCCCCTTCATAGCTCAGGAAGGCAGCACACAGGAGACAGTCCCCCAACAATTTCACTTGACGTCTCTTTAATTCCTCCAAATCATTCATCCACCTGTTAAAAAATGAGTAACACGCATATGCCAGCAAATCAACTAATAGCAACAGTGCCAATGATAAATGAAGAACAGGATTGGGATCCCTCTGCCTCAGAAGTACAAAAAGAATGTGCCCCTCTAACCATCCAATTTTTACCATAAAAGTTCAGTAGAGAGGTTCAGGGGAAGCATAATGCCATTTCTCCCACTTGCCTGACATTTTCTGATCCCAAGCCTGAAATGAGTTTGTCAGCAGCAATTAGCCGCCGTTCCATAATCTCAGCTTCTTCCTGGAGCTGCTGCTTTCCTCTTATCGCTGCTTCATATTTATCTCCCAGAGCTTTCAGTTCATTCTGGATGGCTGTCAGCTCAGCCTGGATCTTCTCCAGATCACGTTTACTTAAAAAAAAATTCCGTTCCAATCTGGCCACCTGCACGGAAGAAATCCAACTCAGAAGATAGAAGTGCTACCCAAGTTGACTCCATCTCTTGACTGCCACCAGCCTATCAACTAGTTGACCACAACTAACACACTTCCAAAAACTTTGCAGAATATTAATGGTTTGTCTGGGTGGCTGTTTGCCAAAGAGACAGCCTCCTTCCGCCTGCTCAACTTCTCCCGACAGGCAGCAGTTTCTTCCCAGGGAAGCAGTCTACACCAGTGCTACTAAACATGGAGGTCCACAGACTGGTGTCAGTCCCTAAGCCATTGGCTGCTGGTCTGTGGAAAGTTTCCAGGAAAGAAACAGCTTTATCAGTGGACACAAATATGGTACCAGTCCCTGGTACCTTGGGGAAGAAACTCTGCCGGTCGCCAGCATCAAACAGCTTAAGAAGCACTGGTCTGCACCACTGAAATAGCATTATACCATGAAAGATAACCTTCAATTTGTTGGTACTTGCTTCACTAACACAATGTGGGTCTGCCTCTGCATCTGTGCTAATTCACTGACATTATCTATCTGCCTGCAAAAGTTGCTATTAGCTATGGAGTGGGAAATACACAAGTGCTTGAACTGCTCATGGGTAACAGCAGTTCCTAGGATAAAGATGAAACAAAACCTTAGGCCCTGGAGCCATGTTGGCCATGTGGGAGCCTATTTCCACACCTCTGGGCTTCCCTAGATGCTCCATGGCCCTTTCAGTTGGTAATTTACCAGTTCTGCATGTTTTTCCCCATTTTGAAAGACTGCTAAAATTGGTATTTTCAGTCTCACTCTTCTGCAAACCTCTCAAAAACTGAATTCAACTCTCAGGTTGAAAGAGGTTCCCCACCTATGAATTAAAACCTCTCTAAAACAGAATGCAATCCTCTTGTTGAAAGAGGTTCTCCACCCATGAATTATGCCTATAGGGGGAAACTGCTCCCCACACCCTGCACTCACACTCCAAATCAGGCCTTTGAAAAAGGAGCTCTGATCATGCAACTCATATGCTGCGTGGATTCTGAAATTATTCCAACCTATCCCCATGCTTCCCTCTTGTACCTTTTCTCTCTTGGGCTTGACCTCCTTTGCTACATCACAGTAACTCATAACAGCATCGACAAATTTCAGCATCCCCAAGCCTGCTCTGCTGACAATTTCCATTTCTTCAAAGGTGGTGTTTAAGTTCTTTAGCAGCCCTTTAAATTAAGAAGCCAGAGATAAATTGCAGTTAGTTGATTTATACTGTTTTTTTCCCACAAATCCTCAAGGTAGCTCCTAACATTTACAGAAGGCACTACGTTAAAACCATACACCTGAACAAGCACCTGCCATCATCTTTGGATGCCTTCCTATCTCCTCTTCCTATCCATGATGTTAAGATGTCCCTGGAATAGTTGGGACAGGAGCAGGCAACTGGTGTTGTCTTTGGCTGCCTCCCTCTATCTTTCAAAGGACAGCCTTGGGGACAGGCAAGGTGGAATATGAAGTTCAGGTAAAGCAGGAAAGAAGGGGAGGGGGAGAGATGAACAAATAAAATGGCAGGTGTCTGCTCCTGCCAAACAGTTCCTTCCCACACTACCAAGCAATCTATCATCAATTGTGTAAGCATCAAGGAAATTTTGTTGTGCCCTGGTCTGTCTCATTGGCTATCCCTCGGCTTTCTCATGTTCCCTATTCCCTAAATATCTGAATCACTGAAAAATGTGCTGTAAGATTTGTAGTTATCAGCCTGTAAGATTCACATCCAAGCACACAATTTATCCTGATGCTACACTGAGCAGTTTACCTCGGATTGATTTCACTTGGGCCTGAGTAATACTATCAAAATCAATTTCCATGAGGGAGCGGAGGAAGTTGGCCTCTGACATCATCCCTTTGGCCATCTTCCAGTTGAGTTCTTTGTAGCCTCTCATGATGAGGATGCACTCGCATACAGTCTGCACCTGCTTAGGCGGCTTAGCAAAGGACCTGAAATTAAAATAAATAAATATTAAATCAGGGCAAACAATAGTCAAAAGCTTTGTTCTTGCACTCTGTCATCTGAGCAATATTGATGTGAAAATTAAGAGCCTCTGAAGTGTCTTCCTTTACGTTTCTCTGATGTATTTTTGAGCATCATCACCCATTAATCATATACCAGGATGCTGCTTTTCAGGATCTCCCGAGTCATGATGTCAGCTTGTTCACAGAGTGCTAAAACACTGGAAACACCAAGACTCAGCTTCCCTTATTCCAGTTACATGGTGGTCAAGGAACAGCTCAGGTATGCCTCTGAAAACCAGAACAACACAGAACAACAGGCAACATGCCCATGACAAGTTGAGAAGAACTCTAACCAACTTCATATTGAAGTAAGGCAATGGACACCCTGATTCAATGCCTGAGTGTGCTGTAATGGACTGGGTGACAGCTAACAGACTGAAACTCAGCCCAGACAAGATGGTGGCAGCACTGTTCAGTCACACAAGTTTCTTTTAGAAATGGATGCTCTCCTAAAGATTCAGGTTCATAACACAGGACTGCTTACTAATCCACAATCAGCTGTAATCGATGTACAAAAGTGATGGGGGCACTAGTGAGGACTACTTTTATGGATTACAACTCCCCAAATCCCCTAGCACTGGATGGCAGATCTTGTGAACTGTACTCAAAAGTGTAACTTTGCCAAAAGTTTCTAGACATTTCTATGTAAAATCATCTCTTAGCTTATGCCATGATTACAGTTTCAGCTTCAGTACCTGATCTCAGTCACATCAGACTTGTCAAGCTTCTGCAGTTCCAGTTTTGCTGCTTCCAAAATAGGCATGGCCTCTGCCAGGGCTGTCTCAGCATCCCTCTTCTCCACTGCAATTACTTTGTTCTGCTCTTCTATTTCAGCAGCTTTTTCCACAGCTAGTTTTTTCTTTTCCTCAGCTGAGAAGTGGGATAGGGGCAAGTAGAGTTATAAAGTTATTACTGTAGAAAGCAAAATTTGTTAACCACACAAACATTTCTAGAAGTATCTAAATACTACAAGAGCATTAAAATGATTGAAAGAGAGACATCACCTTTTTTTTTTTGCCAGAGATCTTAGGAGTTTATCATACAATGGAATTTGGGGTTATAAAACAATGGCAATCCGAATGCAAACATGTACTGTAATTGCAAATGAGTATATTTCACGCAATTTCGGGCAACGGGAAGTCATTCTGAACACAATTATGGGGATTCACGTAATTGCGTATAAGAGTATCTCATGCAATTTCGGGCAATGGGGGGGTCATTTTCGGGAAATGGGAAGTCATTCTGAATGCATTCCAAACACAATCAGTTTTCACGTAAATTAGCTAAACTAGCGAATTCACATAATTGCGAATTGGCTCCATTCGCAATTGAGAGAAATTCCTCCCATGTGATAAACTCCTTAGAAAACTCTACCACCTTACTCTCAGTACTGACCCAAGACAGTCCAGTCTGGCTTATAGATCAGGTGTGTTGAAGCTTAGCACAGTTAGAAGAAACACTTACCAATTGCTGTGTTTGTTGCAATCTCCTGGAGCAAGGCTTCACATGCAGCTGATTTCTCTGCCAGCACAATCTTTTGCTCGGCAAGTTTCAGGTTGAGTTCATCCAGTTGAATTGTAGCTTCTTTAAGTTTGTCTAAACCACCTTCTAGACGTTTGCACTGAGCTTTAAAAAAGAGAAGAAACCTTTGCAATGAAAACCTCTCCTTAAGATGTGGCTGACTTGGCGGCACATGTCACACTTTGAAAACACTCTTAATTTTCATAACTTTTGGCAGAAATGTGCAACCTGCAACCATCAGCCTGATTTCAAAAGTGTTGTACAAGTGATGTATCAGTTTGCAATGGCAAGAATGATCTACCCCTATCCTCAAAACGTCTTGAGTGGTGAGGCAAAGGGACAGAGAGAAGGGATTATAAGAAAGAAAGAAAGAAAGAAAGAAAGAAAGAAAGAGGTGTCAGAGAGAAAAGGGATGTTTCTGATCTGGACCTGCTCACTGCTGTCAGAAAGATTTTTACTCCCTGACTTAGGCCAAGCACAGAACTGGCACATGAAACTAAAAATTAAAGGGGAAGGAAACACAGGGATGTTATTGTGGGAGTCTACTACAGATCCCCAAGTCAGACGGAGGAATTGGATGATGCCTTTCTAGAACAGATAATCACACATTCAGAAAGGAGAGATGTAGTAGTGATGGGTGACTTCAACTATCCTGATATTTGCTGGAAGTCAAACTCAGCTAAATCCTCGAGGTCTAGCAAATTCCTCACTTGCCTCGAAGACAATTTCATTGTCCAAAAGGTGGAAGAGGCAACAAGGGGATCTTATTTTAGATCTTATCTTAACTGACAGGGAAGACCTAGTTGATGGGGTGCAAGTGGTGGGATCCTTAGGTGGAAGTGACCATGTTCTCCTGGAGTTTCTTATACAGCGGAAGGGAAAAGCTAGGCATAGTCAGACATGCACTCTAAACTTTAGGAGAGCTTATTTCAATAAACTTAGAGGAATATTGGGGGTGATCCAGTGGTCAGGAATACTAAAAGAGAAGGGAGTTCAAGACAGATGGGAGTTTCTCAAAAAGGAGATAGTGAAGGCGCAAAAATGGAAGATGTCTCAAGAAGCCAGGATGGATGACTAAGGAACTTTCAACTGAGCTAAGTTTTAAAAGGAACATGTATAAGAAATGGAAAAGTGGGGAAATCACCAAAGAGGAATTCAAACAAATAGCCAGCACGTGTAGAGATAAAGTCAGAAAAGCTAAAGCGCAGAATGAATTCAGGCTTGCTAGAGAGGTTAATAAAAAGTGCTTTTTTGGATATGTCCGCAGCAAAAGGAAGAAAAAGGAAACGGTTGGGCCACTGCGTGCAGAAGATGGCAAAATGCTAGCAGGGCACAGAGAAAAGGCAGAATTACTCAACGACTTCTTTGCTTCAGTCTTCTCAGAAAAGGAAAAGGGTGCTCAACCTAAGGATAATGGAGCAGAAGACAGAATAGGGGAATTTCGGCACAGAATAAGTAAAGAGATATTACAGGAATACCTGGTTAACCTAAATGAATATACATCTCCAGGACCAGATGAACTCCATCCAAGGATATTAAAAGAACTGGCAAATGTAATATCGGAACCACTGGCAATAATCTTTGAGAACTCCTGGAGAACAGGAGAAGTCCCAGCAGACTGGAGGAGGGCAAACGTTGTGCCCATCTTCAAAAAGGCAAAAAAGAAGATCCCAACAATTATCATCCAGTTAGTCTGACATCAATTCCAGGAAAGATTCTGGAGCAGAACATTAAACAGAGAGTCTGTGAACATTTAGAAGGCAGTACCATAATCACAAAAAGTCAACATGGGTTTCAGAGAAACAAGTCATGCCAGACAAACCTGATCTCTTTTTTTGACAAAATTACCAGCTTGGTAGATGAAGGGAATGCTTTGGATACAGTATATCTTAATTTCAGTAAGGCCTTTGACAAGGTTCCCCATGACATTCTTGCAAACAAGCTTACAAAATGTGGGCTAGCCAAGTTAACTGTTACATGGATTTGTAATTGTTTGACCGGCGGAACCCAAAGGGTGCTCAACGATGGCTCCTTTTCAACCTGGAAAGAAGTAATCAGTGGGATCCCACAGTGGTCTGTCCAGGGCCCAGTCCTATTCAACATCTTTATAAATGACTTGGATGACAGAATTGGGGGCATACTTATCAAATTTGCAGAATACACTAGAAAGCTGGGCCAAAGCTAACAAAATGAAATTCAACACGGAGAAGTGTAAGGTTCTGCACTTAGGGAGGAAAAATGAAATGCACAGATAGAGGATGGGAGACACCTGGCTGAATGAGACCACATGTGAAAGGGATCTAGGAGTCCAAGTAGACCATAAGCTGAACATGAGTCAACAGGGTGATGCAGCAGCTAAAAAGGCCAATGCAATTTTAGGCTGCATCAATAGAAGTATAGTGTCTAGATCAAGGGAGGTAATAGTGCCACTCTATTTTGCTTTGGTCAGGCCCCACCTGGAATACTGTGTCCAGTTCTGGGCACCACAATTAAAAAAGAATGTGGAGAAACTGGAGCGTGTCCAAAGGAGAGCAACTAAGATGGTGAAGGGTCTGGAAGCCATGCCTTATGAGGAGCGACTTAGGGAGCTAGGGATGTTTAGCCTGGAGAAGAGAAGGTTAAGATGTGATATGATAGCCCTCTTTAAGTATTTGAAGGGGTATCATATTGAGGCAGGAGCAACCTTGTTTTCTGCTGCTCCAGAGACTAGAACGCGGAAAGATGGATGCAAACTGCAGGAAAAGAGATTCCACTTCAACATTAGGAGGAACTTCCTAACAGTAAGGGCTGTTTGACAGTGGAACACACTCCCTCGGAATGTAGTGGAGTCTCCTTCCTTAGAGGTCTTTAAGCAGAGGCTGGATGGCCATCTGTTGGGTATGATTTGATTGGGAGTTCCTGCATGGCAGGGGGTTGGACTGGATGGCCCTTGTTGTCTCTTCCAACCCTACGATTCTATGCTTCTATGATTCATCCTTTGCATATTAGTGCTTCATTTCTGAGGTTTGCAAAACCCATTAAAAACATAGATATTACCCAAAATGAACTGATTTTTCTCATCCAACAGTTTGGAATAGGTGTTAATGAAATCAAGGTAATTCTTTGGGGTGACGTAGTTGCTCCGTCGTAGTTTCTGGAGAAATTTTTTGCTGTAGATCCCTACCGAACCGTGGACCATGACAATGTGCTCAACGACTGCTTCAGTGTTTTCTGGTGGGATCAATGGATTGTTCCCTGGAAAAGAATGACAAGAGAGAGAAAAACCCTAAGTTTTTCATAGATATAGGAAGAGGGACACCTGGCTGAACAAAATTACGTGTGAAAGGGATCTGGGAGTCCAAGCAGACCATAAGTTGAACATGAGTCAACAATGCGATGCGGCAACTAAAAAGGCCAATGCAATTTTAGGCTGCATCAATAAAAGCATAGTGTCTAGATCAAGGGAAGTAATAGTGCCACTCTATTCTGCTTCGGTCAGGCCCCACCTGGAATATTGTGTCCAGTTATGGGCACCAGAATTTTAAAAAGATGTTGAGAAACTGGAGTGTGTCCAAAGGAGGGCAACTAAAATGGTGAAGGGTCTGGAACCCATGCCCTATGAGGAACACCTTAGGGAGCTAGGGATGTTTAGCCTGGAGAAGAGAAGGTTAAGAGGTGATATGATAGCCCTGTTTAAATACTTGAAGGGATGCCAAACTTGTTTTCTGCTGCTCCAGAGATTAGGACCCGCAACAATGGATGCAAGCTCCAGGAAAAGAGATTCTACCTAGACATTAGGAGGAACTTCCTGACAGTAAGGGCTGTTCAACAGTGGAACAAACTCCCTCGGAGTGTAGTGGAGTCACCTTCCTTGGAGGTCTTTAAGCAGAGGCTGGATGGCCATCTGTCAGGGATGCTTTGATTAGGAGTTCCTGCATGGCAGGGGGGGTGGACTGGATGGCCCTTGTGGTCTCTTCCAACTCTATGATTCTATGATTCTATGATGATTTATAGTCTGGAGTTTAGGTAAAAACAAACAAAAACTACATTGTTTAAAAGACTACAACACACTCAACACACTACCTCAAAAACTATGTGTACATTCACATTGTGCCCACCCCAGACTGCAACTGAATTCCTGATTCAAGAATATGTCATATACATACCCAAAAAGAACTTTGCAACTGCATAGAGAGCTTGAGATGGCCAGGGCAAGAACCAATCAATTCCAGTGTTGTTGACAAGACCTATAAAGTGGACATTATTCAAAAGTAAATAACAGGATACCACATACACTCAACTATAAGTCAATCTCATGTATAAGTCAAGGGCAGGTTTTGGGGGCAAAATTAAGGATTTTGATATGACCCTTGGATAAGTTGAGGGTAAAATTTAGGGACATGCAACAAAGGATCTAAATGATGAAACAAAGGAAAACAATGCCAAAGAATCTACAAAATTCTGGCAGGCATAATGTTTTTGGCTCACACTAAAGGCTGTATGGAAGAGAGAGCAGAGAGAGGTCAGAGCTTCCAGGACATATTGCACTCTTGCCTTTCACCAGGGGAAGGTTCCCTTTTTAATAAGAGTTAAAGTATAGCATTTACACTGACCCGTGGATAAGTCAACCTAGGTTTTTGGGGTCAATTTTTTGACCAAAATTTCTAGACTTATACATGAGTATATACAGTAAATAAGAAGATAAAAACATGAAGGTAAAAAGTCTTTGTAGTGGAAGAATTATATAGATATATAGATATATAATTTTCCTATTTCCACTTTCCTGGGACAGAGAGAGACTACCTGTTAATATACAGAATTGTCTATCTGGTACCTGGAAAATTTCGACAGCGTGTTCTCAGCGTCTCCCCAACTGGGGACATCCCAAGGACAATGTGGAGATTGTTGGCACTCTTGTTTACAAAGTATTGCCAGACACTTTCTTTCGCTGGTGCAGTGCCAGCTTTCATTGCTTCATCTGTGATCTGATTTAAAATACCATCTCTCTCATCATCTGGGAAAAGGGCTGGAACCATGCCTGTAAAATAAAGTCAGAAAGACAAGGGGGAAAGTTTATCTAGCTAGGGCCTCAAGATTCTACTCTGTAATACGTGGCAGACAAGATCCAGAGAAATGCAACTATCCTAAGTATGTATGTATGTATGTATGTATGGGGTGAACAAAATGCACCCTGGGGTGATTTTTGTGCTCTCCTCATCCTTCATGGAGTAAAAAAAATGCATTCCCTCCCCCAAAATGTGTTTGCTGTAAAATGTCCCCTATAAACTCTCTAAGGGGTGTGGAAGGCATTTCCAACATGTTTGGAGCCCACCCACCCCCCGGGACCCTCAAAGTTCAAACAATTTTTAATGAAATTTTAGCAAAAAAATAAATATAGATTCCCCTTTAAAGATGTTGCTGGGAAATGACTTTTTCTTCAAGACTGTCAGATATGTCAGACAATTCCTTTAGTGTGACAGCTACAATACCCACAAGTATGAGAATGGTGCTTGATAATTCCTTATTTCTTCAGCTCACACAGCTTGCCAGCAAAGTGTGTTCTTCTTCAATGTGGGTTTTCCTGAACCAAACACGAGACTGGACTGGAAACGCCCATGAGTCCCTTTCTAACTCCATGATTTTTCTGATTTATTGGAGTGGAGAACTGAGGCTGAGCCGACTTCACACATTACCTGATGTTAGCATGTTGTTGATGAGCTCCAAGAACCCTTCCTCTGCCACATGAGCATCAGTAAACAGGAATATCATTATCTTATTCTCAATCCCGAGTTTTGTATATAAAACCTTGAGGTCTTCTCGGAAATTGTTTTCACTATATCCTCGGCTCAGAACTATTTCAAAGACCTAAAAGTGAAATGCAAACTTGTTTGTACTCTGTTCATCTGAGCCTCTGATTTGCAGAAAGGGCAATCGGAGCCAGAATTCCCTTCTAACAAAGTCTCCCAAGGTCTAAACCCCAGTCTACACCAGGAATAACGTATAAACCTATCTTGTTCACAGGTTAGTGGCTGATATTTGCCTTCTCTTTTAAAACAGAGTTTTATTTAATATTATTTTTGCTAAACTGTCTAGAACAGGGAGGGGTAACAATCTAGGTTAATTCATGAAAGAATAAACAAAGGTTAACTAAACTTGCTGACCTCACATCCTGCTGTATAAGCTGCCAATCTTGCAAGGGACTGCTTCCCAGAGCCCCCAACACCTACAAGCAAAGCATGACCCCGATCCATCCTTATGATACGATGAACACGGGTTAAATGCTCCAAGGCATCATCAAACAGTACCAGGTTCATTTTAGTATTCATTTCATTGTATTCTTCAAGTATTTCCTACAAGGGAAAGGCAAAAGAGAAACAATTTTGTCACCAAAGCAGCATGTGGAAAACATTTTGGAGAGGATGGGCAAAAGGAATACCAGTATTTTAAGTTTTCACTTTTCAAAAAATAAAACATGGTCTTTCAAGTGGTCACCTGTACAATCACCAATATAGGCACTATATCTCTGCAGAGCTCCATTCAAGGAATCTCTAGAGAGAAGCTAAACTTCTGGCAAATTCCCACCTCCATTCACTTTGGCATACACCATTCCAATTGACATTTTAGTTATAAATGTAAGAAATATAGTCATTTTGTGACTACAAAGATTACAAGCTGAAGAACTACAGTTATAGGTAAACAGTCTAGTTTCTGGAGCAGTGAGTTACAGGTTGTATCAGAAAAAGGAACATAAAATAAAGCAATTCCATATTGTCATCTTCCTCCTCCTACCCCAGACCACCATCACCTGTCCCATTTTGGGAGAAAGGCAGGACTTAAATAAAATCAATCAACCAAGATAGATTTTAAAAAATCCTCCCTTCTCCAAATTTAGTTTATATACCTGAAAGAGTGCTTTGGCTGCATCATAGTCCTGGATGTCTTCATAAATACGAGGTTCACCTTCATTCAGGGCCATTCTAAAATCTCCAAAAAGGATTGGATCCCTCATAACATGTTCTATATCATCTTTGAAATTTTCTTCAATCAAAGCCTGTATATGCCCTTGGACCTTACAATGTATTTTAAAATGATAGAAAATAAGAATAGGAACAAATACAAGTTATATTTCTTATTTACAGCCAATCCTGTTTATTCTGCCTCAAAAGACAGAACTAAGTTGATTAATCGTAGGAACAAAGATTTGAAGAATTATTGAAAAATTCATTGAACCTAATAAGAACATATGAATGCGTAAAACTGCTTTAAAACAAACCAGGTCATTTGTGCAGTCTAGGCCACTGAGAGGCAGAGTTTGTCTAAGGCCTAGAGCAGAAGTACTTTTCAAGCCTTTTGCCAATATTTGTTTTAAGGCTGTAACCATAAGGGCCCTTAAATGTGGAGAAAATTCCACTGAAAACAGTGGGACATACTTCTGAGTAAGCAAGTATAGGATTACAGTATAATTGGAAATGTCAGGGACAGAACTTGGGATCTTCTATATCAAAGCCATGTCCTATGGACCAAATGATCTCTGGCTCTCCCAATTAAGGCTTTTATGGAAAGTTTGCAATAATTATGGTACCAGTGGATTGTAGTTTCTTAATCCCAACGTCTCTGTTTATGTCTATGTGTCTGTGTGTCAGCGGATTTCAAAGAACCTGAACTACAGTGGGTAATTAAAGGGTCTCAAAATAGAATGAAATAGGTTAGTTAAATGGATTTACAGAGCTAACGACTCTGGAGACCAGGATTTGATTCCTAGCTCGGCCATGGAATATAATCTTCATATAATCTGACTACCTAGCTTCCTCCCACTCCATGTAGGATCCCCAACCGGCTCTTTCTCCTGTTCCCGGTTGTCTTCATTTGCCCTCTGCTATATTATCACAAGAAAGCCAGTGTGGCGTAATGGTTTGAGGGTTACACTACGACTCTGGAGACCAGGGTTTGATTCCCAGTTCAGCCATGAAACCCATTGGGTGACCTTGGGCAAGTCATACTCTCTCAGCCTCAGGGGAAGGTGATAGTAAACCTCCTCTGAACAAATCTTGCCAAGATAACCCCATCAGCTTTAAAAGGTGGGAATGCCTTGAAGGAACTCAACAACGACAACAAAGTTAAATGACCAGCAAGTTAGCAACAATAACAGGTTAAATTTTATCCTGTTTCCTGTTAACGTTAAAATCAAAGGTAAGGACCAACCAGTGCTTTGTCGATTTCATTAATCAGCCTGTCATGAAAAACTCGCAGGCACTCATTCCTCCAGACTCTGACCATCTGGCCCACTGTCTGGAACCTGTTAGAACAAAAACTGGGTCAGATCAGCTAATACAACCAATGAGATTTAGTGGACATGCTTTTGCAAATGCAGAATTTGTACCCAATCAGACCACCCACCCACCCCCCAAGGCTGCCTCCAGACAGAGGGTTCCTACTGCTAATATTCAAAAGCCACTATACATAAAGGGTGGTAAAATACAGGAGGGGTATAAACTGAAAGGAAAGTAGTCTGGGCCAACCATCAAATTCTAGATATGGGGCAGTATAATTGCATCATAAAAGCATCCTCTGGAAACAACCCAAACCATGTGTAACAAACTTACCGTTCTGGGGTTGTTTGAACAAGCCCATTGTAAACTCTGGACAGGTCTCGCAAGTTAAAAATGTAATGGAATTTAGAAGGAGTCGGAGGTAAGTCGTGGACTATCATTTGATAAAGTGTCAACGTACAAGTTGTCATCCTGTCAGCAATTGCAGACACAGCTTCATTAAAACCCTGCAAACATAAGAAAGGTGTGGGGAAGAGATCTTTTCAACAGACAACTGTGGAAAATATTTTTCCTTGAAGTTTGTTTTTCCTAGTGACATTTTCCATTGCAATCGTGCACAAGATATGCATTCATTCTACCCTAGGAGCCCCCTCCCTCTATGTTGCATGCAGAGGTATTTATTGATGACTGCATGTTAACATGCCCATTGTCTCACTGAGAATTATATTTAATGCAATCTTCTTGAGAAATCTCCTAAAAGCATCCACTGGTCAGTTAAGTCAATATCACTAATGGATACCTGATGAATTAATTAGCATTCTAATCAATATTTATAGGGGAAGAAGAATTAGAACAAAAATTCTAAAAAGAGCATGGGCTCACACAATTTTTAACAGGGAACTACTGATGTGTTCGTACATGAGCTGACATTTCTTAAACCCATCCTTCACAGTGTATCTTTGACAGAGTCCCTCTTATTATACTACACCTCAATCACAAGTAAAACAAGAGTGTGCACTGAGATATGATATCAAATCCGTGAAGAGCATCTGTTATGGTTCCTTCTGGCAAAGACGGGGGACACTAAATCTTTTAGTTATATTTCAGATCCCACGAGAGAATGTTGTTGAAACATACAGTAACAGTAGGCAGAGATTGGGATCTAGGATTTATGCAGAAGGTCAAATGGCACTACCAAGCTACTATCGTTCTCTGTCCATGGATTGTTAGTATGGCACCAAGAGTTCAAACAGCAGAAATTCAGTTAATTTTTGACAGTTGTCCTCAGCAGCAATTAAAAGCAAGTGTCTAATCTTAAGCAATGAAAGATTTCTATCAATAACAAATGCCGGTGCATAAGTGTGGGTTTGATGGTGAATTTTTAACAAGCATTTAAATTTTGCACATGTCTATCAAATAATAATAAACATTTTTCTATATAAATAATTCCTATTACCAGTGTGTGGCCTTTTAAAATGGAAGCATAAATCAAGTGAAGAGACACCTCTGAAGGAAAAGGAACATTGAAAACACTGAAGAGTGAAATGAACCGAGGATCAACTTCATTACGGCCTCCTCCAGCTTTGCCCATGGCAGCAACAAAGCCAAGGTCACGGAGGTATTTGCAGTTCATCTCCTTGCCACGATCATACAAGGCACCTTTCTCTAAGAGTAACTTGAGCAATGCAATGGGCTGCTGAGTTCCATATTCATCAACCTTTGGGAAACAAGGAGATCAAAATGCTTAGGCAAGAGACAGAAGAGATGCCAACAAGTAATCTTTCCCATAGACCTTTTTAATG
Organism: Urosaurus nigricauda; assembly: GCA_034509955.1. Taxonomy (NCBI): domain Eukaryota; kingdom Metazoa; phylum Chordata; class Lepidosauria; order Squamata; family Phrynosomatidae; genus Urosaurus; species Urosaurus nigricauda. Next base: position 8,836,759 of record JAOEGL010000014.1, read on the forward strand.
ATTACTATCAACTACATTTATATATCTCTGGTCAACGTAGTCTCACAATATATAATAATTTAGAATATACTAAAATCTAATAAAGGTAATGTCAAGAAATATAAAATTAATACAAATGTTAAAAGTAAAAATTCCATTGATACAGTTTGTCACAGTAGAACGATTTTGATCTCCAAATTTCTGATAATTACAGCTGAAATTCAATTGCTCATCTCAATTTTAGTAGATCCACTAAATCAATGGGATATTGCTAAGTGAACACTTATGTAAATTCAATTGATTGAGTGGCTCTATTCTAGCTGAGACAAATAAGTGGGTTTAAGCATATATGTAGTTGTCTGAGATAAATTGAATTAAATGGGGCTGAGGAGACATGTATCTGGCTGCAGTATTAAGTCTAAAGAAAGAAGTCAGGGACTGTGACAAATTAGCTGGCAAACTGCTGAGTAAACTTGAAAAGGGGAATATATTGTTATTACTACATTTATGTTGGTTGACTGACCAAACCTAAAGGGTGTACACCAATGGCTCCTCTTCATCCTGGAGAGAAGGGACTAGCGGAGTGCTACAGGGTCTTGACCTGGGCCCAATGCTATTTAACATCTTTATCAATGACTTGGAAAATGGAACACAGGGCATGCTTATCAAATTTGCAGATGACAACAAATTAGGAGGGGTTGCTAGTACCTCAGAGGACAGGATCAGAATTCAAAATGACCTTAACAGATTAGAGAATTGGGCCAAAACTAATAAAATGAATTTCAACGCAGAGAAATGTAAACACAGAGAAATGTAAGGTACCACACCTAGGCAGAAAAAAAGAAACCTGAAAGTGACACCTATAGGATGGTGACACCTGGCTTCACAACAGTATATGCAAAAGGGATCTAACAATCTTAGCAGACCACAACACGAGCCAGCAGTGTGATGCAGTAGCTAAAAAGCCAGTATGATCATCCAGTCTTCAGGCTGCACTAGCAGGCAGGGTGCCAGAAATCCAGAAGTCAAAGGAGCAAGTGGAATCTAATGTTAATCAGGCCATAAATCCTATGCACATTTCACAGAAAGCAAGGTCAAGGAGCAGTCTGGGGTCATAAACTGGGGTCTTCTTGTAAATGCAGGCTTCAGGAAGAAATGTAGTTGTTTCCAAAAACCAGGAAGGGAAAAACCCACACCTTATAAAGTATGCTGACTCAGCTCCACCTCACTTGCAGCCAGTATTTCCCTATTGTGTCCACAAAGCCTACCACTTCACCTGCAGGCTGTGTCTGCTCAAGACACCTACGCCGTCTCCTTTCTCTGATGTTATGGTTTGTCAGCTTCATCTGCAGAGTCCAAACTTCCAAAAAGAAAGACTCAATGAGGAAGACCATGGGCTTGAGCGAAAAGGACATGAGCAGAGAGGTAGAGGATATGGGAGCTTGGAGGTGCATCATCCACAGGGTCGCCATGAGTTGAAGTCACCTCAAAGGTAGCTAACAACAACAAAAGCAAGCAGTGGAGGACAGGGGGTCTTGGAGATGTCTCATCCATGGGGTCACTATGAGTCAGGGCCTGCTCAAGGGCAGTTAACAAAACAATCTTTGCTCAATGCTTGTGACAAATAGGGCATTGCTATAACAACATGCCCTGCCTGTGAGTTGTGTTGGAAACAGGAGGTTAAATTGAAGAATCTTGGTTTGACCCAGCATTCTCTGTCTTTTCCATGTCAGCACCCCTGTTGCTCAACTAAAAATATTCTTCACATTCTCTTACATAATTCTGCATGCTTACCCTGGGCATATTCATGTCATCCATAAATACAAGAAGACGCTTTCCCATTGGGGGCCCATAGGTCTCTTTGGTCCGTTTCTCCACATTTGCTTCTAAATTCCTTTGAATATCCATTGAGGTAGTGCGCGAGGAGAAGTTAATGATCAGCAACACCTGAAAGTGGAAGACAAAAAATGGTCAATTCTGAAATAAAGGCTCCTACTAAGAACTGTGCTTGCCTTAAATAACACCCAAAGCTGGAGGGGGGGGGGGAGAATGTGCTTTATAAAAAGATTTGGGAAACTTGGGTGTAACATGTAGCAAACCATCAGCCTCATGTCTATTTCTTATACGCACACACATACATACACATACCACCTTCTATTGTCCAAACCATCACTCTTTGGAAAATATGATTGTTCTATAGATACTGAGGTCATTCAGAGACTATCTAGTAGGAGAAGGAAGGTTAACACTAACACAGAGAACAACAGATGAACACATAATCACACAGACTTAATACATAGCATCTAGACTAGAGCCTTACATTTGTGTCTGGATTTAGTTTTCTGAGAAAGGTCTGTGTGGTTGCTGTCTTTGATGTCCCAGATTCTCCAACCAGAACAACAGGTTGTTTGATTTTTACCATTTTTTCTAGTAGCCATGTTGTGCGGGTTGTATCCACTGTAGGAACTAAAGAGAGGGGACATTAATTTGGAATGCACTAGGGACACATCAGGCACAATGAATAAATCAGATCAGCAGTAGAATTTTACTTAAGGACACTGGATTAGATTGACTTTGGAGATACTCCCTATTCAAGGCTCAGGCTTATAAGGTCCTCCTCCAGAAAGGAACAGAGCACCCAACTGCTTTTACTAGTTGCATGAAAGAGCAGTTTGTTCAAATGTGCTCTGAAATTAGTTTTTCTTTCAAACTCCCTTATGAAACTCCCTTTCTCTCTGAAAGAAAAATAAGGATACAGTTCTTCGAAGACCAAATGCTGTGGGTACCCCTTCCATTTGGCAGATAAAACAAAGCTAATTTGTATGGCCTTGACTCATGCAAAAAGTAACCCACACAAGGAGATCCACCTAATCTCCAGAGGAATTCAGAAACCAAATGTTTGGTACACAGAGTAGGGATTTAAATTTTAATAGTTGCTGTAATTTTTGTGAAGGTAGCACTAACTAAAACCATCTTCCAACCTAGACATCACCAATCTTGCTTAGAAACTTTAAAACCAATGTTTCAGAATGCATGCATAGGTGTACAAGCCAAGCTTAATTCACACTTACCGAGAATGTCAATAAATTTCACCTCAGGTGCATGAACATATTCAGGAACCAATTTACTCCAAGGCATCCACCTCTTCATCTGCCCCTCAAAGTGAAAGTCATACAAAGTCAAAAGCTGGCCTGAAAGATAGTGAAATTGTGATGTATTTGAAATATGTAATCATTAGGGAGAGTTATTCCTGTTACTCTAAGTACTACGGGTGATGGACATTACTGCAAACATTTCCAAATATATATATATATATAGAGAGAGAGAGAGAGAAAGAAAAGAAATGTGCTAATAGATGAAGGGGGAGATTGGAAAGGGGAAAAAGAGAGAGTTGTTGCTGATTTGCAAAAAAGAATCTCCTTTTTCTTGGAGGCAAATCCTTGTTTTGCTCTGTAACATATAAGTTGATTTGGGTAAACACTTTGGGTATTTCTTTTTTTACTTTTTCTTCTCTTTTTTAAGCTGGAAGGTCTCTAAACTGTGGTGGATACACTGAAGGGGAGGGGGAAAGCGGATACAGGATTTTTAAAAAAGTATACTAGAAAACGGAAGCAGAAAAGGAACAACAGTTTCCTTAATGAACTAAAGGGACAAGCGAATCTACTGGAAGGAGGTTGTTAAACAAGGTGTTTTGTTTTTTTTAATTAATAGCAAATATCAACACTGGGCAAGTTAAATAAGAGAAATTAAAAGGTGTATAAGTAAACTGCGTGAATTAACCAATTCCCCCTATAACCTAATTATTTTATAAGTTAAATAAGGAAAATGAGTAAAGTATACAACTACAGTAATGACAACAAGAGACATGGCAGCAAAAGAAAAAGAAAGGAAAACAGCGCAATTAATGGAACAAAAACAAGGACAGATAAGAAGATCATCAATAGAACTAAAGGCAACAGACCCGAACCTCAAAGTCTTAGAAGCTATACAAAGAGTTGAGACAAACATAAGACGAGAAATAAAAGAATCACGAGACGAATTAAGGAGAGATTTCAAAGAAGAAATCAACGATTTGAAAGAAACTATAAAAGGAATTACATCTGAAGTGAGAGTCATACATAAAAAAAAATGGAAGATTTAGAAAGAAGAACAGAAACAAAATCAAGAAAGAGAATTACAAAGAATGAAAGAGATAAAGGAAAGGAAAAAAATGTATAAAGATCCGTGGTGAAAGAACAATTTAATGAAAATCTATATGAGGAAATTGTTCCGGTTCTGGCGGACTTATTTGAATGCACTCCGGAATATTTGGATATGGACGTGGATAAAATTTTTAGAATTAATTCGACAGCAGCGAGAAACAGAAATTTACCAAGAGATATAGTGGTATATTTCACTAGAGAGAGAATTAAGGTTAAGCAAGCTGTGAGAAAAAGATCACAATAAAAGGAGAGGAAATAAAAAATTTTAAAGATGTCCCAGCTGAAATTTTACGAAGAAGAAGGGAATATACAACACTGACAAGATTTCTGCAAAACAAAAATGTTAGATACAAATGGGAACCTTTAGAAGGCATCTCATTCTCTTGGAGACAGAGACAATACAAAATCGATACTACTGAGAAAGCCAAAGCCTTCTATAATAGATGGTTTAAAGAAGAGAATGAGCGGAGAAAGGAATGGAAAAGAAGAGATGAAAATGATGTAAAAACTAAAGAAGAGGAGGAAAACAATATGCATTGTCTAAATGTTGAAAACAACAAGGAAAGAGATAATGAAAGTGCTTATAATGAAGAAGATGGAGCTATTGGAGGAGAAGAAGAAATTATAGAAATTACAAGTCTCAGCTATGATAGTGGAGGAGAAAGGGAACAAGAAGAAAAAAGAAAGAAAAGAAATGTGCTAATAGGTTAAATTAGCCATTTAGACTTAACTGGAAATATATGCTCCCAACACAGGGGAGACAGGACATCAAAAAGCATTACATTTTATGGATTAATTTTACATATTATATCATCAGAAAGCACTGGATTTTAGTGCCAAGAAACGTGGTCCCTTCCCATTTTTGCAGGTCTGGAAAGAAAGGATTAAACATCTGCTCACCCACTAGTCTTTCATGATGAAGTACTTATCCTTAATTGTAAAAGGTGGATAAAGTTTTTTTCAGCGGCAGCAAATGTTACAGAAAACTGACCATATCCCACCTGGCAGCTCTCCTGGTTTAGCTAGAGTCATCTCATCATTAACAGTTGACATAGAAGACAGGCGTTTAATAAAGTCATCAAATTTTGATCTTCCAGCTTCCAGGAGGCACCCTCCTAATGAAGAATATAAAGCTTCCAGGAAATAACATTCCAGCACATCAGGGTCCTCTATTTCCACCTCTAAGAGGGCATCCAGCATCTTACTCAACTGTATCACCTGTCATTGGAAGTCACAAAGCAACAATTGTTATTAATAATTAAACTGAGGTGGGCTATTCCTTATTAATGACCACATCTGAATGAGAAAATCCTCTATGTCAGGCTATTTCTTGGGCTGCATCTGCACTGCAGAAATAATGTAGTTTGATACTGCCTGAATTGCCCTGGCTCAATGCTATGGAATTCTAGGATTTGTAGTTTTGTGAAATATTTTGCCTTCTCTGCCAGAGAATGCTATTGCCGCAACAAAACCCAGGATTCCATAGGATGGAGTCATGGCTGTTAAAGCGGTGTCAAACTGCATTATTTCTGCAGTACAGATGCAGGCTTGCAAGGACAGGTTGCACACCTGTAACTGTAGTGCTTTGAATGGCCATCTATGAGGGGGTATCCAAAAGTTTTAATTATCACCTTTTTAAAAAATTGACAGAAAGTTTGTTTTGATTTGTAGTTGGTAACTTATCTTTATGTAGTCACTATCTAGATTTATACATTTTTCCCAACGTATCTTGACCCACCAAATACCTGATATTGTAGAAGTCTGCAGATTGCGCCTTATGAGGGGGTATTGTAAAGTAATAATTATCACCCGGAAGTTATTATGGCATATTGATGAAATTTTGTCAGTGGACTCTTTCAGACGTGGGAAATTGGAAGTATAATCCAAGGGCAATCCAAACGCAATCCTGGGGTTTCACTTTATTGCGAATTAATTCTTCTCACGCAAATTTGGGCAAAAGGGAAGTCACTCCGAATGCAATCATGGGTTTAACGTTATTGCGAATTTAAGCTTCTCACGTGATTTCGGGCAAGGAGGGGTCATTTTCGGGTAATGGGAAGTAATTCCGAATGCCTTCCGAACGGAGCAGGGGTTCAGGTAAATTCGCTAAACAAGCGAATTTACATGAATCCGCATTGGCTCCATTCAGAATTGGGAGAAATTCCTCCCGTTTGAAAGAGTCGTGTGTCATCATTGGTCCCTAAGTGCATGTTGCTGAGAAAATCAGCTTATTGCATCCTTTATTTTTGTGACTGGCTCTGCCAGAAGAGACTAAAGTGTAAAATCCTCATCAGGCGCAATCTTCAGACATCTACAATATCAGGTATTCAGAGACTTAGGGAGCTGGGAATGTTTTGCCTGGAGAAGAGAATGTTAAGTGGTGATATGATAGACCTGCTTAAATATCTGAAGAGATGTCACATTGAGGAGGGAGCAAGTTTGTTTTCTGCTGCTCCAGAGAACAGGACCCGGAACAATGGATGCAAGCTCCAGGAAAAGAGATTCCACCTCAACATTAGGAGGAATTTCCTGACAGTAAGGGCTGTTCAACAGTGAAACACACTCCCTTGGGTTGTAGTCGAGTCACCTTCCTTGGAGGTCTTTAAACAGAGGCTGAATGGCCATCTGTCAAGGATGGCTTTGAGTTGGAGTTCTTGCATGGCAGGGTGTTGGACTGGATGGCCTTTGTGGTCTCTTCCAACTCTATGATTCTATGATACTATGATTGATTGAAGGGATTTATATCCCACCTTTCTCCCAAAATGGGATTCACTCATAATAAAGCCAGGATTTCTTACCATGTTTAGGTCCGTTTGTGGGACTATGGTCTTCAATTTCTCCCCTTGTCGCCCATCAACAATTCCGTCTATTATCATGTCAATCAGGTACGGTACATACTTGTCAAAGAGCCTATCTAACAGTTGTTGTTCTTGCTAACAAAAACAAAATAAAATCATTTTGAGGGATTCACATACATTGTTCCTCCCCATCCCTATGCAGTGCTATGTGCTCTTCCTCCTCTTGGGACTATAATACAATCTGCTTAAAACAACCGATCTGACAACAACACAACACAAATCCAGTTCAGAGGCCAATTATTACAAATGTCTCTATGAAACTGGCAGAAAAACACAGGGTCCAGTCTATTCAGAATGAAAGGAACGGAAAAATTAGCAAAGTGTTTATAGTGAATGATTGTAACAGTGAGGAAAGAGAAAGATCTGACCCAGAGAAAGAAGCTTTAAGTGGAAAGTAGGACCAGGAGCTTCAGAAAAGCACATCTGTGGAGAGACAGGACTAAAACTGGGTGAGATCTCTTTCAAGTGAACCTGAAAAGTCTTCTTTGACTGACATGCTCCTTCCTAAATGTAAAGTGAGTAGAAAGAGTAACTTGTTTCAGGATAATATTCTCCACTGAGAGGAAAGCAGAATTTCCATATTTAATTTGCCCCATCTCTCATCTCACATTGTGAATTTCCTTGTCCCATTTTTTTGTAAATGGCAATATAAATACTGCCAATGGTAGGCACTTATTTGAAGAAGCATGTCTTTCCCTCTGACATAGGAAGGAATACTGCTAAGATAGCTTCTTTGGTGACAAAACAAACAAACAAAACAAACAAGCAAAAGTATCACCTAAAGATGATACTGCAAACAAAAATGCAGTTCATATACAAATCTGTGCAAATTTAAGCAGAGGATTGACTCACACAACTGATCGAGCAAGATTTCTCTAATCAAATGACAGCAATTATTTCAGGGGACATGATGGCAATTAAATACAAAGCAGTCTTGTACCATCCACATTGTCTAGCTTTGTTTTGAGCAAGACAAAAGGAAAAATGGTTTAGCTGAAATGAGTCAAATCTACAAATACCTTTGTTTCTTCAAGGTAAACTCACACACACACATAAAAATCTGTACTGATTTTTAACCAACATTCCACAGTCTTTCTTTTTGATTTGTACCTTGTTCCTTTGCTTTGACCATTTCTCCCAATAAGGTCTGTATCTCAAATTCTTTGGGTCCACAAAGACCATTCCACAGCGTGATACTGTTGCAGGTGAGGCATACTGCAAATCTCCAACCTAGAAAGTAAAGCACATTTACAAAACTTCTGTACTACCAAGTAGCAGTTCCAAACACTGATTAACTTCATAACAACAACAATAACAGACAACATTCTAAAGTGCCTGTTCTCACATTTTTCCAATTCATATTTTATGTTCCTACTGTTTTTCTAGATTTCATCCTGCATTTTCCTTCTAACCATCTATTTGTTATCAGTCACAAAACTATGAATAGTATGTGCAGCTTTTAAAAGAAGTAGCATCTTGAGAGTCGCTCTTGTCATATGCACACATACATACACTGAAGGCACCTCCAAGTTATACTCTTGACGTATCCATGGGTCATGGCAAAATCCATAATTTTGGCCTGAAAACCTGACCTCGACCTATACATGAGGTTGACTTATAGTTGAGTATATACAGTAAGTTTCTTCTGTATTACATTCACATGAAAGGAGAGTGTACAAAAGGCACAATTCTGCTGCCAGTGATAACCAAGTTTAGCTCTAGAAAGCTGCTCTGATGCAATACCACCTGGATCCCCGCATATGCCCCTCTGTGGAAATGCACAGAGGAATAGCAGGATTTAAAGATAAATATTAAATGAAATAAATAAGAGACAGATGAAATACGACCTCCAAAGCCCAGAATGGATAGAGCTATAATGTTTAACAAAAAGTGTCACCTTCAATAATTGCAAAGCCTTCTTGAACAATTCATCTGAAACTTCCATACCTCAAATAAAAGGGCACAATGGGCCTGAAGTCTGATTCGTTCTCCATTTGCCAGTGTCAATAGCTTGTTATCATCCATCACAGAATTCATGTTTTCTACCCAAAGAGCATCCACATCTCCATCAAATAAGATATACCTGTACACACATCAATCAGAGAAAAGACACTTTAAAAAAAGTGTCTTGGAGGGGAAAATAGGAAACTATCAATAAGAGAAGGGAAGCTAAGATCCAACCAACCGGTTGTCATCCTGGCTGAAGAGCCTACCTGATGCAGAAGTTTATTACACTAGGGAGATCCTGCTGGAAAAACAGGAGTTAAACTAGAATTGAACCCCAAAAAAACCCACAAATGCCCAAATTTATCAGACGGCATCACTGTTAAAGTGAAATAACGCGAAGTTAATCCAAATACAAAGCAGAGAAAACTGGCAGCTTTTTACTTTCTGAAAAAAACTGAAAGTAAAATGCTGCCGTTTTTCTCTGCTTTGCGTTCGCATTAACTTCGCATTATTTCACTTTGGCAGTCCCCTAGTGGGATAAACAACCCAAATTTGCAAGTTATTTTTAAATTCAAATCTAGTTTAACTTCTGTTTTCCAGCAGGATCTCCCTAGTGTGATAAACTTTTATGTCATGGCATCTTTGGAGAGACCTCCATCCACAAGTTTTAAAAAGCAAGAATAATAATTAGCTTATTTCATAAATACAACATTTCACCAAATCCATAGGGCAGGAGCATACAATTTTTCTGACCCTGCCAGCCACAACCAGTGTTGGCTGGGGAGGCAACAACCATATATGAGTGCACATACATGAACACATATCCAGACAGTGAACCAGAGAGATGGATCATCAGGCCTTGGGTGGACCACATTACACAGCCATATCATAAAACACACTCACTAAACCCCCAAGGATTCTCTTTAACCTTGAGTGAAAAACACTGACCTCACTCTTAAAAGAAATTACCTCCTCTCCTTTTTGTCAGTGGGTTTATTGATTTCCCTGAATATGTTGGATAAAACGCCATCTGTCCAATCACGTGTGGTGGGGTCCAGAATACCATACAACTCAATGACACTCATAGCTTTGGGATTCAGTGTATAAAGCTTAGTCAGCAACCCTAGTCTAAAGAGACAAAAGAGAAGAAGAAAAACCAGTAAAATATAAAATGTAAAATATTTTAGTTTAAAACAGTTGATTACTTCCCAAACCTCCCAACTGTGTTCTCCGCAAATTACATTCTGTGACATACTATTTCAGAACATGTTGATTCCAAAAACCCATCATAATTAGGAGCAATTTTTCCATGAATCTGTCAACATAGCCAAAAACTTTGGGCTACTGTTATCTGCCAGGGTTTGGTTCCAGGACCCCACATGGATAACAAAATCTGTGGATGCTCAAGTCCCATTAAATACAGTGGCATAGTAAATGGTGTCCCCTTATATAAAATGGAAAATCAAGGTTTGCTATTTGGAATTTATACTTTTGGGGAATATTTTCAATTTGTGGATGCTTGAATCTGTGGATAAAAAAAATCTGTGAGACTAATCAGGAGAAGTATCTTCTTACTCTCCTGCTCGTGTAAAGAGATTTTAGCATAATGGCAGAACAAACATTAGTACTGTACACCCTCGTGTTATTTACTCACTTTGTCTGAGCCTGACACAATGTATTGATGACCACAGACTTGCCACCTCCAGTTGGGCCAACGATCATTGTGGTATGACGAGTCAACATGGTTTCATACATTTGAACGACTTTATCCACCTGACAAATTTTCCAATAGTATAATCAACAAAGCAGAATTTAATAGCACTTCCAATAGTATAATCAACAAAGCAGAATTTAATAGCACTTTGTATCAAAGATGTACCCTAATGATCTTCTTTATAACACCAAATAAATATATTAGATTATTGTGAAGTTTGTGATTCAGGGGTGAAATAGACTGGCGACTTGGTCACTCCAGTCGCAATCACCCCACAATCGGCCGGAGACCATCGGCCGGTGACTGGACGGTCCTCTCTAAAAGCAGGCCTGTCTTCATTTCCCCTGCCCCATCCCTTTTTTAATTTTTCCATTACATGTTTTGGATTATAAAATGGCAGACTCAAACTGTGTGGTTTGTTACTGATCTTATATAAGCTGCTTTGGAAGTTTTTGCAGCAGAAGTGCAGAGTGAAAATGTTTAAAATAAATATAATTAAATAAAAAATAGAAGTGGGGTGACTTGGATTCATCTCTCAGAAGAAAGCTGTGAGCTTCCCAGAGTTCTTGTCAGCAACTTAGTTCAAAATAATAAAGGATGATGTAATACAGCCCATTGCACATGACAGGGTCTGAATTCAAACCAAAATATCCCAAGCTGAAGACGAATGCAAGAAAAACAGTAGTCATAAATCATCATAATCTGACAGGAAATGTTTTTCAGTGCCTAATATGATGGCTACTTGTGAGCTGAACAGTAGACTTCATTGCAATAAAGCCTGACTTCCATGATGCCACTTTATATCCATCCAAAAGAAAAGATGGATAAATGCGGTACTTACTATCCTTTCTATTTCTTTTCTTTTCTTTTTAGTACCTGAATTGGTAGAACAACATAGCCGCCTTCAGCCAGCACTTGCTCAACAGCATCATTAAATTTAGGGTACCGAACCCTAGGGCAATCTAGTCCAGGAAAAAGGTCAGCGATCAGGCCGAGAAAAAGAGGAACGTCTTCAAAAACAAATTTGGGAAGGTTCATGTCACGCAAAGCTCTCATCAGGACCACATCCTAGTTTTGAAGGAATATAGTTTTAATATTTGTATCAAGCAAATTGACTTTCTTGAGCAATCTCTATTCACCCAACTCAGCAGCCTAATCCTAAATGATACTTAAAGTATACACTTCCCTTGCCATCAGGTCATCAAATTTCCAGTTGATGAAGCCCACCTAACTGAGGGAACTGAAGGACTGAAACTGACACTAAATGAAATTGCCATGCTTTTTGACAGGTCTAATTATACATTCCAGTGAATTGTCATGTGGTATTTCAGAGAATACTCCACAATTTAGTGAAAAATCAGTATTTTTACTCTTTGCAAGTAAAAACATTTTACTCTTTGTGAGTATGCTTTACACGTGAAGTTTTATTCTAATCCTACTGGAATAACTGGAGCATCTAAAAAGAAAAAGCTAAAGCGCAGAATGAACTCAGGCTTGCTAGAGAGGTTAAGAACAATAAAAAGGGCTTTTTTGGATATGTCCGCAGCAAAGGGAAGAAGAAGGAAACAGTGGGGCCACTGCGTGCAGAAGATGGCAAAATGCTAACAGGGGACAGAGAAAAGGCAGAATTACTCAACACCTTCTTTGCTTCAGTCTTCTCAGAAAAGGCAAAGGGTGCCCAACCTAAGGATAATGGAACAGGAGACAGAATAGAGGAAATTCAGCACAGAATAAGTAAAGAGGTAGTACAGGAATACTTGGTTAACCTAAATGAATATAAATCTCCAGGACCAGATGAACTACATCCTAGAGTATTAAAAGAACTGGCAAATGTAATATCAGAGCCATTGGCAATAATCTTTGAGAACTCCTGGAGAACAGGAGAAGTCCCAGCAGACTGGAGGAGGGCAAACGTTGTCCCCATCTTCAAAAAGGGAAAAAAAGAGGATCCCAACAATTATCGTCCAGTTAGTCTGACATCAATTCCAGGAAAGGTTCTAGAGCAGATCATTAAGCAGAGAGTCTGTGAACACTTAGAGGCCAATGCCATAATCACAAAAAGCCAACATGGGTTTCAGAGAAACAAGTCATGCCAAACGAACCTGATCTCTTTTTTTGATAAAATTACCAGCTTGGTAGATGAAGGGAATGCTGTGGATATAGTATACCTCGATTTCAGTAAGGCCTTTGACAAGGTTCCCCATGACATTCTTGCAAATAAGCTTGCAAAATGTGGGATAGACAAGTTAACTGTTACATGGATTTGTAATTGGTTGAGTGGCCGAACTCAAAGGGTGCTCAACAATGGCTCCTTTTCAACCTGGAGAGAAGTGACCAGTGGGGTCCCACAGGGTTCTGTCCTGGGCCCAGTGCTATTCAACATCTTTATTAACGATTTGGATGACAGAATTGGGGGCATACTTATCAAATTTGCAGATGACACTAAACTGGGAGGAGTAGCTAATACCCCAGAGGACAGGATCAAAATTCAAAATGACCTGAATAGACTAGAAAGCTGGGCCAGTGCTAACAAAATGAAATTCAATGCGGAGAAATGTAAGGTTCTGCACTTAGGGAGGAAAAATGAAATGCACAGATATAGGATAGGGGACACCTGGCTGAATGAGACCACATGTGAAAGGGATCTAGAAGTCCAAGTAGACCATAAGCTGAACATGAGTCAACAGTGTGATGCGGCAGCTAAAAAAGCCAATGCAATTTTAGGCTGCATCAATAGAAGTATAGTTTCTAGATCAAGGGAAGTTATAGTGCCACTCTATTCTACTTTGGTCAGGCCCCACCTGGAATACTGTGTCCAGTTCTGGGCACCACAATTCAAAAAAGATGTGGAGAAACTGGAGCGTGTCCAAAGGAGGGCAACTAAGATGGTGAAGGGTCTGGAAACCTTGCCCTATGAAGAACACCTTAGGGAGCTGGGGATGTTTAGCCTGGAGAAGAGAAGGTTAAGAGGTGATATGATAGTCCTGTTTAAATATTTGAAGGGATGTCATATTGAGGAGGGAGCAAGCTTGTTTTCTGCTGCTGCAGAGACTAGAACGCGGAACAATGGATGCAAACTGCAGGAAAAGAGATTCCACCTCAACATTAGGAGGAACTTCCTGACAGTAAGGGCTGTTCGACAATGGAACACACTCCCTCGGAGTGTAGTGGAGTCTCCTTCCTTAGGGGTCTTTAAGCAGAGGCTGGATGGCCATCTGTCAGGGATGCTTTGACTTGGAGTTCCTGCATGGCAGGGGGTTGGACTGGATGGCCCTTGTGGTCTCTTCCAACTCTATGATTCTATGATTCTATGATTCTATGTAAGATACCAGGGGTCAAAGTGACCCCACTAAATTTTTCTTGTCATTTCTACATATGTGTAACTCAGATTCATTTCTTTCCATGTCATGTGAGAGAAAAATATGAAAGGGAGGGGGGACAACAAAAAGAGATATGCACATTACTCCCATTCCTTAACAAATGACATAAGATATTGCACAAGCTTTACAAAATCTATTTAAAAACTTGAACTTTTAAGACATGTGTCTCTGGACAGAATTTATTTGTAACACAATAGTATTTTTCATTATAGCTATAATTTGTCACCGTCCAGTGTAAGGTGCCCAAGTATATGGCAAGTATATGTCATCCAAACCCACAAAGCATCACACAAAATTCCAACTGTGTTGCAATACTAGAAAAGCAAATGTTTATGATACTGGTCATATGTCCTTCAGCTTGAAATCAAGGACAGACATTGGTTGATAACTTAGGACCAGAACAGACAGGCCAAAATAAAGCTGCTTGGAGGTATGTTGTTTAAATGATGCATGGGTCATAAGAGGTCAGAAGCCGCACCAAAACCATGCTCCAGTCCTAAGGATTGGAGCACAGCTTTGGCGCACCTTCTGGCCTCTTAAGATGTGTGTGTCATTTAAGCAGCATACTTCCAAAGTGATCCGAAGCAGCTTTATTTTGGCCTGTCTGTTCAGGCGCTTAATACACCATTCCCACAAAGGAACTGTTTAAAAACTGCTTTTTCATCTAGTATGCCACTATTCACCAATCAAATCCTGACTCTAGCAAACCAAAATTTCTCCCAGCAAAATAATGAGTATTACCTCATTAAGCTCTGATGAACCTCTCTTCAGTTCTCCAGCCATCACTAGTACTGATTTCAGAGCTCGAAGCCCAAAATCATAGTGATGTTGTTTAGAAAGCTGTTCTCGTGCCAATTTGTATAGCACTGTCATTTTCTTGGCCAATGTCTGGAGGACAAAAAAAGAGTATGGACATAGACATGTTTTTCTTTTTAAAGCATCACAGTTTGTCATACTCACTCTTGCTTATTCACACCTAGATGTGGTAAATTATAATGGGACTCACATGTTTGAATGAGTCAATAGAACATTTCCACTTCACATTCCCTCAAGCACACTGCTTTCTACTAGTAACAGTCCATATAATCAGCTGAAAGCATGTGAGTCACCCCTTTATGAAAGCACTGACTTACCTTTGCCATGAGAAACCCTTCAGAAAACAGCATGATTTCACAGATTTGCTGGAGATCTGGCACAATTACAACCACAGGCCTGAAAAGAGCCTTTACAGATTCAGGGAGCTCAGTACGGCCTGCATAGCCAGGATTCATGGTGATGAAAATTCCCATGCGAGGATCCAGAGAAATCTCTTGCCCTTCAAACTGAAATGTAAACCCAAGTAAAGATCCAGCAGTTGCATAACTGAAGAAAAGAAGCCTCCTCCTTGCCCCAACATGCATGTCAGCATAGAGAATTAAACATCCAAATCCGGCCCTTCACATATCACTTTTCTCCTCTTTACCTGAAATGTCTTCAGTTGGTTGATCAGAGCATTTCGAATAGTCTGAATCTGGGAGGAGATGACCGAAAGCACAGAAGCATCGATCCGATTAAATTCGTCAAAGCAACCCCAAGCTCCACACTGAGCGAGGCCAGAGAAAATTTTACCTACTGCCTACAAGGATAAAGAGGACAAAACACTGAAATGAGAATCACTTCTACTCAACTCTATACTAGTATTCTATACCTAGAGCCCAAGTATGTAATACTATGCCTATAGTGTGCAGAGAATGATAAAAAGTGGTTTTTAACTATTAAAAAGGAGGAAAGAGAGTGTAGCAACAGCAGGCCACTAAGCTGATATTCCTACCTTGAAGTCCATGCCTTCTCCACAGTTGGTGACTACACAAAGCAAACCCAATGCTTTGGCAAGATCTTTGGTTGTTTCAGTCTTCCCAGTTCCTGCTGGGCCTGCAGGGGCTCCTCCCAGATACATAGACAAGGCCTTTGGGGAAAAAATAAGCAGAAAAGTGATGTTAGGAAGAATTTTATTTTGCAAGTACATACATATCTCAGTTTACAAAGCCTCTGGCAACAAAACCCCTTTTTACAAAGTCTTTTTATGTTGTCCAGCCTACATCCTTTCCTCCTCATGCTCTGACTTTAATAAATAATAATAATAATAATAATAATAATAATAATACATTTTTATTTATATTTCCCGCCTCTCCCTATGGATCGAGGCGGGATTACAGCATATAAAACTGCAATACAGTGTAACCAATACAACAATCACAATGCAACAATTAAAAATTATCTAATTAAAAAAAAATAATAATTGTTGTTAAACGACCTCAAGTCAACCTCGACTCATGGCAACCCTGTGGATGAGACATCTCCAAGGAGTTTATCACATGAAGGGAATTGGAAGTATAATCCAATGGCAATCTGAATGCAATCATGGGGTTTTGCGTGATTGCGTGAAAGCTGATCACACACATTTTCGGGCCAAGGGAAGTCCTTCCGAACGCAATCATGGGGTTTCGCGTGATTGCGTGAGAAACTATCACACACAATTTCGGGCACTGGGACGCAATTTCGGGCAGTTCTGAACGCAATGCAGTGTCAATACGCAATCAAGTAAATTTGCTGAACTAGTGAATTTACTCAATTCCGAACTGGCCTCACTTCCATTTCTTTTGTAATTGAGAGAAATTCCTCCCATGTGATAAACTCCAAAGATTCCCTGTCTTCCACTATTCTGCTTAGGTTTTGCAGGCTCATGCCCATGACCTCCCTTTGAAGGCTTCTAACTTTAAGCACTGGCCAACAGAAGCTGGCTCTGCAGCCTCAGCCATTTTGTGGTCAGAGGCATAGGAACCCATCATGTTTGAATGTGAATTGTTCCACCAGCTTTACTAATGTAGCCAGCTCCAGAGTAAGCAGCCATTGCTGTGTGGCTGAGTGGGTGCTGTTGTGTGTATGTTTTTGTGGCTCTTAGAGAAGGCAGCTAGGAGCATAAGCACATCCCAGACTACTCAGACGTTACTTAGGGACAGAAGAACTCCTGAGAATTACAGCTTGTTTGCATTTTTAGCTTTAACTTTTTCCATCCCAAAGAGTGCCTTACAGAGGAGGCACAAAGGGAAGAAAAAGAAAAGGAAGGGAACTATGAAAGGGAAAGCTACATCAAGAACAGAAAACTAAGGACCTCTAATATATATGGAGTAAGAAATTGGAGAGGGAAGAAAGATTAAGCTGAAGATATAAGGCCAGAGGAAGTGGAGGAGAGGAAAGATGAAGGAGGAGGAGGAGGAGATGAGAACCAAGAGAAAATTCATTCAATATCTTGCCTGGCCTGGAGTGTATGCAATTATGAACAGCAATCCCTCTTTCAATCATATTTCAGTGTTTTTTAAAGACAGGACAAGAACAAAGTTCTAAATCAATGGTATATCTATGCTAACATGAACAGATTCTTCATCTAGCAATAAGCCACTCAACCAAGGAAACAGGAGTTATATATAGGCTACAAACATATTTTGTATGTGCTGTGTAAGTTACATTTCACTTTTTCAAGGGCACTGAAGGACCTGAAGCTAACAGAAAAATAATCTTTCTGGTTCACCTGTGTGAGTGTTAGATATATCCGATCTGTGAGTGGTGTGATGACCAGCCGTCCATTTAAACCCATGTATTCATAACCATAAGAAAAGGTGCCGGTGCACTGCCGCACATTAAGTTCATCGGGCTCTCGGTCCCAATAAAAACGCAGTTGGCTCTCCCACTCAAATTCACGAGCTTCCATAATGCTAGGGGGAGGAATGGAGAGAAAGTTCTAGACTTCCATATATCATCAGATGACAGCCAGGTCAAGAGAGGTAGCATAAGGAAGGCAAAAGGAAAACTGAGAAGGGAAATGCAGAAGATACAAGTCACAAGTACTGTTTTTAATATTCTTATATTAAAATTGAGATAAACAAGACTATGAGTACACCATCTATTTCCACAACAGCATAGTTGGTTTTGTATTATGACAATTATATTAATTTGTCCTTCTTTTAGAATAGAGGCAGGAATGATGCAGCCCTCCAGATGTTGTCAAACTGCAACTCCCTGCATTCCTTGCCATTGACAATGTTGTCTAGGAATAGTGGAACTTGTATTCAACATCATCTGCAGGACCACATGATTCACATCCCTATTGTAGAGCATGCAGTTACCTGTCTCTGACAAATGTATCAACTATATCCCTTGCATGGACATCGATGATGAGAACTGTGTTGTATTTTTTCCTGTCATTTTTACTTAGTGGCTTGGTGATCCGCGTTACTAGTGAGTCAATTTGCTGATGCATCTTTTTGGCATAGTTTTTCATTGCCTGTTTTTCTCCCATCCTCACTTTCCGAAAAACGTCTTCCACCTCCCAGGTCCACCACACCTGATTGGCAGCCAGCACCATCATGCCTTGGTACATCAACATCCAGTCAACTCTAGGAAAAAACAAAATTTCATTGCTGGGACAGTGGAAAGAAATAGAGTGCATGAAGTCTCAAAATGTAAATGTCTGCTACACTTGATTGTTTGGAGCAATTGGATAAGTGTAGAACTGTATAAATGTAGTATTTACATAGCTCATGTGGAAGAAAGAGAGTATATGTTTTGCACTGTCTCAAGAACAAGGATACTTCTAGGTCTGGTTCCCACTGTGATACAAAAGTCCTAAAGTTCAATCTCTGGCATCAGAGAGGAAGGCTATACTTCTACCTGAGATGTTCAAGAGCAGCTATTATCAAACTAGGCAAGAAAATACCAAGTAATCATCAGATACCATGTAAAAATGGGATAAAACACCATCCCTTATAGGCTTATTTTGGAATTAAAACAAAATTGTGCAGCATTGTAGATGCAGCAGAGAGGTAGCAGAAATCATGAGGTACCACTCATCAGCCTGAAGAATAACCAAGTGCCATTTCGTTATTCCTCTCACAGAACCATTTCCTGCTATATCGATGGTTCCTAAATTGATGGTTGCTAAATTGCCTATCTTCCCATTCCCTCCAACCACCTTTTCTCTTTTGTATCGTGTCCATTATAGTGCAAAGTGTTCTCTTTAAGGTACCATGACTGCATTGCCAAAAATGTGGCACACCAGTGACATAAATCAATAAACAAGATATAATAATGACATTCTCCAACTATTAATATAAGTCCTATCACAATAGAAGAAACATTAGCCCATGTAAGAATGACATTTTCCACAGATGAACAACCCAATGTTCCTAAATCACCAATACAGTAGTAAAGCAATGTGCTGAAAGTATACTTTTAACTACTGATTTGGCACTGTTCATGAGTTTTTCAGACTGATTAGCACATGCTTTCTCCTGCCATTGCCATCACTTTCAGAGCAGACAGCTGGGAGGTCAAAAGCAAAGACTGAAGAGTTGATATGAATGTTGTTGTTGTTGTTAGCTGCCCTCAGGTTCATTTTGACTCATGGTGACCCTGTATGAGACATTTCCAACCCCCTTCACTGCTCTGCTTACAAAAAATAAACCAGCTTCATTTATACACCGCTTCACACTACCTAAGGAGTGTCTAAGTGGTTTACAACTGTAAGCTACTTGCCCCCAACAATTTGGGTACTCATTTTAGCGACCTCAGAAGGATGCAAGCCTGAGTCAAGCTTGAGCCCTTTTGCTGGTCTTGAACTCACAACCTTATGGCTTTTGAGTGAGTGGCTGCAGTACAGGCATTTAACCACTGCGCCACCAGGGCTACTTACGTCTTGTAGATTCAGGCCTGTGACCTCCCTAATTGAGTAAAGCCATCTGGCATTCAGTCCTTAGTGCTATGTGGTCCTTAGTGCCTCTGCCTTTCCTAAACCCCACTTGCACCTCTGGGATTTCTCTCTCCATGTTGAAGAATTTGAAGCATAATTTTGCTTGCGTGGGAAATCAATAAAGTACTATGCTGCAATATTTTGTGTCTTTTTTGTGGATGGAGATGAAAATTGAACTCATTAAATAACACTGAACTCAACTTAATTTCAACCTGATATGCTGGGTTTGATTATCTCACCTGCTTCTGTCCTCACAGTACCGAAAGATAGCTTCTTTTGTAATAAGTCTATTGGTCCTCCTCATTTCAACAAGCACAGCAGTCATCCAGTTCTCCACTCTACCTTCAGCTGGAATAGACTTCCGGAACTCCATCACTTCACCTTCAGCTGATACCATAGCGGTGGCTATCTTCAGACCACTGTCATCATCATGAAATTTCAGGGAGGCTATGTTGTCATACATCTGAAATACGTAAAGAGATAAATCTTAAGAAGTGATGCGATAAAATTGCATCACCATTGTGAAATTCAGGGGTCTTCTCCAAGTAGATTGCAGAAATATATTAGGCCCAAAAAAGATTAAAGCCCATATCCCTGACTAGCAGGTGTATATTTATGGCCTTGGATGTACCCCGAAAAGGATGATATTCCTGAATTTATTGACTAGGACATAAAGTTAGATTAATAAACAAACACCCAGAATGGAAACATGGACAGTATTAACTTCCATTCTGGAATACAGGCAGAACAGAAGGCAGGAAATGGTAAAAGGCAGTGCCACCATGTATGCTGGCCCATTTAAGAAGCAGCATTTTGCCCTTGCCCAGACAGCAACAGGAGGTAACCCATACACACCTAGCCCTTTCACTGAACACAAAGTACTTTCTTAAAACACAAAATTCATCTCCTGAAACAGGACACATCCAGAGGTTGTGGGTCACTTTGCTGCTCCCTTGAGTATCAATGGGTTGCAACCACATTGCACCTGTCTCCTTTCTCAGGGAAGGAATCACAACCTGATTGTAAGAAACATCCACTACAGCGGAGAGGCAGAATATGAAAGGTTTTAACTAGTGCTTAGATCATTCCATCATCTACCTTGATCATGTGTTCCTGTACACACAGGGGGTCACTGCTGCCAAGAATGCTGAGCAGCTCATCATCTGATATGAAGAAAAATCTGGGGAAAGCATTTCTCTTGGAATCTAGGTAATCATTCAAGCTTTTCTGGCATCTTTCCAGGCCACTGCTAATGTTCTGTAGGTCTGAAAGACGATTTGGAGCTTCGCAGCACTTCTTTATCACTGGCTCTTTGACTGTTTCTGCCATTATCTGCAGGTAATAATAATAATAATAATAATAATAATAATATTTATTTATAGCCCGCTCCTCTGTGGAAAACAATCGGAGCGGGTTACAGCACAAATTAAAACATACAAGTTAAAACAGTACAACAGCCCATTCCCCAGCCTCCCACCCCTTAAAATTAAATTAAACTAATAATGAGTTAAAACCAACAGTTTTTAAAACAGCAAAGTAAAGTGCATTCTCGTGAGCATCATTCCTGAGCGAGGTGGGAGACAGCAGCAGAGCCGGGAATGTAGGGAGATAGCAGAAAATTAAAAATCAATTTTTCAATTTTTGGAGCCAGGAACTACGAGATTTCAGGGAAGGCCTGCCAGAAGAGATGAGTCTTTAGAGCTTTTTTAAAGCAATCAAAAGATGTTATAAGATGCATCTCATCCGGCAGGTCATTCCAAAGCTTGGGAGCAGTAGCGGAAAAAGTCCTCTGGGAGGTCTGCGACAGCCCGGTCTTCATAGGCTGCACCAGGTTCCTCTCAGAGGATCGGAGTGTGCCGGGGGGGGG
The DNA here is from genome assembly GCA_034509955.1 of Urosaurus nigricauda. Lineage (NCBI taxonomy): Eukaryota > Metazoa > Chordata > Lepidosauria > Squamata > Phrynosomatidae > Urosaurus > Urosaurus nigricauda. The sequence continues at coordinate 8,858,491 of JAOEGL010000014.1, forward strand.
GGGGTTCATATGAGGAGAGGCGGTCCTTCAGATAAGATGGACCCAAGCCACATAGGGCTTTAAAGGTTAAAACCAACAACTTGTATTGCGCCCGGAAACTGATCGGCAGCCAGTGGAGAGCCTTGAGCACAGATGTTATGTGCTTTCTCCTAGATGTTCTGGTGACAAGCCTGGCTGCCATATTTTGCACCAATTGAAGTTTCCAGGTTAAACACAAGGGTAGCCCCATGTAGAGCGCATTGCAGAAATCCAGGTGTGAGGTTACCAAAGTGTGTATGACAGATTCCAGGTCCTTCATGTCCAGGAAAGAGCGCAGCTGGCGTATCAGCCAAAGCTGATAACAAGCACTCCTGACCGTTGCATTCACCTGACTAGTCATGTGAAGTGACGAGTCCAGAAGTATCCCCAGACTGTGAACAGAGTCCTTTGAAGAGAGTGTGACTCCATCCAGGACTGGAGACTGTATTCCCAAGCCTGGTTTCGGGCCTGTAACTGTCAGTACCTCCATTTTGTCTGGATTCAGTTTCAATCTGTTTTCCCTCATCCAATCCATTACGGCTACAAGACAGTCATTGAGAAGAGAGACACCATCTGGACATGGAGAGGTATATCTGAGTGTCGTCAGCATACTGAAGACACTGAGCTCCATGCCTCCGAATGATCTCGCCCAGCGGCTTCATATAGATATTAAATAGCATCGGGGACAGGATGGCGCCCTTAGGGATGCCACAATTAAGCTCGATTTTGGAAGAGCAACTGTCCCCGAGCCTCACCCTTTGGGATCTGCCGGAGAGAAAGGACCCGAACCACCGAAGAGCGGCACCTCCAATCCCCATCTCCCTCAGCCGATCCAAAAGGATGGAGTGATCTACAGTGTCAAAAGCCATGGAGAGATCCAAGAGCACCAACAGGGTCACACTACCCCTGTTGATACTCAGGTGGAGGTCGTCAGTCAGAGCAACCATGGCAGTCTCAACTCCATGTCCTGTCCAGAAGCTGGTTTGAAATGAAACGAGATAATCGGTTTCATCCAAGACAACCTGGAGTTGGGAGGTGACTGCTCTCTCAATCACCTTGCTCAAAAATGGGAGCAGGGATACAGTAGCGGAGTTGTTGGACGCCTCGCTAGCGAACTCTGATAAAACATTGGCATCCATGGTAACAGGAAACACAGAAATTAAACAACAACTGGTGGCTAGTCCTGTGAATTACAATATTAAGAGCAGGACTGTGTGAGAATATGCATGTATGAGTGTGTAATAAAATCACATGTGCAATTAATATTCTTTGCTTCAATGACCTATAAGCATGTGTTTACTTGCCCTTTTAAATATCCTATCAATGTTGTCAAATTTTTTAGCTTCATCAGGCAGTTGAGATCTTATGTCTCCACCAATAAAAATGCTTTCCAGGTACATCCATTTCCGCTGCACTATCATCCAGACCTAGGGAAATCAAACATTGCTTGTAAAAAGGGGGAAAATATCAAACCCACTAATGTCAAATTATAAATGACCACAGTACCTCCCATGAAATGGATCCGCTTTCATTTTCTTACCTCAATCACTTCACCAATTAAGGAGAGGGTTTTTTCCCAGCTGTGAACAGTTGTCAGGAAAGGCCCTACAAATCTGCTGCCAGAAATACTTTGGAGATTCACTGCATTGTCATCCAAGATCTGAATTATATCATCTACAGCTCCCAAAATGAAGCCGCGTTCCTGGGTGCCTTTGAAGTACCTTTGCACAATAAATTTCATATTCTCCCAGGTGTCTATTATTTCTTTCACTCCCTGTAAGAGGATTTAAAAAAAAATGTTCACAACCTCCTAAACTCTTGTTCTAATTGTTGCTGTATGGGTCTGAGAAACAGAGGGTCTGAGAAACAGAGGTGGCAGATGAGAAATTTACCTTTTCAATGCTAAGCTCTTTGACAGCAGAACCAACAATCTCATTGATAACATCACTGTATTTGTGCAGCTCCATGGCAAACATATTCTCCAGAGTGAATGTTTCAGTTGCCATATCAAAACTTGTACCGGTTCGATTCATCAGTTCCTTCCAATGCCTGAAAAATGTTGGCAGATCAACAGTAAGGTGATTTGGTTCAGGTTTCATTCTTTCTGGTTGGAACGGTACATTACAAACACCTGGTCCCAAGCTTATATTTGTCAAAAATAATACAGTACAAATGAAAGAGTACCATTTGTAAATCTTCACTCCCTGCCCCAACACACACACACAAAGAGAATTCATTTATAAAGATAAGGAATTGTATTTCAAAGGCTAAGCTGGAGGGACACACCTGAGTGGGAGGGGACTTTCAGATTTGAAAAGTATCCCCAAAACATTTGAATTATACTACTTAGTCCCTAGTAAGAACTCACCATGTCAATCAAAGCACAAGAATATTCAGTGATATACATATCCCTTAGAAATGGGTTGGAAACATGCCCATATAAATATACAAAAATAACATTACCAAAATTGCAGAATTTAAGCCATATTTCAGGTTGTTGAGAATGGACATATGCATTCAATACTTATTCAGAAAAGGTGAGTATGAGCAAGTAGGGTCCTGTATGCACTGGCTAGGATACTATGAGGGCAACATGGAATACTCTGGCCCCAGACCTGCCCTGACCCTCCTTCATTACAAATGCCCTCTGTTCCAGGACCAGGTGGTTATTTGCACTAATGTCTCACTGAGCAACCCAGCATGTCCACCACCGCTGCAGGTCACTTTGCTCTAAGATCAAAAGGAGGTGCCCAATGACAATCGCATGGCTGGGCACCTTGTTCTAACCTCAGAGTGAGCAACAGGCGGCAGCAGCACAGGACTGCTCAGCAGGACACATTTTAAACAACCCGGTGTCAGAACTGAGGGCTCCAGATATCCATCAATCCCTCAGTTGGCTTTAGCATGTACAGAGAACCCTAAACAAGTGAACTGAAATCAAACCTCTCTCTTAATGCCTCATTTTTCAAATCCAGCAGCAAAGGAATAGAGTCCTTAAAAGCCTTCATCTTCATTTCCAGGTGATAAGCAACAGGAACACTTCGAACATGTTTGGGCAATTTGCGAAGGCTTTTCAGATATCCGTCAATCCCTTCCTGCAGCACCTGCACATTGAGGTTCACCCACAGAGTCTGAGACCATTCTTCTTTAGCAGCCTAGGACAAGAAGGAAATAACTTATAAGAAACATCTCCTTTCATACTACCCCAAAATAGAATATCAAATTTCTCTATATAAATCTCTCTAATAACTAAACAGAGCTCAGAAAGTTACTTTTAAAAAACAATTTGTTCCTGTTACTTATAATATTCTAACCTTTTGCCAATATTCTTTGTGATGTTGAAATAGTAAATTGCTTGTGGCAAAGCTCATTGTTTTTATCTTGCTTTCTATTCTTTTTTTAAAGAAAATTAAAAATTCCTCTCAAAAGACTTTTAAAATACCTTTTGTGGGGAACTTTTAAAATTACTAGAAACCATTACTCATTGAACAAATAAAGCATTATGTTTATTTGAAATGTGACTTCTTTACATACCCCCTGTCATTCAAAAAGAAAAAAATTACCTACCAGTAAATAATTGTGTTTCTTGCACCTCTTAACTTCCAAGCCCAGGGACTAAACATCTTGTTTCAAAAATCACTTGCCTGTTGCAGCTTATAGATTTCATAGATCTGCCTTAGGCCCTTCATCTCCTTCTGGATTTTAATTAGATCAGGATACATTGTGATTGGAAGGTCAAACAGCTTTTCAGCATTTGCCAGCTCTTGTCGATTTCTCTCATGTTTCTCCAGTTCTTTTTCAAAAATTGCCATAAGCTCTAATCCTGCAGAAGACAAAGAAAAAGTATTTAGCATCACAGAACTCTATCAAATTTCTAACAGAACTGCTCTGTTCCATTTTGCACATGATCCATACTGGCCTAAAACATCACATCAAGAATATCAGTCAGTAGTTCTTCAGAGAAAAGTAAATCAGGAACAATATTTCCCTATGAGATAGTCTTCCTAGCAATGCTAAATTTCCTCTCTAACAGGCAGTTCTAAGGAAATTCTGGTGTGTTCATCTACAATGCTCTCTAAGTTGCACAATGGATTTCAACATCACAAGTCAGAGCCCTGTGTGAACTGAGTGCACGGCCTGATACATTTCCTCAATCCTGTGCAACATGCAAGGGTTCTTTAACTATAAAGGTTAGAATAAGTGGGTAGACAGTCTGAAAGTTACTGACATTAAGACACAATCTGTACACTCTTTGACAAAATAACACCCACCCACAAATACAAACAAAATAATTCTGGTGGCACTAAAGTCACAATCTGCCCAGAAAGTAAAACCTGACAGTTATAATTCTAGTGATCTTTACAACATGGAAAATGTAGGTTTGTTTGTTTGGTTTTTTTTACTACAAGTTCCAGTGCTCCTGCTGGTTGGGGGATTCTGGGAGTTGTTGTCCAAAAAGTTAAGTGTTATATGCTCTTGTGATATCACAGGTTGTTCCCACAACCTATGGCTACAGTGACATCCTTCTGGAAAAGCAACCTACAAAAGGTTATATAGAAGGTGGTCTGGAAAGATGACAAGAACACTGAACAGCAATAAGACAAGAATAGGCAGCCCAGTGTCATAGCTAGAATAAACACTTTACATAAATGGTGTTTCTGCAGTCTTACAGGAGAGGCTTTAAGGGCCACAGGCTTCTAGCCATGGCAGCATTGTCCACTGTGCTTTCAAACTAGAGCTTGGAAAACTTACTTTTGGGGACTATAACTCCCAGAATCCCCCACCTGGGGATAACAGTTCCATGATAGTCCCATGAAAGTAACTTCTGCACATTCTGTTTCAAACTGCCTACTAATATGAGTAGTGGCACACACAATCTTACCTTTATCAAGATTGTCACCAACAGAACCAGGACCTTCGGTAATAAATCTTTGGTAAAAATCATCAATTTCCTTACTATAATTTGCAATCTGATCTCTTGTGATCTAGAAGGAACGTAAACCAGATTAGAACAGCCCTTCTTCTTCCAAATGCATTTTTTCTTACCATGTAGGTTAAAACACCAGTACCTCAGTAAATGTCTTTTTGATACTCCCAAGGCTGTGGTCAACTGCTGATGCATCAGAAAAAAGTGTGTCCCACAAAAGCTTTATCTTATCCACTAGCTCCTGTTCCTCTTCTGTTGTCTACAGGGGAGCAATCATAATAAGTTATAAATTGATGTGTCAAAAGCATATGTTATTAAGTTCAGATATGCTGGTGTGCAGCACAGCACCTTCTCTGTGACCTAATTCACAAAGATTGGAGTGAATACCACAGGCCTACCCTGGTATTCCCCTGAAACTGTCAATACCCAGGAATGGGTCTTGTATGGGAATGACTGGCAACAACCCACTATCTCATTGGTCTATCTCTGCAACTGACCTCTAACATCCCAAAGAACACCTCAATGTTGAACAGAGAAAAAGACAGAAAAAATGTGGTTAAGTAGCCTCCACCTCCTGAAACTGTTCCTTTTCTCAGGTCCACAGTGATTTATTGCTGCTTTTTAAAAAAAATCAGGAAACATCTGCTCTAAAATTTCTAGTATGGCCCTGTGATTTACTAACTTGCCCTCCAGAAGGCAACCCATATCTTATAATGTACAAATCCAGGTCATAGAACACAGAAAGTCTGCCTTGCTATTCTCTCACCTTGCCCAGAGTTTTCTGTTCTAGAAGTACAGGATTTCTATATGTTCCTCTAAACTGGAAATACCACAGATCAAACCTGGGATTTTCTGCATGGAAGGTAGGTACTTCACCAATAAGCAATGTTTTCTTCCCACGAGAACACAGTTCATCTCAGCCTACACAGGTTTTGCAGGAATTACGGTACCCCAAATGTGTCAGATTCTGAGCCAGAATCAACCCTACTGTCTGATTCAGAGCTGATCCTCTCAACAATTCCTAGTGCCTGCAACTGATTACCCCACTACTGCCTTTCAAGCAACACCGAAATCCTAGTGCACTACAGAAAGGAAAGAATGAGAATGCCAGACTATGAATGCTGCTTTGCAATTCTGTTACACAAACAGTGGAGCTTCGACTGAGTCCAATGAAGCTGCACTTACTGGTATATTGTACATTGCAAGTGTACGGTATCTCTCCTGAATATCCAAGTATTCAAGCTCCACTTCTAGAGACATATCTTTGATCTCAGCAATGGTGGCCAGGACAAATTTGAGATCTCCCAAGGTATTGGGTGATGTCTTGAGGTTCTGGGATAATCTCTGGAAAGTGAAAAGTACAATTCATTTTCAAGAATCACCATGAAGACACACTTAGTTGAAAATATCATCAATAATCCACCAGTACTTTCAATTTTCAATTTTATTTTTAAAGCTATGGAATGCTCTCAAAGACATGGGAGTGCCAATACTTTTGATAGACCTGATGAGAAATCTGTACTTCAGACAAGAGTATTTTTAGAACAGAATTTGAGAAACAGGATGGTTCCCAATCAGCATAGAAGTCAGGCAAGGCAGCATTACATCACCCTATTTGTTCAACTTGTATGCTGAAAATATCACAAAAAAGCAGGTTTAGACACAGAAGAAGCTGAGGATAGGAGGAAGGAATATCAACAATCATAGATATGCAGATGGAACCATATTACTAGCAGAAAATATCACAGACTTGGAACAAAGACTGAAGATGTTCAAGAAAGAAAGTGCAAAGGCAAACTTAATGCTGAACATAAAGAAAACAAAAATAATGACCACAGAAGAAATACATAAATTCAACCTAGATAATGTAGAAATCAAAATAGTTAAAGAGTTCCCATACCTTGGATCAAACACTGATCAGAATGGTGACTTCAGCCAAGAAGCAAGAAGACTAGGAATGGCAAGGCCAGCTATGAAAGAACTAGACAAGATTCTGAAGAGTAAAGATATAAAACTGAGCACTAAAGTTAGAATCGTCCAAGCCACTGTATTCCCTATCGCCATTGATGTGAGAGCTAGACAATGGAAAAAGTGTATAAGGAGAAAATCAACTAATTTTGAGATGTGGTGATGGAAAAGAGTGCCGAGAATACCATGGACAGCTAAAAAGAAAAACAAATGGGTCCTTAAATAGATCAAGCCTGAAAGTTTTCTGGAAGCCAAGATGATCAAATTAAGACTATCATATTTGTCCATATCATAAGAACACATGACTCGTTATTTTCTAGTATGACAATGCTAGGAAAAGTAGAGGGCAGTAGAAAAAGAAGAAGTTCTCACATCAGAATCAGGGAGGACACAGGACTGAGTTTACAGGACCTGAGCAGAGCAGTGGATGACAGGGGATCTTAGAGATATATCATTCACAGTCACAGTGAGTCAGGATCAACTCGAAGGCAGTTAACAACAACATTTTCAACTAAATGATCATTATATTATGATATATTATTTATTTGTGATAAATACAACTGTAAATCCCTAGAAACCTTTTTGTTCTTTTTGTTAATTGCTGTGGGAGTGTGACTTGCCGAAGTCATACAATGGGTTTCCATGGCCAAGCAGCGATTTTGAACCCTGGTCTCCCTGAGCTCCCTGATCCAACGTTCAAGCTACTACATCACACTGTATTCCACTTAGACCAATGTCTCAGTGATGCCTTATGGGCCAAGGTCACAGTGGGTCCCAGGGGAAACTATGGAGTAGGGAAAAGTAAAAGACCCAAAACCACAACTGAAACCTCTACCGAACCTCTTCCCCGAGAATAAAGCCAGAAGACAAAACACTCCAATAGGAATAGAACAGGGCTTTTAAAATGCAATCAAAGGCAAGAAAATCCTTAGCAGACTCCCACTTTCATGAAAATAAACAAGGGGGAGTGAGAAAGAACACTAGAGGCTTAAAAACAGTAAAAGGTTAGACAGACAGAAGAATCTGATTGGGAGGGAGACAATGTGTTTGACCTGTGCATAGAGAGGAGGAATCTCAGGGCTGAATCTGGGGAAGATCTGGGGAGGAATCTTATGGATGAATAATTTAATCTCTCTGCTGCAATAACATGATCCCTGCCTGGTGTGGGTGACAGTGGGATCTAATCTATAGTTAGATGTTCCTTCCTGCAGTCTGAGAACCAACCCTCCCTTTTTCAAAAACAGAAAGACTGAGCTCAGCATGCCAATGTAATGTGAATAGTGTTCAGAGCCTTTATAAGCACATCTGTTTCTATTCTTTCACCCATCCCATCACACTGTGTAGATTGAGGTGTGCACTTTATAGACAACTGATAATCACTTCAAGAATCTCCTACCTCAATGTTTTCTTGGAGACTGTAAAGTGATTCTCTAGCTGATTCATTGAGCAGCTTCCCAAGGGAATTCACCCAGCCTCTGGCATTTTCTTGCACTGTAAAAGCCAAAGACCCAAGCAGAAGGCGGATGCACTGCTCATCTTTAATCATGGGTTGCTGCATCACTTCTTGGGATACCTTCACATAGAACTGCAACTTTTCATCAAAGACAACGCAAGCCGGCTTTTTGGCAGCAAACTTCTCCATGACAATGGCCTTGTCAAGCTTCCACAGAGGGCGATACCTCTTCCACCGGTTCAAGTATTTCGTGAGAGAGTTCAAGATCTTGTGCATGTTTTGAGTAATAAGGATGGCCTGTTCAATGATTAAAGGGTTTTGGGAGATATCACTGAAAAAGCTAAAGATGATAGGCTCACTGTCACCAGATTGCTGTGGTGGACAATCAATGCAGGTGCCATGCATCCAGCGAACAAACAGCTACACAGGAGACAAAAAGTAATTAACAAGCCTTATTGAGTCTGGGGCTTTGAAGCAACATCCATGACAAAAGAAGAAACTATTATCCTTGAAACTAGTTGCAATGGCATCACACATAGCAGCACAGCAACATGAGGAGGAAAAGAAATCCTCTGACAGGTTTCCATAGCTTCTCACTATTCTCCTCCTCTTCCCCTAGATCAACAATCTCAGTATATCGCTTTCCGTTATCCTTCCTCCTTTCTACTTCCTGACAGTAAGGGCTGTTTGACAGTGGAACACACTCCCTTGGAGTGTGGCGGAGTCTCCTTCTTTGGAGGCTTTTAAACAGAGGCTGGATGACCATCTGTCGGGGATGCTTTGATTGTGATTTCCTGCATGGAAGGAGGGTTGGACTGTAGGGCCTTTGTGGTCTATTCCAACTCTATGATTCCATGATTCATTTGACCAGGGGCCTGTCTTTGAAATTCTGTGGTGACAGCCAGCACACCACACAGGCCTATGCCTCCACACCTGGCTCCACCACTGGGTCTGCTCAGAAGACCCCTGTCGTGGCCTTTGACATTGGATCAGGTGCCTGGCCACATGGGTGTAATATTCCTATCAACACAGGCACTACCACCTTATACATCAAGGCAACAAGCCCCCTATCTTTCCCAATAGGAACAGAACTAATTCCACAATTCTCACCTTGGTAACTTCCACACAATCTCGAATGCAGTGCACACACATTTTTTCAATTTCACCAGTGTTTGGCTGGAGGATGATCTCAGGAGCAGATAAAATTGTTTCTGCTTGAAATAGTGGGGTATTTCCTGTCACTGCTGCATTGAAAGACTGTAAATTTCTGCATGGGGGAAAAGGCAAATCAGATTCACTTCCCGGCAAAAATAATCCAGATGGAGGGGAAAAGAAAGGGTGTGAGCAGACTTACTTCAGGACAAGGTTTGTCAGGCTCTGATAAACCTTCTTTTCCCAAAAGGCATAATAATGAACCAGTCTTGAGGCCCTGCCAGTATTTGTATTTGCAACAAGCCCCTCCATTTTTGTCAGCAAGGGACCAATGGAAATGTACTTGCGAACCATGTGTTCAACATCTCTGGATCTTTCACGCTTAACATATTCAAAATATTCTTTTACCCCTGTGAAAAGTGAATTTTAAAAAATTAAGAAAATGTTAGTCACTAACATATGTACAAAATTATTCACTGGAAATGACCTTGAAAAATAATTCATATGTGAATAGCAATTTTGAATGCATTCAATGCCTTCATAACCACCATGCATAGATAGATAGATAGATAGATAGATAGACCGACAGATAGTATTCAAAACTGGTTATTATTTCAGCCTTTTTTCGAGGGACATTCACAAAATATGTAAGCAAATTAAGATCTAATGTGAACAATGCAGAAATAGGTATCTTGTTGCCCCCTTCCCCATAGGCCTCTAGTTACTTTTATAACAGAAATCAAGCCAAAAAAACTCTGGGATTCCTCCACATAACTTCAGTGAAAGTGAAAGAGAACACTGAATGCCACTTGACTTGACCTATATTTATCTATCTTATATCAAACAAATGTAGACAGCTTTACCCAACTTGCCACTCTACATACATCATCTATTGAAGCTGCTACTCTATAGTTGCCATTTTTCTCATAGAATGAGGTAACATACACCTGTACCTTGGTACTTTAGTCAAATCATAGCAGAGAAGTATGCAGGCCTCAAAAATATACAGACGTACCTGGAAGATGATCTTCACCATCAGAAGGTGGGCTTTTGAACAGATTGGTTGATTCTATTAGTAAAAGTTTATTGGACATGTCTTCAGCATTCTTGTGGAGTTGATGAACAAGTGATTCAAACTTCCCAATAGACTGAGTACACCGCAAAATGTAGTCACCAATACCTTTCAAACAAAGGGAGCACAGGTCACTATTTGGTCTTTACTTAACAAAACAGCCTTTATATGTAATTACCTATGTATACAAATGCTATGTATATTTCTGTCTCATTTATCAAGCTTTCAAAAAAAAGCTCCCAAAAGCAATGCCACAGAATCTGGTCTTAAAGAATCGTTGTTTGTGCATCTTTTAATTATTATTTATAACAGGTAAAATTTCAAAACAACTAGAGAAATATCTCATACCGTCTCCTTCAAAGGGCTCTAATTTGATCATCTAAATGATGCCATGCCTATTGACTTTATGGTTCCAGGGAGTATAAGCAAACAAATTAAGCAATACATAAGAAGAAGATACATTACATTAAAACAGGATGTAAAATTTTAGGAGGAACAACATATGTATTTGAAATGCACAGATTAAGAAAATTTAGACCAAACCTGGAAAGAAATCCAACAAGTGGTCAGGAACCATTTACTGCTTTCATTACAGGAAGGAACGGCAAAAGAAACCGACATGAAGTTCTGGCAAGTTTTACCTTAAAATTATTACTTTAAAGTGTTTTACAATATATGCTATATTACCTAAAGAATTCCAGTTGAGCCTCTTGTAACCAGATCGGAAAACCCGCCAAAGGTCTTGAATGTGCTCATCCAGAAGCTGAGTCTCTGCTTCATTCAGTGTTGCTACTAATCTGTGATAGTGATCCAGCATCTGTTTTATGCTGTCTGTGTATCTAAAGAGAGAGGAATAAGAAAAATGAATGAATGGCTTCCATTCAGACATTGCCATATCTTTTTATTATTATGCCTTTAAGTAAGGCTAATGAGGTAATCAGAGATTCAGAAAAAAATGGAAGTAATATCTTGCAAATAAAGAAAAAAAAGACTAGCATTGAGAGAGCTCCTGTCCTTTTGGAAGGACTAAGGGCACAAACAGACAGGCCAAAATAAAGCTGTTTCTGGTCACTTTGGAGGTATGTTGTTTAAATGACACTCGCATCCTAAGAGGTCAGAAGCTGCACTCCAGTCCTTAGGACTGGAGCATGGCTTTGGCACAGCTTTCAGACTCTTAGGACACATGCAGCATTTAAACAGCATACCTTCAAAGTGACCCGAAGCAGCTTTATTTTGGCCAGTCTGTTCAGGCCCAAAGTCTTCCAGTTAGTACAACCCAATCAGAGCAAGTGGGTGGAATACTCTAAGCAGGATATAGCCACCTGCTGATGGAGAAGGACAGGTGGCTTACCTGTAACTGTACTTCTTTGAGTGGTCATCTGTGAATTCACACAAATGGGTTGTTCTGTGCCTGTGCAGAGCATATTCGGAACCTTCTAGAGCTATTAGAAGTGTTTTGGTGGTAGCCTCACCCACTCTCCAATCTATCCTTACCTAAGCAATTTGTCTTCCTGTAATGCCACGTTCCTTGCCATTTCAGGCACAGGAAATCCCAGATGTTCCATGTACTTTGTTTCATTGATGATTTCTCGAAGCTTGGGAGCAAAGTTTACTGTGAAACATGTTGTTTTTTCTCCAGTGTCTACCTCTTCAGAACGTGGGATCTGTAGTCAAGGATATCACACCAAGGACAGAATGTCAAAATATAAGCCAAAGAGGGAAAACGTCGTTCCATAAATGGATATACAGTTTATGAACCTGTTCTGCAATATCTGCATCTTCCTAAGGACATACAAGGATAAGTACAAGAAATGCTTTATAACTACCTGCTCCAGGGTCTCTGGGTTGGCCTGAATAATGGCTCCAGAAGGATGAACTTTAGCAAGCAGAGTTTTTTTCAGTAAGATTGGAAGTTTATCTTCTGTATTCTCTCTCCATTGGTCATAGTTCAGATCTTCATATTCTTTCATCCTCTTTGCCACTTCAAGATACCGTTGTTTCACCTGAAATACACATATCCACACTAGACAGCTCTTATTTTCATTTGTTTACTTTTCCATTTGTACTTATTTACAATGTTATTTACAATGGCCCTTTGGATCCAGAAGTTTGATTCCGGGACCCCTAAATGCAAAAAAATGCAGATAATCATTCCCCGTATGATTAAATGCCTGCAACAGGAATGTACACACTTCAGGACATGTACATGCATGTTGCCACCATTTAATAATATGGGACATGATGCTCCACAAATGATTGAACTAGTAGATCCAAACCCAAGAGATCTGAAGGGCCAACTATATCTTTCTGTTCTGTCCAAGGAGCTGTCACCTTACAAAAGAACTTTTAAGTAAAAGTAGCCAAATTATTCAGCAACTTTCTAGGTCAAAACTGTGTCCCTACCTTCTGGCTTCCTGGAGTGCTAAGTTATTCACATATAATAAATTTACAGTAACTAACTTACCATCTTTCCACGTTCACTAGACAGAAGTTCATCTACTTCTTGGAATCGAACTATGGTATGCTTGATACGGTAGAAAAGAGATCGTGTCCAATAAATTGCTCCAGCCATTGGAGGATGATTCTTGCACAAAGGTGGGTTAACTTGATTACTGACAAATATGTTGTTCACTATCTCAAGCTGTGAATGAAAAATAAACTGAGTTGACTTTTGGGATGAATCCAGGATCCAGAGTTAAGGTAACTGACTCCTTTTCAAAGGAGCATCTGGCTGGATTGAGGAGCCCTGGTGGCGCAGTGGTTAAATGCCTGTACTGCAGCCACTCACTCAAAACCGTAAGGTTGTGAGTTCAAGACCAACAAAAGGGCTCAAGCTTGACTCAGGCTTGTATCCTTCCAAGGTCGCTAAAATGAGTACCCAGATTGTTGGGGGCAAGTAGCTTACAGTTGTAAACCGCTTAGACACTCCTTAGGCAGTATGAAGCAGTATATAAGTGAAGCTGTTTTTTGTTTGGATTAATGGAGAGTGCTCCCAGCTCAGAGAATCTCCTGGCTGAGGTGACAGCCAGCAGAAGAAGGACTCTGAGTGAGAATAGTCAAAAAGGATGGTGTGTAAGGGTTCGAAAGGGGCTTTGGTAAGTGCCTTAAGAACTGGGTGGAGATTCTAGGTTGGGAAATGAGGAGAAATGAGCAAGGCTTCCCCGCAGAACCTCTTGATATGAGGGTGAGAGGATATAAGGCATTTTGATGAGGAGGAGAGAAGTGAAGACACAGCATAGGTTTTTGGTCTTAGTGTGTGAGGTTTAAGGACCATATCAAGTCTAGACTGCAAAAATTCTAGGATATTGGACAATTTGGTCCTAGACGTCCATACATCTATCCTTCTACAGTAGTGTTGTCTCTCCAGGCAGTCTCACATATTTTTATTCTGAAGTAACAGTGTGAGGCCAGCATGATATGAATGCTGGCCTGTTAGAATACTCCAAATTTGGACTGCAAGAATAGTCCAAATTTAGATATGAGGTGCTCAGTCTCCAGTGGCTAAATGAAGCCAGGTTGGGACTGAATGGAGGATGGGCCACTGAGAGAGAAAGTCTGGGATCTGGGGAAGGAACCACAGGCCCTGCATGGAGAACTGCATGACTGCACCAGGGTAAAACCTTGAGGTAGGATACTGTTGTATGATTTTGCAAAGAATATCAAAAGATGAGGTGATAGTCCTTGAAAGGAAGAGCAAAATACAGTACCTCTTTGCAATACTGCACCAGAATGTCACTGAATTTCATCATCATCTGTTTATTGATGGCTTCTCGAGAGCGGATGTGCTTGAAGTTTAAGAGCATATCAAAAGCAGCTTCTGCAGAACGAAGAGTCTTAAAAGACTCATCAATGAAGCTCTTGGCTTCTTTTTCTATGTCCTAAAAATTAAGCAAAGTATTTTAAAAACAGAACATCACAGGGATGATATTCCATTTCATGAACAAGCATCATGAGAGGGAAAATCCCAAGACAATAAAAAGTTAAGATCTCCACAGTGCTATAGCAAATACAAGCTGTCTTTTAATATCCCTTTACATGAGCACTGGGGACTCATAGCTCGTAAGACTCTTGTTAATTCTAGGAAGTACACAGGGAAAGTGGTTTCACCAAAAGCCCAAGAAACACAAAACAAAATCTTCAGTGCTTACCGCAACTTCTAACCTAAATTCCTCCATTACAATCTTCCACTGAGTTGCACATCTGATGTTGAAAGGGTCAAAAGTCAAAACCTCCATGGGGCTGACAAGGCCATCAACTCTTTGCAAGACTTCATCAATACGTTTTGGATCCCCAGTGACAGATTTCAATTCAGGACCAAATATGTTGTAAAATTCCTCTATAACCTATTGGGAGAAGATGCTAATTTAATAGCTGTTCATTTGATGCTTTGTTGCTGCTCCCATTCGTCTATCCAAATTCAAAGCCACAAAAGTAGATTCCAAACAAATCACTACACTATATGAATATTCATGAACCCAAAGAGAAGCCCTCAGTAAGATGTACAAAGGAGCACATATCATCACAGGTTCCACTTTTGAGAGGGGCAGTCTATCAGCACTTGGATGTGCATCCAGACCTCCAATACACATGGACTTTCCCAGGACCTAATGTCAGGGACACCTCTGGGTGCACACTCAGAGTTCTGCATGGAGCTGTTTAGTGGTGAAACTATATGTGGATCCTGGAATTCCAGGACGCAATAAGAACCCTTATCCCAGCTAATAAAATTGTTTAAGCCCAAATCTCATTCTTCAACAATCCAGACATGCTGTTACCTGTAAGACATTAAAGAGGTCTTGACAAATGATAGCCATATAATCTGTTCTTTCAAACAAACGCTTCCTGTCAAATTCCCATCGTGCATCTCTTCCAGAAGCTTCAATTTTGGAACGAATGTCAAAATAAGACTCTTTCCAAATTTCAAGAGTACGTTTAGCTTCTTGCATCTTGATTTTTGCAAGTTGCCTGTCTTCTCTGTGAGTCCAAAGAAAGTGCAAAGGCAAATTTATCCAAAATGGAGGTGAGGTGGAGAAAAAGAAAGTGGCTTTATCTAACAGTCAAAGGACCCAATGCATTTTGGGGGTCAGCAATGTTTCAACAGGGAAACTTCACATAGTTAGAAAGCCCAATCCTTGGAAAGAGAGATTGAAAAAGAATCAATTTGTGCTCCACACAGAGAAACACACATCAAAGCAGGCATAACCATGACTAAAGATAACATAAGGGAGAATTTAAAATAAAGAAGGGAAGCGGGATGGATAGAAAGTAGACATTCCTAAGGCCGGCTCCTGATTTGCAGGGAGTCAGGATTACATCTGTGATGTGCCCGAGTTACCAGAGCTAGCAACGCAAAATCCCAGAGACAAGATAAATATCACTAATGTATCTGGACTACTTCAAATCATAAATCCTACGTACTTGAACAAAGTCCGTAGATCTACCACTTTAGAGACCCTCGCTGAAATCTCCCAAGCAATCCGTTCCATGAGGGGGATCATCCTTTCATCCTTGTTATAATGCCGTGAAATAATCCAGACCATCCTCAAGGCATTCATCAGTGAAGGAATCGTATCCAGGACAATGCTGAAGGTGGTTCCATGTGTTAAATTCTTTGGATTAGATGCAAATATTGTAAAATCAAGGTGAGCATGAAGAAGCAAGGTGCATATTTTCATAGCCATAAAAAAAGTACAATTCAAAGGAAAGAAAGAGAAGGGAGTGAGAATACTTTAGGAGTAGTTAGAGCCACCAAAGATATAGAGGTGCTATTCAAAAACTGGTTTTTGGGTTAAAATAAGTATTTCTAAGACACTAGCTGCTCAGGGATCTTATTCAGGGAAGAACACACCTTCTTCCCCACCTCTCCCATCAAGCCAAACATACCTTTAGGTGTCGCTCAAGAGTGGAAAGGAACCTCACGTTGTCAGCTGCTTCCACCTGGTGCTTGCATAACTCATTGATGACTGCTTGCAAACTTTCTACAATTCCAGTGTTAGCAACTTCCAGCACCTCCAAAACCCTTTTGACTGCTGGCAATCTGATCTGCTCAGTAAGGGCACTCAAAGTGGCATTTCTCTCACGCCACAGGTCTATCTCAGCAAGCGGGCCATTCCCCTGAGAATAAGAGGAAACAAAATGAGAAGTAGAACATGGAAATAAAAGCCAGACATCAAGACATCACTTCTCAAGAAGGCTGCAGTTTTCTTTCTCTCTCTCTTTTCTTTTTTCCCCCCTTTTTTTTCTTTTTTTTTGGGGGGGGAGGGGGGTGAACCCAGGTCCTGTAATGCTATTATGTATAGGGTACAGACATGCTCTGTTCTGCTCATGTGCCTTCAAAAACAAAGTCAGAGCTTAGGAAATTGGATGGATTGGATAGACCAGGCTATCAAAGGTACAAGCATGTTCCCTAGTCAGCATAGCCAACGGTGATGAATACTAGGAATTGCAGTTCAACATCATCTGGAGGGCCATGATTCCCATCCATTTTAGACCAATGTACACTTACCTGAGATTTACTGATACAGAGTAAGTTAGAAATATTTTAATTTAAAAACACAAATAAATAAATGCCTGCCTTCTTTCAGAAGCTCCTACTTTCTTTCGATTTCCAAAACTATGCTTTTTTAACATGGGGGAGTAGCTGGTGAAGCTGGCTTATCTGCTGTTTCCCCTTTCCCCCTTCTGTTTTACTGCTCACACATACTCAATAAGGGATTATGGACTATTCTGGCAGAAATTCTCCTTTCAGGGTCAGACACACCGGCAGGCAAATACATGCGGAATCTATGGACAGATGCTACCCTAAGACAATTACTTCACAAACAAGGCTCTATCAACCCTTTGGAGGTGATGTGGGGTATAGTCCAATACATGAGGAGGGTACTCAGTTGGTGACCACTGGTGTCATATATTAGAAAGATGAAAGTGTTAAACAATATAACTTGCTCTGATAGGATTACCTGAGGGGCTTTTTTCACTAGTTCTTCATCTGCTGTGGATATTAACGTGAGCCAACTGGATGTAAGTGCTTCCAGTGTTTCAACAACTTCCCGATCACTAGCAAGTTCAATCAAATCACCATCTAAGCATAAGGTGGGCATGTCTAACTTAATTTCCCCTGTTGAATAAAAATGTTATTAGCTTCAATGATATGTTCTAAAATACTTCCTATTAACAGAGAACAATACAGAAACATCTGCTTCATATTTATTATCTTTTCACAATTCATTCCATATTATTAATCAACTCTTCAGTTGCCCAAAGTTTGCCTTCCATCCCTTTAACATTCCACCCTCACTCCATGCTGCAAGAAAACTGGAACGGAATTCCAAATGCACTTTCCCCCATGGTTACCAAGTCCATTATAACACCCAACGCAAACATGTAAATCTGCATTTCTTTCTTTCACTCATACATGGAACACCAACCTTAAGAACCTCTGAAGCACTTTGATGTGACATTTACCTTCAATCTGTAGTATGGTTCTCTGAACATGGTTTAGGAACTTCTGCATGTTCATTAAGAATTCATTCCTTAGATTTTGAAAGCTGCCTAATATTGCTGACTTCATTATCTTGTTCCCAGGAAACTGTAGACTTTCACCTAGTGACCCTTCTGTGTAAGGAACATGGTCATCCATATCATACTGGTTATGGCACATTGCAGGCAGAAAGATCTGGGGGGAAAAAACAGGACTTGTTTCTAGCACCTTTTGTTTGCACTTGCAACTTTAACACTACTCAAGACAAGCAGCTGTTAAAGGTAAGCAAAGAAAATAAACAGCCAGACATCTGACACTCTTAGACCCAAAAGTTACAGCTGTTGCTGTGCCTGAAAGCAGCAACTTTCCTTTTGTGCATTTTGGCCCAGGTGTTGGAGAAACTGTTGTAAAATTCTTAAGAACGAGCTTTTGGAGAATATTCCAATGAACTGAATATTGGATTCCCTTCTGAGACTGAAATTCACAAAAGCTCAAGTTAAAATAAATCAGACTTAAAGGTAATGCTAGATTACTCCTTCGTTCCCCATTTCATTTTAGAGCTGCATGGGTATTCTTATACTTTTGCCACCATTTATTGAAGCTTTGTATTCTATATGGGACGTGAACGCTGATAATTTTTAAATGCATGCTGAATTATTAATTATAAACCTTTGCTTTTGGAGCATTCACATTTAAACCCACTCACTGTCCAGGCTAGTAAGCTACTAGATATTTTGAATCACCTCAAACTGGAGGAGTTTATTTATAAGACGTTTGGATGAGGCAACCACCAGTGCTTATGGTGACCATAAGGTGAACTATTGTGAGGTTTTCTTGGCAGAATTTGTTCAGACAGTGTGTGACTTTCCCAAAATCGCTCAGTGGAAGTCTATGGCCGAGTGGGAATGTGCACCCTTGTCTCTACACTATTTAAAATTTGTTCCTATGATAGTTGAATGAGGGTTTTTTTTTATGAGTGGGGGGGTGAGAAGTTATGTTTGAATATGCCATTTCCCCGTAAGCCACCATACCTCACTAGTGCTATAACTTATAAATGTTGAATGGCCATTAGGGCTTTTGAACCTATTGATGATACCTCCCAACTTGGAGTGATTTCTGTGCTCATAAGCTTTTTCTGTAGGAATTACTAAATTCTGCCGAAAAGTCTGTGATCTCAATACACCTGGCATAATGAACTCTGTAGGGGGCAAAAGACTATTTTTGAGATGTGATTCAAAAACAAACACAAGTCTCTCACCAATGCTAAGATCTGCTTGAGCATCACCAAAGTATGACCATTCAGTATACCATACTCCAGTACTTCTGGCAGAACATCATTTGCTTCAATCAAGTCATTTGGTTCACTAACGGTTTCTAAACAGTAAAAGGAGACAATGATTTAAGGAGTTGTTCTGATCCACTGCTCTTGATTAAAAACTGATTTATAAGTTTAAGCAAATTATGAGCTACACATCTGGGATTTCCTAACTACAGAAAATATGCATACTTGAATGCTCTGTTTCTTGCTTTCTCCCTGCACAAAGCAAATTTGTGCAACTGGATGGAAGCTACCATTTTTATACCTGGCACACAGTTTTCTTTGAGTCAGCGTGTTCTTGACACAGAGAAGCATTTAAACACTATCTACAAGCCTAGGATAACTGTACCACATGGTTTTGCTGCTCCTAAATAGCCCCAACTAATCTCTTGTATTAATGTCTTTTCAGATAAAAATATTCCAATAAAGGTTTGGGTTGCTATTTTTTGTGAGACGTTTAGCCTTCTCTGTCAGAGAGCTCTGGTGCCACAATAAATTACAATTCCCAAGATTCCTTAGCACTGAGCCATGGCAGTTAAAGTAGTTTCAAACTGGTTTATTTCTGCAGTGTGTTTTGGACCTACCTCTAGATCACCTATCTTATGGCACCTGTCTTATGATACCTTAAAGACTAAGGTATTTGTGATGTTATAATTTTTCTGGATTTTTTTTTCTGGAAGAATACCAATACTTCTGGCATGAATCTGTAGCTCACAAAAGCTTGTGATATACGCAATATATTACATATGTACTAATATAGCCAGCCTGCTAAAGATACCCTCCCCATACCATAATGACAGAAACAACAAAATGCAGGCATCTTACTAACATCTCTAATTTTTCTCCTGTTTGGTATGTAACATCTTGCCTGATGAAGAAGCCAGTGCAGCTTCTTTTCCTTTAAAAAGGAGAAGCTGAGTCTCTTGTCCATGTACTTGGGTGAGATCTAAACTTAAACTTGAGCTATTGCATTCTGGGAGTCACTGGGAGGGCTAATTCTACACAAGGCTAGCAGAGACGCACACCTAACAGCGCACAAATTGTAATTTTTCTTAACTAGTCCAGGAGGTTTTTGGAGAACAGAAGAGAAGCTGGCCTGAAACATTGTTGTAAGGGGGCTCTTTAAATTTTCCAATTTTTTTCCCTTTCTTTCCTTACGGGGCTAGTGGGGACCTTTGCTCAGAGGAAGTGAGTCAGAGACTTGCCTCTGGAAGGAGCTAGTAGCCAGGAGCTCTCTATATAACTATAGGCCCCATGATTTGATCTCAGTGACAGAGCTTGGGGACAAAGGCCAAGTTTGGCAGGGGAAGCCCACAGTCTTGTTTCAGTGCCTCCCTAAGACTTCTCAGTATGGAAACTGAAGGCCCTGCTGCAGTCACCTGCAACACTTGTGGGATGTTTGCTTTCTTGCCTAGGGATATGGGGAATTTCACCTGCACCAAGTGCAAGTTGGTACCCCTCTTGGAAGAGAAAGTCCAGCAACTGGAGGCCCAGGTATCTGCACTTCAGCATCGTAGGGAGCAATAGATTCTCCTGAACAGAACAGACCAGAATGTCTTGGACGGGAAACATACAAAGGAATTTGCTGGGCTGGAGGAGGTCACTCTACATACAACAGAGGTAGATGCTTGGAGGAAGGTCACACACAGAAGTAAGGAAACAAGGGAACGTTCTGTGAGCGGCTTACAGCTACAGAATCGCTTTGAATCTCTCTCTGTTATCAGAGAAGATGAGGAAAAGCAGCAGGGACAGACGTCAGGGACAGAGAAGGGGAGCCTGGGAATACCACGAAAGGGAACAGTTGCTGCTAAGCCTCGGAGGAGGCACGTGGACGTGGTGGGGGACTCCTTGCTGAGGGGTACCAAAGCAGTGGTTTGTGGGCCTGACAAGATGTCTCAGGAAGTGTGTTGTCTCCCTGGGGCAAAGATCCATGATGTGACAGAGAGGCTGACAAGACTTGTCAAGCCTACTGATCAATACCCCTTTCTTTTGGTTCATATGGGAACCAATGATATTGCAAGGCACAGCCTTCAGAAAATCAGAAGGGATGATGAGGCTCTGGGTAGGAAGCTGAAAGAGATGGAAGCACAGGTTGTCATCTCATCTCTTCTGCCAGTTGAAGAGCATGGGCCAGGAAGGGAGAGGAAAATAGCAGAGGTGAATAACTGGCTCTGTAGATAGTGCCGCCAAGAACAGTTTGGATTCTTGGATCATGAGCTGCGGTTCCATGAGGAAGGACTTCTGGCAAGGGATGAACTGCATCTCACACCAGCTGGAAGAAATGTTTTTGCCAACAGTCTGTAGAATCTGATCAGGAGGGCTTTAAACTGAGTTATGTGGGGAAGGGAGACAGCGTTCTGGAAGGCAAAAGGGCTGGAGAAAATAGTCAAAATGACATAGAGGGAAGAAGGCAAACAGTGCAAGGACCCAACAGTAGGGGGCAAAAGATTTTGCACAGGCAGCAGGTAAAAGGTATTCGATGTCTCTACACTAATGCACAGCGCATGGGAAATAAACAGGATGAACTTGAACTCCTAGCGCAGCAAAGCAAATGTGATATAATAGGCATCACTGAAACCTGGTGGGATGAGTCTCACAACTGGAATACAGAAATAAAGGGGTATAACCTTTTTAAGGGAAACAGGCCAAACAGGAAAGGAGGAGGAATAGCATTATATGTCAGGGACATTTACACCAGTGAAGAGATCCAGGACATCAATACTGGAAGCCAGGTGGAGAGCATCTGGATAAAAATTAAAGGAGAGAGAAGCAACAGGGATTTTACTGTGGGAGTCTACTACGCACACCCTAGTCAGAAAGAGGAATTGGATGATGCTTTTCTAGAACAGATGACCACACACTCAAAAAAGAGAGATGTAGTAGTGATGGGGGACTTCAACTATCCAGATATTTGCTGGAAGTCAAACTCAGCCAAATCCTCAAGGTCTAGCAAATTCCTCAATTGCCTCGAAGACAGTTTCAATGTCCAAAAGGTGGAAGAGGCAACAAGGGGATCAGCTATTTTAGATCTGATCTTAACCAACAGGGAAGACCTAGTTAATGGGGTGCAAGTGCTTGGAACGTTAGGTGGGAGTGACCATGTTCTCCTGGAGTTTGTTATACAGTGGAAGGGAGAAGCCAGGCATAGTCAGACACAGATTCTAAACTTTAGGAGAGCTGATTTCAATAAACTTAGAGAAATACTGGGGGTGATCCCATGGTCAGGTACACTAAAAGAGAAGAGAGTTCAAGACGGATGGGAGTTCCTCAAAAGGGAGATACTGAAGGCACAATTTCAAACAGTTCCAATGAGGAAGAAGAATGGGAGATGTCTCAAGAAACCGGTATGGATGATTAAGGAACTTTCAACTGAGCTAAGTTTTAAACAGCACATGTATAAGAAATGGAAAAATGGGGAAATCACCAAAGAGGAATTCAAACGAATAGCAAGTGCTTGTAGGGAAAAAGTCAGAAAAGCTAAAGCACAGAATGAACTCAGGTTTGCTAGAGAGGTTAAGAACAATAAAAAGGGCTTCTTTGGGTATGTCCACAGCAAAAGGAAGAAGGAGGAAACGGTAGGGCCACTGCGTGCAGAAGATGGCAAAATACAAACAGGGGACAGAGAAAAGGCAGAATTACTCAACAACTTCTTTGCTTCAGTCTTCTCAGAAAAGGCAAAGGGTGCTCAAGCTGAGGACAATGGAGCAGAGGACAGAATAGGGGAATTTCAGCACAGAATAAATAAATGCCTGCCTTCTTTCAGAAGCTCCTACTTTCTTTCGATTTCCAAAACTATGCTTTTTTAACATGGGGGAGTAGCTGGTGAAGCTGGCTTATCTGCTGTTTCCCCTTTCCCCCTTCTGTTTTACTGCTCACACATACTCAATAAGGGTAAGGAATACCTGGTTAATCTAAATGAATATAAGTCTCCAGGACCAGATGAACTACATCCAAGGGTATTAAAAGAACTGGCAAATGTAATATTGGAACCACTGGCAATAATCTCTGAGAACTCCTGGAAAACAGGAGAAGTCCCAGCAGACTGGAGGAGGGCAAACGTTGTCCCCATCTTCAAAAAGGGAAAAAAGAAGATCCGAACAATTATCGTCCAGATAGTTTGACATCAATACCAGGAAAGATTCTAGAGCAGATCATTAACCAGGGAGTCTGTGAACATCTAGAAGGCAATGCCATAATCACAAAAAGTCAACATGGGTTTCGGAGAAACAAGACATGACAGACAAACCTGATCTCTTTTTTTGATAAAATTCCCAGCTTAGTAGATGAAAGGAATGCCGTGGATATAGTATATCTTGATTTCAGTAAGGCCTTTCACAAGGCTCCCATGACATTCTTGCAAACAAGCTTGTAAAATGTGGGCTAGACAAGGCAACTGTTAGGTGGATTTGTAACTGGTTGACCAGCCGAACTCAAAGGGTGCTCAGCAAGGGTTCATTTTCATCCTGGAGAGAAGTGACAAGTGGGGTGCCATAGGGTTCTGTCCTGGGCCCAGTGCTATTCAACATCTTTATCAATGACTTGGATGACAGTATTAGGGGCCTAATTATCAAATTTGCAGATGACAAAGGAGGAGTAGCTAATACTCCAGAGGACAGGATCAAAATTCAAAATGACCTGAATACACTAGAAAGCTGGGCCAAAGCTAACAAAATGAAATTCAGCACGGAGAAGTGTAAGGTTCTGCACTTAGGGAGGAAAAATGAAATGCACAGATAGAGGATGGGAGACACCTAGCTGAATGAGACCACATGTGAAAGGGATCTAGGAGTCCAAGTAGAACACAAGTTGAACATGAGTCAACAGTGTGATGCAGCAGCTAAAAAGGCCAATGCAATTTTAGGCTTCATCAATAGAAGTATAGCGTCTAGATCAAGGGAAGTAATAGTGCCACTCTATTCTGCTTTGGTCAGGCTCCACCTGGAATACTGTGTCCATTTCTGGGCACCACAATTCAAAAAGGATGTGGAGAAACTGGAGCGTGTCCAAAGGAGAGCAACTAAGATGGTGCAGGGTCTGAAAGCCATGCATTATGAGAAGCGACTCAGGGAGCTGGGGATGTTTAGCCTGGAGAAGAGAAGGTTAAGAGGTGATATGATAGCCCTGTTTAAATATTTGAAGGGATGTCATATTGAGGAGGGAGCAAGCTTGTTTTCTGCTGCTCCAGAGACGAGGACGTGGAACAATGGATGCAAATTGCAAGAAAATTGATTCCACCTCAACATTAGGAGGAACTTCCTGACAGTAAGGGCTGTTTGACAGTGGAACACACTCCCTCGGAGTGTAGTGGAGTCTCCTTCCTTAGAGGTCTTTAAGCAGAGGCTGGATGGCCATCTGTCGGGTATGCTTTGATTGGGAGTTCCTGCATGGCAGGGGGTTGGACTGGATGACCTTTGTGGTCTCTTCCAACTCTATCATTCTATGAGCTTCAAAAGCTTGCAACAAGTATATTGTGCATTTCAGTTGGCTAATAAAGGTATCACTGTTTGGTGGATTTTTGTTTGTAATATATTTGTTAATCTTTAATTTGCTACAAGACACTCACAGACTAACGTGGCTTCTCCTCTGATGATAGTTAAATCCAACCCCCAAAATATCCTTTTCCCCTCTGGACTACATAGCTCCTCACACACAAAGGTAGAGAATTAAATGTTCACAAAACACCAGAGAGCCCCATCACAAAGGTGAATATATAGAGTTCTGGACTTTCTTCCTTGAATCATCTATTCTCTGAAGATGCTAAAGTGTAATACAGCAGAAGGTGGACTAGGTAGTAGATCTGAAAAACTGACAACAGGTTTATGACCTCCAGTTGTTCAACACAACAACAAAAAGGTTTTATTCACTCAGTGAGAGCAGTGAGAGGTAAATCTGTGCTTGTATATACATGGTATCTCATTGTAGGCAGCAGCAGGTCATTGACTTTGTTCCTAAGCCATCATTTTATTTCTACTTCCACCTCTAGCCCACCTAGCTCTGTTTAGTGAAGCTCTGGTTCAAATTAGAAACAAAACAGATCCCACAGATTTGAAGTCCGACCAGGTTTAATCTACCAAAATGATAGTCATAAAAAGGTTTGAAAACATACAGGCTTAGTTTTCATCCTTGTTTGAAAATAGTGGATCCAGTGATGCAGGAACATTGAGTCCACTCTGGATTTCACCACTGCTCCTTCTGCAGCTGTTCCAAGTTGAGGATGTGCTCGGCCAGGACCCAAGGAGGGTCTTGCACCTGTAGAAATCCCATTCAAATTGGAACAGCTGTGGAAGGAAGTGTACATGCTGTATGTGCCAGAGAGTTTTTTGTGGGTTTTTTTGGGCTCCTATCGTGGTGGGTCTACCACCCATCTCTGCAAGAAGCCATATATGGCCAACTTGAACTCCTGGGACAAAAGTGGGGGACAAATGAGAACAAGTATGTGCCACTTCCTCTTACCATGAATTTTCTATTCCTCCCTTGCCTCAAACAGTGAACGACATTTATTGCTTATGTGATAGATCACCACCAAATGCCAAACATACTATATTAATAAAAATAATTATCACTATTTTGATCTGTCTACAAGTTTGTTCTTATTAATTATGATTATTGTTTTCTAGAATGAGGGTTGGAGGACTAAGGAGAGAGTACTGGAGGGCTGATGTTTGGTATAGGAGGAATGATGTTTGCTATAGTGGAGCAGTTTATTAAGTCAGTCTTGAGGCACTAAGCACTGTATTTGAATTGAAAACATGAGTAGAACATACTGGAAATTCTAGATATGAGAAACTGTGGCCTTCCAGATGTTAAGAGTGCAACTTCCACCATCCCTCACCATGACTAGAGCTCATGGGACACGGACTGCAACGATATCTGGAAGATAGCCCGAAAAACCCACAAAAAACTATGTGGCCATGTTCTAGAAGAATTTATTCCTGACGTTTCACCAGCATTTGTGGCTGGCATCTTCAGAGAAAATGCCAGCCACAGATGACTGCGGAACATCAGGAATAAATTCTTCTAGAACATGGCCACATAGCCCGAAAAACCCATAAAAAACAATGGATGCCACGAAAGCCTTCGACTTCACAATATCTGGAAGACATTCCCCACCCTAGTATACACAATATGAAACACTTTTACACTTCATGTCACACCCTCCTTTTTACTGAAATATTTTTGAGATGCCAACTGAAATTTTCTGTACTAATGGTGTCTTCAGGTTTCAAGGGGTGGGTGCCAAGGTCTATGTTATCCAAAGAACTGTCTTGAAAGAACTAAGTACCAGTTCCCAAACTCTTTATTTTCTAAAACATACAATGATAATGTCAGTATATTTTTTGCCCCAGGCTGTGGAAAATATCTCAGGTGCATGCAATGGGTTAAAATGTAAAGTACCTGCAGTGTCTCTGAGAAAATACACAATGTCGTTCTCCACAAAGTCCTCTGAGATGTCATTCATAGCCATGTGATAATACTGATTATAAACTTCCCGTTTTACAATTTTCTGAAATGGAAAGGGACAAAAAGGAAAAGTTAGAAAAACATGGTGTACAGGACCAAAGTTTTTCAAATGACAAGCAAAGTAACAAATCAAAAAATGAATGTTGACCCTAAAGTTGGACTACTCTCTTTATTTGGCAATCAATACATGATGTTAGCCACAAAACTTGGAATTGCTTTAAAGTAGAAAACTCTGTCTTGTTTATCAATAGAATCTTGGATGAAACATCCTTGGAATATCACTTTGGTCCAAAACAAACTGCAGAAATGATACATTTTGAGGCTGTTTTAACTGCCCTGGCTCAATGCTAGAGAATCCTGGGAATTGTCATTTCTTGTGGCACCAGAACTCTCTGACAGAGAAGGCTAAATGTCTCATAAAACTGCAGTTCCCTAGCATTGAGCCAGGTCAGTTAACAAGGTCTCAAACTAGATTAGGTCTGCAGCGTGTATTGGACCTGAAGTGCAAAGCCAATTCCAAAGCACTTCAAAGTTCAGAAGTATCCCTTAACTGAATGCAAAATGTGACAAGTCACTCTTCAAAAAACAACATCTGTTGGTAAAAGACCAAAAGAGATTGGCGTGGGAAAAGAAAACAGAAGAAGAGCACTCTGGTTCAGTATTTATGGTTAGAAAAGAGACCATGTGATCTTTGAGAATTCCTACCAAGGAGATGAGTTCAACATCTAGAGGTCCACAGGTATCCTACCCTGATTTACAATGGAAAAAAAACCTCTAAAAACTCAAAAAAACGAGGCTCTGAAAACTGGTGTAGCTGGAGGCAGAACTGAAACAAGGATCTTTTAATAGGGCTAATGACAAAACATATTGTATCTAGTTCTCTCTTTAACCTTGCACATGGTTCATTAATATATTAACCCTCACCTTAAAATTTTCAACGGAAACAAAAGGCATCTTTCTGGCCCACTGCAAAGCCAACAGTGAAAATAAACAGACTTACTTTTAACATCTGACTACTACCATCTTCTATACCCAGCTCACGCTCTATCTCAGCGATGCCTGCCGAAGCCATGGGTTCAAGCACAACATGTTTTTCAGGCAGAGAACTTTTGCTTTTTTGATCTTTCTCTAAAAAAAAGACATAGTCAGAGTTAAAAACAGTCAAAGACAAGAAACAGTTCAACAAGACTTAAACACAGGTTGCTATGGAAGGAGAACCATCAACCATATAGCTTTGTCCCAAGTGACCCTTTATATGGACTCGGAAGTGCACCAGTAGGCTGTGTAAACTGGTGCAAATATGGCCTCCTGGCCTTCACTACCATCCAGGTTTCATGTTTCATCAGCTGAGGTTTTTGATCCATCTTCAAAGACAGCTTCATGCAATGCCTGGCGCTCTGTATAGTAGTCAAACGTGGACATATCGTGTGTGTAAATAGTAACCAAAGCCAGGTCCATCAATTCTAAGCTGACAAAAGTGCCATTAGACAAGGGTGCCACCTATATCTTCTTGAATAGTAAAGAGTTCAGAAGCATATCCTATGAGCTGCAGGACCAATTTATTATCAAAATCATTCAGTTTCCCAACTCTCAGTAAGTTAATTTTTTGCTTGCCCCCTCCCCATTCACCCCAGTACTATACTCAGAAACCAGTTCAAAAATATATGGTATATCGATGGAACCAAAAATGCAAGGTTAAACTTAATGCATAATGCATAATGGTGGCATCACTGCTCAAAACTTTGAATGACTTCAAGATTTCATGTTGTGCCGTTTTGAAATTTCAAAAACTTTCGGTGTTCTGGGCAAACTAAAAATGCATAAAACATCTTGTGTATGTCGGCTATAAACCTCAAAAGAACTCCGAGAGGCACCCATACCTGCTCATCAGGGTTTGTGATGTCAAAGGCAAAAATAGCACCTATGGACTCCACAGTGCCCAGTTTGGAACTCTGCGCTGCTGTCTTGGCCACTCAATTGTGTCAAACTATTAGGGATGAAACTGGACAATTATTTCACCAAATATTCTTTCACACTGACAGCATGGTTGTGTTAGGTTAATTGCAGAACACAATCAGCAGATTTAAAGTTTACGTTGCAAACAGGATCAACACCACCCTGAAGAGCTCCAATAGCAGTCAGTGGCATTATATTTCCACCCAGGACAATCCAGCAGACATTGCATCCCGTGGAGCATCATCTGCAAAATTGCCAAATTCATCTTGGATTACAGGGCCCAGATGTCTTCAAGACCCTTCATTTCCGCAAAGCATCCCAGTGCCTATAGACATTGAGTTGCCAGAGATCAAAAGGGCTAAGCTTAGATCTAGGCTCAAAAAGGCTAAGCTTAGATGTACAGGTTGCTTGCCTGTAACTGTGTTTCTTCGAGTGGTCATCTGTGCCCTCACACAATAGGGGTTTGCGCCTGCGCACAAGCTCCATACGGAATGCTGAAAAGCTGAGCAGATTGGCGGGAGCCCCACCCCTCCCATTCCCTGAGCATGCCCAATCCCGCCAATCTAGCTCCTCCTTCAGTTCAAGTCTGCCGCAAAAAGGCAGGGACCTGACCGAGGGGAGGTAGGGCGGGATTTGTGTGAGGGCACAGATGTCCACTCGAAGAAACACAGTTACAGGTAAGCAACCTGTACTTCTTCTTCGTGGTCTCTGTGCCTCACACAATAGGGTGACTAAAAAGCTTACCTATGGAGGTGGGAAGGTCACTGCAGAATAGAAGAAAGAACAGCACGACCAATGGCATCTCTCCGGGATCTGGAATCCAGCCGGTAATGCCGAACAAACGTGGATGGCTGTGACCACGTAGCCGCCTTGCAGACCTCTGGCAGGGGAACACCTCTGAGGAAGGCAGCAGATGACGCCGTAGCCCTGGTTGAGTGGGCACGTACACCAACCGGAAGAGGGCGTTTAGCCAGTTCATAGGCCAAAGCAATGGTTTGAGCAATCCACTTTGCAAACCTCTGTGATGAAACTGGGTTGCCCTTCCTGGCACCGCCATAGCAAACAAACAACTTATTGGATAATCTGAACTCTTGAGAACGCTGAACATAAAAGGCCAAAGCACGGCGAATATCCAGGGTGTGCATAGTCTTTTCCAGAGGCGAAGAAGGATCTGGATAAAAATTAGGAAGCACAATCTCCTGGGAGAGATGAAACGGAGAAACCACTTTAGGGAGGAAGGAAATGTCCGGTCTGAGGACCACCTTGTCCCTGTAAAAAGTTAAGTAAGGCTCATCCGAGCGCAGGGCTGTCAGCTCAGAAGCACGTCTGGCTGAAGTTATGGCCACAAGAAAGGACACTTTGAGTGTCAAGAGTCTCAAGGAAGCCGAGCCCAAGGGCTCAAATGGAGGTCTCGTGAGCTGCGTGAGCACTAAAGAGAGAGACCAGGCCGGGGCCAATGGTGGCAATGGTGGATAAAGGTGATGTAGTCCTTTGAAGAACCTCTTCAACGTAGGTGAGGTAAAGAGGTGAGCTGACCTTGAGCCAGGAGGTTGGTTGGCTACAATAGCCAACAGGTAGACCTTGAGGGAGGAGAAGGCTAGGCCTTGATCCCTGAGGTGTAGCAGAAAATGCAAGACTGTACTAAGGCTCACAGGTGAGGAAGGTTCGGATCTAGCCTCCGTGAAGGCACAGAAACGCTTCCATTTATAAGCATAAGATCTCTTAGTGGAGTCCTTCCTCGAGGCAGACAGGACTCTGAGCAGGTCAGGAGACTCTATGGCTGGATCCTCCACGCCGTCATCCGTAGGTTGACTAGGTCCAGGTGTAGGACCGCTCCATTGGAGTGAGACAAAAGGTCGGGCCACTTCGGCAGGTGGAAGTATTGACCTTTGGCCAGGTGAAGAAGAGGAGTGAACCAAGGTTGTCTCGGCCAGAATGAAGTCAGCAGTATGGCGTTGGACCCATCTCTGGCCATCTTGGCCACCGTCCTGGAGATCAGAGGAAAGGGCGGAAAGGCGTATAGGAGATTCCGACTCCAATTGCAAAGGAAGGCGTCCCCCTTGGATCCTCGCCCTTTGCCCGCTCTGGTGTAGAATGTCTTGCATTGGGCGTTTTCCGGGGTGGCGAACAGGTCCACCGAAGGAGTCCCCCATCGAGATGTCAGAAGATTGAAGGCTGAACTCGACAGAGTCCATTCGTGCTGCAGCACCTTGTCCCTGCTGAGGGAGTCTGCCAGCACATTGTCCTTTCCTGCCAAGTGAATGGCCACTGGATGAATGGAGCGATGATGGCACCACGTCCACAGCTGCTGGGAGAGACTCAAGAGGACTGGAGAGTGAGTTCCTCCTTGTTTGTTGATGTACCAGACAGTAGTTGTGTTGTCTGATCCAACTGCACAACTCTGTGGAGGAGATGGTTTTCGAATGCCCTGAAGGCTTTGATGACTGCCAACAGTTCCAAGGCATTTATGTGCAGTTCTGCCTCCTGTGCAGACCACTGTCCCTGTACACACAAGCCGTTGAGATGTGCGCCCCATCCTGACATGGACGCGTCTGTAGTGACCATCCTGGACGGTTCCGGCGTCTGGAAGGGCATCCTCTTGAGGATGTTGGAGGGAGACATCCACCACTTGAGAGAGTCTCTGATATGATGTGGCAACAAGAGTCTCTTGGACGGATTGTCCCTCAAGTGATCGAATGAAGCCAGGAGCCAAGCTTGGAGAGGCCTGAGCCTGAGGCGAGCCAGGTAGGTCACCGCTGTGGTTGAGGCTAGGTGGCCCAGCAGTCTCTGGATGTCCTTTGCAGACGGACGGTGAGTGTAGAGGACGGATTGCAGCTGGTCCCAGAGGGCTTCTGCCCGTCTGGTGGGCAGATAGGCCCGGCCCATTACAGAGTCCAGGGACGTGCCTATATAGTCTATCACCCTCACGGGGTGGAGAACGATTTTGGGTAGGTTGACCTTGAGTCCCAAGTCGGCCAAGAGGTCCAAAGTGTACTGGATGTCTATGTAAAGTTGTGCCTTGGAGGATGACACCAGAAGCCAGTCGTCGAGGTAAGGGAAGATCTTTATTCCTTGGAGACGAAGGTGAGAGATGACCACCGCCAAGCACTTTGTGAATACTCGAGGAGCGGTGGAGAGGCCGAAAGGAAGAACGGTATATTGATAGAGATCTCCATCTACGGCAAAGCGAAGATACTTCCAATGGTGTGGCCGGATACTGATGTGGAAGTAAGCATCCTTTAGGTCTATGGATGCAAACCAGTCTCCTCGATGCAAGAACGGCAGGATGGATTGCAGGGTAACCATCTTGAACTTGGGAGGCATGATGTATGAGTTGACGCCTCTCAGGTCCAAGATAGGGCGGAGACCTCCTCCTCTCTTCAGAACTGTGAAGTACCTGGAGTAGAAGCCTTGGTGTTTGTAGCACTGTGGAACACATTGTATGGCTCCTTTGTCGAGAAGGTTGGAAATCTCCTCCAGAAGAGGGGGAGAGGAGGGAGTTGAACAGAAAACGCCATTTGGTGGAATATTTGAGAACTCTATGGCGTAGCCCAGGCGGATGATGGTAAGTACCCAGGAGTCGGTGGTGATCTTGGACCAGTTCTCGAAGAAATGGCGAAGTCTGGGGACTGAGGAAAGGGTGACTGGCAGCAGAAAGTTGGGTGTCGCCTCCAAAGGCCCGTCAAAAGTGAGACTTGGAGGGTGGTTTCCTAGAAGGCTGTTGCTGTTGACGTTGCTGGCCTTGCCTTTGTTGTTGCTTTGTTGTTGCTGCTGCTGTGGCTGTCTATAGGGCCTCCTAGTGTAGGGCTGGGTCCTATAGGTGGAGGACGGAGCAGAACGAGAATGGGTGAATCCAGGTTCGTATGGTCTCTGGCGCCAGGTGCGACCAGATGGGGGCTTGCTCGGTGTCAGCCCAAGCCTCTTTCCGTTCAGACGAGCCTTGGCCATGGTGTCCAGGGATTCGTCGGTCTTAGCGGCAAACAGACCCTCACCGTCAAAAGGAATATCTTCAATCTTGGACTTAGCTTCCTCAGACAGGGAGGTTGATCTCAACCAAGCAAAACGGCGAAGTTCCACCGCACCGGCCATGACTTTCGCAGAACAGTCCACACCATGTCTAGCTGAGTGCACCTCTTGTGCAATGAGGGAGAGTGCCTCCGCATAAAATTCTTGAGCCGCTTCCTGTTGTGCCTGAGGCATATAAGGTATAAAAGCAGCCATGCGATCCCACAGAAACCTCTGATAACCAGCCATGCAACCTTGCATGTTGGCCACTTTCGCTGCCAAGGCTGCAGAAGAGTAGAAACGGCGACCAAAGATGTCCATTCTCCTGCCGTCCTTATCCACAGGGGCAGAGTGGGACTTGCCGGTAGACTTACAAGTAGATTTCACCACCAGAGAATTAGGAGCTGGATGGGTGAACAGAAACGGGGCTGTATCAAATTGCACCCGGTACAAAGAGTCAAGCTTCTTTGAAGCAGGTGGTGTTGAGGCTGGCTTGTTCCAAGAAGCCACCATGATATCAGAAAAAGAAGGTAAGAATGGAATAACTGCAGGTTGCTTGGGACGCACCACGAGGCCATTGATGGGATACCTGGGAGGCTGGACCGTCTGCGCGGTTTGTAGGCCTACCGCTCTCGCCATCCTGTCAACAATTCCCGTAAACAGGTGGAGGTCTTCGACAGGTGAACCAGGTGTCTGGTCCTCAACTTCCTCGTTGGGAGAGGAAATGGCAGGTTGTGGGGACTCAGGACGGTTGTCCGTTTCTCCCGTGGATTCCTCCGTAGACTGGGAGGCTGGCAGATGCGGATCCACATAAGGCTGTGTTGGTGCCGTAAGAAATGTTGACGTCGAGGCATCCGCATAAATGATCGGAGCGGAGGCTATCAATGTCGAGGTGGTGATCTTAGCCGAAGCCGCAGCAGTCATAACGGCGCTCGATTCTGGGGGTTTCGACACCGTGGCTGTCGAGGCTGGTGGTGGTGATATGGCCCTGTATTCGGCTCGGGACCGAGAAGGAGATCGAGATCGATAACGAGATCGTGAGAAGTCCTCGATGTGGAGGTCACGGACATGGTATCGATCCCGATACGAAGGAGAGTAGGAGCGGTAGGATGGATGGCGCTCTCTCCAATAGGATTCTGCCCGATGTCGAGCCAGAAAGGAGGCCGACGAGTGGGGCGAGTCAAAGTAGTGCTCCTCGAACGGTTCCGGAGACTTCCGGGGCGGAGGAGATGGGAACCGCAGCCTGTAAATGCGCTCCGAAGAGGCTAGGATTTCTTTTGGTGGTAGAGAAGTCAGTGCCGAAATAGGCGAGACTGTCGAGACCGAGGTCGAGACCGTCCCCGTAGGGGCGAGGACCTGGGTAGGTGCAGGCTGAAATGCGGGTTCCAAGGTCTCCGGCGCCGAGTCTAGTACAGTGACCGGGGCCGGGACAGAGAGGTCAATGGCCGAAGGCTGTCTCAGAAAGGACATGGCCAGGTCTGCCTGGGCAGCAGCCGAGGCAACCGAAGTGAGGACCTCCTTATGCTTATGTTTTTTCGATTTCGGCTTTTCCAGCTCGGTGGATGATGGCCGCTTCTTATGTTCTCTGTGTTGCCCTTCGGGGCGAGACATAGTAGATGGTGTTGAGGCCGAAGTCAAGGGGACCTCCGTCGATGTCGAAGTCGACGTCGAGGTCGGTTTCTTGATTTTCGGAATTCTCGGGAACTTAGAGATGGGAAGACATCCCAAGGGGTCCGTAGACGACTCCGAAGTGTGGGATACCGAGAGGGCCTTCTCCCACAAGTGGGCCTTGAGCCGATCCGCTCTTTGGCGAAGCGTGGCGGGATTAAAAGCCTTGCAATGCTTGCATTTCTCCGGGATGTGGGAACTGCCTAAGCAGAAAATGCACTTTGAGTGTCCATCCACAACCGGGATTTTACCGCCACATTCAGAACATTTCTTGAAGGGGGCGGCCATAAGAGGCTGGTCCGATCGCGAGGGGCCCGTCCGGGCCAAAACCCTCGAGTTCCGAACAAAAACGGGGCAGCTCAAGGAAAAAACGGGAGTAAAACAATTAAAAACTAAGGTAAAACAAAATAAAATAAAATAAAACAAAATACAAGAGTCTGTATCTACTCAGCTTTCGTCGCAGGGAGAGCACTCCGGAGGAGATGTTACTCTTGCGGCGGATGAAAGAGAACTGAAGGAGGAGCTAGATTGGCAGGATTGGGCATGCTCAGGGAATGGGAGGAGCGGGGCTCCCGCCAATCTGCTCAGCTTTTCAGCATTCCGGATGGAGCTTTTGCGCAGGCGCAAATCCCTATTGTGTGAGGCACAGAGACCACGAAGAAGAACTTGTGTTAAAAACCCTATTATTTTGCCGCATTACAGCCACACAGCACTGCTGTTAACTCAGCATTTCCACACAAAGGTCAGACACCAAGAAGGACATTCACTGAGTCTACCTTGAGGAATAATGGGGTCTGGATTGTGCACGCTAGAAAGCTAGTTAGTAAAGTAATTTACAATTGTGTAAAATGTAGACATCTCAGGCACAATTGTCAGAGTCAACTTATGGCAGAACTGCCACCGGATAGAACAGCTACAGACCCCCCGTTCTCTCACATAGGTATTGATGTGTTCGGGCCTTGGGAAGTTACTGCCAGAAAGACCAGAGGTGGTGTTGTCAACAACAAAAGATCTCATTTTAGTTTAAATTTCCGATTGTCCGGAAATTTAGGCCTGGAGTGTGACGACGCAGCAAACGCCTTTTGCATTTAAAACTTTGTGTTTAGAGGTTTGCATTTGTGAAATGCTGCAGCCTCCTTAGTTTGCAAACAATGTTGAGTTCCTAAAGCCCTTTTTGCACTGTTTCTATGTGTTTTGTTACTTGTCAAAGGCTTTGTTTGCATTTATTAGCTCTTGGCACCTGCCAATTATGGTAATTGTAAGCTTGCTCCTCCCCTTTTCCTGGGGACCTGGAAAGAGGAAGCCATCTTTCTCCTCAGTCAACTGTCAGAGACTCTACAGAGTGGACATGTTGGAGGGTGTGCTAGCCAGGCCTTGGTCAAGCCATCTTCCAGCATGTAGTTCTTCACCCCTCAAACAGCCAGTTCACAATAGTGGAAGGTTCCCTGCCTTCATAGAGGTCATCTGGCTGAGACTTTGGGCATCCTTGCCTCAAAGTCGAAGAGAGAGAGAGACTTTGGTGAGCCATCCAGCTGAGTTCCCAGGACCACAGTTACAAAGGACTATAAAGTAAGCTTTCTGTTGATTGTTCAATAAAGAGAAGAAACACCCTTTGCTAAAGTGACTGTTCGGTCTGGTTCTTGGGAAACCCAAAGTTTCTAGAGGTGGGCAAGAAGCAATCCCTGGGGAAGAGAATCACCACGTCCACTTTCCCTCAAACCCATATAGCCCAGGCGCGACGGCACAGATACTAAAAAGCATGGGAGAAGGAGGAAATTCTGCCATCTGGTAAGCCAATAACCATGGGATGGGGCAGAAATCTCTCAGCAATACATTCTAAAATCAACCCTCCAGGAACAACTGAAACCATTACAACATTATCCGTCAATCCAACCTGACGAGATAATCCAATAGGGTGCCATGACTGAAAATACTAAGAGCCAAAGAGAGGTCTACAATTACATACTTCCCATCCATTCCTTGACTTAAGTAATCCATCAGAGCAACAGAGAATATTCTGTCCAAAACTCAAGATGGAATGTGGATCAAGGGATCCAAACAATGAGTTACAGGAGGGGAAGCACACTAGGAATCTGTGTAAATGCTACCATACAGCTACATTTATATATGATGCCTACGTTTTGTTATGTTTCTTCTGTAAATGGCAGTAATCATCCTATGCAGGGCTGTCCTTTTTATTTAATACTAGCACCCTCTGCAAACAATTCTATAAGGCATCTATATTGAACTCTGCTTTTCAAGATGCCTGTCGCTATTTCAGATTATACTACTCCACCATATATATATACACACACAAACCTGGTCGTCATCCTCTGCCATTTCGAGGCAGAAGCAATCTGGCCAGAGATCCACACTCCAACTTTCAAGTTATTTGCAGCACACATGAAAAACCTCCATCTAACATGCCCATCTAATAGTGTAAATAACTGGGAATCCCGGGATTTGCAATTTGTTGTGCAGAAACTTCAACTGGTCCAAAACATGGCAGTCAGACTAGTCACTGGAACACCGGTGCTCAAATCCCTCCACTGGCTGCCGATCAGTTTCCGGGCACAGTACAAGGTGCTGGTTTTGACCTTTAAAGCCCTTCATGGCTCAGGTCCATCCTATCTTAGGGACCACCTCTCCCCATATGAGCCCCCTCGCACTCTTTGGTCCTCTGGGAGAAACTTACTACAACTAAGAAAACTAGGCTGGCGCAGACCTCCCAGAGGGCCTTTCCCGCCGTTGCTCCTAGGCTATGGAATGGCCTGCCGGATGAGATGCGCCTTATTACAACCTTGGATGGTTTTAAGAAAGCCACCAAGACACATCTCTTCCGGCAGGCCTTCCCTGAGAATGAGTAAACTGTCCGTCAACTATAGTCCCTCAGTCTCAATTAGTGAGACATGTAATACTCTTGAGGCCGCCCACTTTCTAATTTTAGAGCTACCAATGTTTAATATCCATCTTTTAATGTTTTACTGTTTTAAATTCCACTCTTAGTTTAATTCATTTTTATGGGGTGGGAGGGTAGACTGAAGTGTTTTTTAATTGTATGTATTTTTAAATGTTGTACTCTGCCCCGATTGCTCACCCAGAGGGGCGGAATATAAATAAACATTTATTATTATTATTATTATTATTTACAAAATTACAGCAGGCATAACTTTTTGTGCTCACACTAAAGGCTGGATGGAGTGGGGTATGTGTGGGTGTGCCTTTCAATGGGACTCGTTCCTTTTTTTAAATAAAAGTTAAGATACAGTACTTACATTGACCTGTGGATAAGTCAGCTCAGGTTTTTGGGGTATTTTTCTAACTTAAATTTCTAGACTTATACATGAGTATAAGTATAATATAATAATATTATATTATATTATATTATATATATATATAATATTATAATAATATATAATATAATATATAATATATAATATTATAATAATATAATATAAAAAACTTGATTTGAGGGCACTGTCATTTATTTTTGTTCTGTATTTACTAAAAGGGAAGGGAGAAGTGCCTGGTGGATTTTTTAAAATTATTTAATTTTATTTTATTTGCCTTAGGTGCCAGAATAATTTGGCTAGCCCTGGCATGGAGGGTGCCATGAGTGCCACTTGCTTTTCTGCCTCGGGCAGCAAAATATCTTGGGTCAGTTCCTAACCGACTGCCAGCTACTAGCAAGGGTTTTCCTAATGTCTTTTCTCTTACGTACTTCCATCTGCCGCAGTAAGGGAGGAAGCCCCAGCCAGTCTCTCTTTAAAGGTGTCTTCAAACGATACATCTATTTTGAAATAACAGAAAAAAAATATGTTACATAAACATTACAATAAAATGCACACATGGAGCTACTCCACTTGGAGGGCTCTCCTCCACTCAAATCAAGAGAGGCAGAGATCCATATAGGCTTCTCTCTTTCCTCGCAAGGAGGTGCTTTTTGCAAGGAAACGAACCGGTACAAAAAAAAGAAAAGCACACCTTGGAAGGCAGAAACTAAATTTGGAACTTGTTTATGAAGCTCTGAAACATGGGGAAATACAGAGAATGAAATGGGTATATTCAGGTGTCTACAGGCTGGGTGTTCTTCCATTGCGAATTGTGACTTCATTTTAGTCTTGGATCCGCACATTAAGATGCTATGGTTCACAGTCCGGAGGACATCATTGTAATAGATTTTTGTGGCTTTTTCGGGCTCTGTGGCCATGTTCTAGAAGAGATTATTCCTGATGTTTCGCCAGCAGCTGTGGCTGGTATCTTCAGAGAATGCTGGCATGGAAGAGATTTTTTTGGGGGGGGGGGTGTCTCTTGGTTGAGAGGAAGCGACCCCCTGAGGCCTTGCTTTTCAACCGCAGAACAATACACAGATTAACATGTAAATCGCTTCCTCTCAACTCAGGGTCACACAGTATGTGTGTGTGTGTGTGTGTGTGTGTATTTATATATATATATATATACCACTCTCTTCCATGCCAGCATTCTCTGAAGATGCTAGCCACAGAGGATGGTGAAATGTCAGGAATAAACTGTTCTACAACATGTCCACAGAGCCCGAAAAACCCATAAAAACTATGGATATCAGCCATGAAACCTTCACGTCATTGTAATGTTTGACTCCGGTCCAAAACACACTACAGCAATAATCCAGTTTGAGACTGCTTGAACTGCCCTCGCTCAGTGCTAGGGTATCCTAGGAATTGTAGTTTGTTGTAGCACCAGAGCGCTCTGACAGAGAAGGCTCTCTATGGTTTATCACACTAGAGGGCAAACAGGATTTAAACAGGAATTAAACAGGAATTAAACAGGAAATGCCCTATGTTAAACATAAGGCATGTTAAATGCCCTATGTTAAACATAAGGCATTTCCTGTTTAATTCCTGTTTAATTCCTGTTTAATTCCTGTTTGCCCTCTA
Organism: Urosaurus nigricauda; assembly: GCA_034509955.1. Classification (NCBI taxonomy): domain Eukaryota; kingdom Metazoa; phylum Chordata; class Lepidosauria; order Squamata; family Phrynosomatidae; genus Urosaurus; species Urosaurus nigricauda. The sequence continues at coordinate 8,897,885 of JAOEGL010000014.1, forward strand.
GTGTGATAAAGTGTCTCACAAACGCTACTGTTCCGAGAATTCCCTAGCTAGGGCAGTTCAAGAGCTCTCAAACTGGATTATTTCTGCAGTATGTTTTAGACCCTGGAGAGGATAGAAGACACGAATGTGAAGTCGAAGGCTTTCATGGCCAGCATCCATAGTATTTTGTAGGTTCTTTGGGCTCTGTGGCCGTGTTCTAGAAGAGTTTTTTCCTGACATTTCACCAGCATCTTTGGCTGGCATCTTCAGAGAATGCTGGCATGGAAGAGAGTGGGATATATATACCCAGGCTGACTCAGTATACATATATATATACTGGCATGGAAGAGAGTGGGGTATATATACCCAGGGATATACATATATATAAAATATATGGCTAGGTATATATACCCCACTCTTTTCCATGACAGCATTCTCTGAAGATGCCAGCCAAAGATGCTGGCAAATTGTCAGGAATAAACTCTTCTAGAACATGGCCACAGAGCCTGAAAAACCCAGAAACAACTGTGAAGACAAGAACGTTGCTACTCAGTGAGAAGAAAGAGGAAGGTATTTTGGATATGCTTGCTAAGCCTTTCATTTCTCCACCCATCATCCATAGCATATATCCTGGGCAAAGGAAGGGAGAAAGGTGGCGCAAAGCTGGGGTTATCTATTGTTGGTGAGTCAAGTTCAGGGGCACTCTTGTTTTCTCATCCCAGCATCTATCATTGAAGGCACTGCCCAGAGGTGAGGGGCAGAACTCAAGCTCAGTGGCAAAACTCACATTGCATGGAAAAGTTGTAATCGCTGGCATTTTTGAACAGGGTGGGCAAAATTCATTGGGAAAACTAGAAAGCCATGGCAAATGACTGTAAATGATGCAGAACTGGATGGACTGACAGCCTGGCCCACTATAAAGGCAGTATCCAATGCTTCTTTGAAGGAAGAGAGGATACCATGCTGGGGCTATTTGGTAGAGACTGAAAGCCAACAAGACACTCTGCACATGTTCAGAGGCATTCTATCCTGCTACGCATGCTGTTGCTGTTGTGTGTGCCTTCAAGTCATTTCTTATGGTGAGCCTTCTGGGGTTTTTCTTCTTGACAAGAGTTGTTCAGAGAGTTTGCCATTTGGCCTTCAGCTCCCAGAATCCCAGGCTATTGGCCAACATGGCGGAGGCTTCTGGGAAACAAAGTCCAAAATCTCTTAAAGGGCACCTTTTGGGGACCATAACCTCAGTGTTACCCAAACGGCGCTCTTTAAGTGAATTTTAGACTTCAGCTCCCAGAGTCCTTCACCATTGCCTTACGTGGCTGAGGCTCCTGGGAGCTGAAGTCCAAAGTCTCTGAAAGGGCTACCTTTGGAGACCATAGACTCTTCAGACTGTGCGCTTGAAGGGGCTTTTGGACTTCAGCTCCCAGAATGACTCCCTATTGGCCAACGTGGCTGAGGCTGCTGGGAGCTGGAGTCCAAAAGCCCTTAAAGGGCACCCTGTGGGGACCATAGATTCAGTGGTCCCGAATCCGCGCCCTTTAAGGGATTGTGGACTTCAGCTCCCATAATCCCTCGCTATTAAACAAGATTGCCGAGGCTCCTGGGAGATGAAGTCCAAAACCTCTGAGGGGGGTCCCTTTTTACAGACTTCGCAGGGCTTGAGGGAGGGGCGGCGGACGCACCGACTTCCACGTCAATCTCGTCGAGGCGGGTTTCCTGGCGGAAGAAAAGGGCGACCGGCTCCCCTTCCTTGGCGACGGTGCCCTGGTTGAGGTAGCGGAGGAGCACCTCGGCCTCCTCGCCGTCGTTGCGGTTGAGGAGCTCCTCGAAGGGGGCCCAGTCCTTGAGGCTGAGGGCGTTCTGCAGCCGCAGGCCCACCCACTGCACCCGCACGTCGTCCATCCTGCCCCGGGCCCCGCCGACTCAGAGACGGACGCGCGTCGCTTCAGGCGCCTCTAGCCTAGGCCCAGGCTAACCGACGCGGCCCCGGTCGCCATGGCAACGGGAGGGACGGAGAGGCGGGAAAAAGGAGGGCGGCCTGAGGGAAGCAGAGAGGGATCTTTCCCACATGGACTCATTAGGGAAGTCTTAGCACACAGAGATACCGTGGGGAATACTTGCCTATAGAGAATCATTGGGGAAGAGTGGCCCATAGGGAATCATTGGGGAAGAGTGGCCCATAGGGAATCCTTGGGGAAGAGTGGCCCATAGGGAATCATTGGGGAAGAGTGGCCCATAGGGAATCATTGGGGAAGAGTGGCCCAGAGGGAATCCTTGGGGAAGAGTGGCCCATAGGGAATCATTGGGGAAGAGTGGCCCAGAGGGAATCCTTGGGGAAGAGTGGCCCATAGGGAATCATTGGGGAAGAGTGGCCCAGAGGGAATCCTTGGGGAAGAGTGGCCCATAGGGAATCATTGGGGAAGAGTGGCCCATAGGGAATCCTTGGGGAAGAGTGGCCCATAGGGAATCATTGGGGAAGAGTGGCCCAGAGGGAATCCTTGGGGAAGAGTGGCCCATAGGGAATCATTGGGGAAGAGTGGCCCATAGGGAATCCTTGGGGAAGAGTGGCCCAGAGGGAATCATTGGGGAAGAGTGGCCCATAGGGAATCATTGGGGAAAGAGTGGCCCATAGGGAATCATTGGGGAAGAGTGGCCCAGAGGGAATCCTTGGGGAAGAGTGGCCCATAGGGAATCCTTGGGGAAGAGTGGCCCATAGGGAATCCTTGGGGAAGAGTGGCCCATAGGGAATCATTGGGGAAGAGTGGCCCATAGGGAATCCTTGGGGAAGAGTGGCCCATAGGGAATCATTGGGGAAGAGTGGCCCAGAGGGAATCCTTGGGGAAGAGTGGCCCATAGGGAATCATTGGGGAAGAGTGGCCCATAGGGAATCCTTGGGGAAGAGTGGCCCATAGGGAATCATTGGGGAAGAGTGGCCCAGAGGGAATCATTGGGGAAGAGTGGCCCATAGGGCATCACTGGCGAAGAGTGGCCCAGAGGGAATCATTGGGGAAGAGTGGCCCAGAGGGAATCATTGGGGAAGAGTGGCCCAGAGGGAATCCTTGGGGAAGAGTGGCCCAGAGGGAATCCTTGGGGAAGAGTGGCCCATAGGGAATCCTTGGGGAAGAGTGGCCCATAGGGAATCATTGGGGAAGAGTGGCCCAGAGGGAATCCTTGGGGAAGAGTGGCCCAGAGGGAATCATTGGGGAAGAGTGGCCCAGAGGGAATCATTGGGGAAGAGTGGCCCATAGGGAATCCTTGGGGAAGAGTGGCCCAGAGGGAATCCTTGGGGAAGAGTGGCCCAGAGGGAATCCTTGGGGAAGAGTGGCCCAGAGGGAATCCTTGGGGAAGAGTGGCCCATAGGGAATCCTTGGGGAAGAGTGGCCCATAGGGAATCATTGGGGAAGAGTGGCCCAGAGGGAATCCTTGGGGAAGAGTGGCCCAGAGGGAATCATTGGGGAAGAGTGGCCCAGAGGGAATCATTGGGGAAGAGTGGCCCAGAGGGAATCCTTGGGGAAGAGTGGCCCAGAGGGAATCCTTGGGGAAGAGTGGCCCATAGGGAATCCTTGGGGAAGAGTGGCCCATAGGGAATCATTGGGGAAGAGTGGCCCAGAGGGAATCCTTGGGGAAGAGTGGCCCAGAGGGAATCATTGGGGAAGAGTGGCCCAGAGGGAATCATTGGGGAAGAGTGGCCCAGAGGGAATCCTTGGGGAAGAGTGGCCCAGAGGGAATCCTTGGGGAAGAGTGGCCCATAGGGAATCCTTGGGGAAGAGTGGCCCATAGGGAATCATTGGGGAAGAGTGGCCCAGAGGGAATCCTTGGGGAAGAGTGGCCCAGAGGGAATCATTGGGGAAGAGTGGCCCATAGGGAATCCTTGGGGAAGAGTGGCCCAGAGGGAATCATTGGGGAAGAGTGGCCCAGAGGGAATCATTGGGGAAGAGTGGCCCAGAGGGAATCCTTGGGGAAGAGTGGCCCATAGGGAATCCTTGGGGAAGAGTGGCCCATAGGGAATCCTTGGGGAAGAGTGGCCCATAGGGAATCATTGGGGAAGAGTGGCCCATAGGGAATCCTTGGGGAAGAGTGGCCCAGAGGGAATCATTGGGGAAGAGTGGCCCATAGGGAATCATTGGGGAAGAGTGGCCCAGAGGGAATCCTTGGGGAAGAGTGGCCCATAGGGAATCCTTGGGGAAGAGTGGCCCATAGGGAATCATTGGGGAAGAGTGGCCCAGAGGGAATCATTGGGGAAGAGTGGCCCATAGGGAATCCTTGGGGAAGAGTGGCCCAGAGGGAATCATTGGGGAAGAGTGGCCCAGAGGGAATCATTGGGGAAGAGTGGCCCAGAGGGAATCCTTGGGGAAGAGTGGCCCATAGGGAATCATTGGGGAAGAGTGGCCCATAGGGAATCCTTGGGGAAGAGTGGCCCATAGGGAATCATTGGGGAAGAGTGGCCCATAGGGAATCCTTGGGGAAGAGTGGCCCATAGGGAATCATTGGGGAAGAGTGGCCCATAGGGACTCACTGGGGAAGAGTGGCCCAGAGGGAATCCTTGGGGAAGAGTGGCCCATAGGGACTCACTGGGGAAGAGTGGCCCATAGGGAATCACTGGGGAAGAGTGGCCCATTAAGGAATCACTGGGGAAGAGTGCCCCATAGGGAATCATTGGGGAAGAGTGGCCCATAGAGAGACATTGGGGAAGGGTGGCCCATAGAGAGACATTGGGGAAGGGTGGCCCATAGGGAATCATTGGGGAAGAGTGGCCCATAGGGAATCATTGGGGAAGAGTGGCCCATAGGGAATCATTGGGGAAGAGTGGCCCATAGAGAGACATTGGGGAAGAGTGGCCCATAGGGAATCATTGGGGAAGAGTGGCCCAGAGGGAATCATTGGGGAAGAGTGGCCCATAGGGAATCATTGGGGAAGAGTGGCCCATAGGGAATCATTGGGGAAGAGTGGCCCATAGAGAGACATTGGGGAAGGGTGGCCCATAGAGAGACATTGGGGAAGGGTGACCCATAGGGAATCATTGGGGAAGAGTGGCCCATAGAGAGACATTGGGGAAGAGTGGCCCAGAGGGAATCATTGGGGAAGAGTGGCCCAGAGGGAATCATTGGGGAAGAGTGGCCCATAGGGAATCATTGGGGAAGAGTGGCCCATAGAGAGACATTGGGGAAGGGTGGCCCATAGAGAGACATTGGGGAAGAGTGGCCCATAGGGAATCATTGGGGAAGAGTGGCCCAGAGGGAATCATTGGGGAAGAGTGGCCCATAGGGAATCATTGGGGAAGAGTGGCCCATAGGGAATCATTGGGGAAGAGTGGCCCATAGAGAGACATTGGGGAAGAGTGGCCCATAGGGAATCATTGGGGAAGAGTGGCCCAGAGGGAATCATTGGGGAAGAGTGGCCCAGAGGGAATCATTGGGGAAGAGTGGCCCATAGAGAGACATTGGGGAAGGGTGGCCCATAGAGAGACATTGGGGAAGGGTGGCCCATAGGGATTCATTGGGGAAGAGTGGCCCATAGAGAGACATTGGGGAAGAGTGGCCCAGAGGGAATCATTGGGGAAGAGTGGCCCATAGGGAATCATTGGGGAAGAGTGGCCCATAGGGAATCATTGGGGAAGAGTGGCCCATAGAGAGACATTGGGGAAGGGTGGCCCATAGAGAGACATTGGGGAAGGGTGGCCCATAGGGAATCATTGGGGAAGAGTGGCCCAGAGGGAATCATTGGGGAAGAGTGGCCCATAGGGAATCCTTGGGGAAAGAGTGGCCCATAGACAGACATTGGGGAAGAGTGGCCCATAGACAGACATTGGGGAAGAGTGGCCCATAGGGAATCATTGGGGAAGAGTGGCCCATAGGGAATCATTGGGGAAGAGTGGCCCATAGGGAATCATTGGGGAAGAGTGGCCCATAGGGAATCATTGGGGAAAGAGTGGCCCATAGGGAATCATTGGGGAAGAGTGGCCCAGAGGGAATCATTGGGGAAGGGTGGCCCATAGGGAATCATTGGGGAAGAGTGGCCCATAGGGAATCCTTGGGGAAAGAGTGGCCCATAGAGAGACATTGGGGAAGGGTGGCCCATAGAGAGACATTGGGGAAGGGTGGCCCATAGGGAATCATTGGGGAAGAGTGGCCCATAGGGAATCATTGGGGAAGAGTGGCCCATAGGGAATCATTGGGGAAGAGTGGCCCATAGGGAATCATTGGGGAAAGAGTGGCCCATAGGGAATCATTGGGGAAGAGTGGCCCAGAGGGAATCATTGGGGAAGAGTGGCCCATAGGGAATCATTGGGGAAGGGTGGCCCATAGGGAATCATTGGGGAAGAGTGGCCCATAGGGAATCCTTGGGGAAAGAGTGGCCCATAGAGAGACATTGGGGAAGGGTGGCCCATAGAGAGACATTGGGGAAGGGTGGCCCATAGGGAATCATTGGGGAAGAGTGGCCCAGAGGGAATCCTTGGGGAAGAGTGGCCCATAGGGACTCACTGGGGAAGAGTGGCCCATAGGGAATCACTGGGGAAGAGTGGCCCATAGGGAATCACTGGGGAAGAGTGGCCCATAGGGAATCATTGGGGAAGAGTGGCCCATAGAGAGACATTGGGGAAGGGTGGCCCATAGAGAGACATTGGGGAAGGGTGGCCCATAGGGAATCATTGGGGAAGAGTGGCCCATAGAGAGACATTGGGGAAGAGTGGCCCAGAGGGAATCATTGGGGAAGAGTGGCCCATAGGGAATCATTGGGGAAGAGTGGCCCATAGGGAATCATTGGGGAAGAGTGGCCCATAGAGAGACATTGGGGAAGAGTGGCCCATAGGGAATCATTGGGGAAGAGTGGCCCAGAGGGAATCATTGGGGAAGAGTGGCCCATAGGGAATCATTGGGGAAGAGTGGCCCATAGGGAATCATTGGGGAAGAGTGGCCCATAGAGAGACATTGGGGAAGGGTGGCCCATAGAGAGACATTGGGGAAGGGTGACCCATAGGGAATCATTGGGGAAGAGTGGCCCATAGAGAGACATTGGGGAAGAGTGGCCCAGAGGGAATCATTGGGGAAGAGTGGCCCAGAGGGAATCATTGGGGAAGAGTGGCCCATAGGGAATCATTGGGGAAGAGTGGCCCATAGAGAGACATTGGGGAAGGGTGGCCCATAGAGAGACATTGGGGAAGAGTGGCCCATAGGGAATCATTGGGGAAGAGTGGCCCAGAGGGAATCATTGGGGAAGAGTGGCCCATAGGGAATCATTGGGGAAGAGTGGCCCATAGGGAATCATTGGGGAAGAGTGGCCCATAGAGAGACATTGGGGAAGAGTGGCCCATAGGGAATCATTGGGGAAGAGTGGCCCAGAGGGAATCATTGGGGAAGAGTGGCCCATAGGGAATCATTGGGGAAGAGTGGCCGATAGGGAATCATTGGGGAAGAGTGGCCCATAGAGAGACATTGGGGAAGGGTGGCCCATAGAGAGACATTGGGGAAGGGTGGCCCATAGGGAATCATTGGGGAAGAGTGGCCCATAGAGAGACATTGGGGAAGAGTGGCCCAGAGGGAATCATTGGGGAAGAGTGGCCCATAGGGAATCATTGGGGAAGAGTGGCCCATAGAGAGACATTGGGGAAGGGTGGCCCATAGAGAGACATTGGGGAAGGGTGGCCCATAGGGAATCATTGGGGAAGAGTGGCCCATAGGGAATCATTGGCGAAGAGTGGCCCATAGGGAATCCTTGGGGAAAGAGTGGCCCATAGACAGACATTGGGGAAGAGTGGCCCATAGACAGACATTGGGGAAGAGTGGCCCATAGGGAATCATTGGGGAAGAGTGGCCCATAGGGAATCATTGGGGAAGAGTGGCCCATAGGGAATCATTGGGGAAGAGTGGCCCATAGGGAATCATTGGGGAAAGAGTGGCCCATAGGGAATCATTGGGGAAGAGTGGCCCAGAGGGAATCATTGGGGAAGAGTGGCCCATAGGGAATCATTGGGGAAGGGTGGCCCATAGGGAATCATTGGGGAAGAGTGGCCCATAGGGAATCCTTCGGGAAAGAGTGGCCCATAGAGAGACATTGGGGAAGGGTGGCCCATAGAGAGACATTGGGGAAGGGTGGCCCATAGGGAATCATTGGGGAAGAGTGGCCCATAGGGAATCATTGGGGAAGAGTGGCCCATAGGGAATCATTGGGGAAGAGTGGCCCATAGGGAATCATTGGGGAAAGAGTGGCCCATAGGGAATCATTGGGGAAGAGTGGCCCAGAGGGAATCATTGGGGAAGAGTGGGCCATAGGGAATCATTGGGGAAGGGTGGCCCATAGGGAATCATTGGGGAAGAGTGGCCCATAGGGAATCCTTGGGGAAAGAGTGGCCCATAGAGAGACATTGGGGAAGGGTGGCCCATAGAGAGACATTGGGGAAGGGTGGCCCATAGGGAATCATTGGGGAAGAGTGGCCCATAGGGAATCATTGGGGAAGAGTGGCCCATAGGGAATCCTTGGGGAAAGAGTGGCCCATAGACAGACATTGGGGAAGAGTGGCCCATAGACAGACATTGGGGAAGAGTGGCCCATAGGGAATCATTGGGGAAGAGTGGCCCATAGGGAATCATTGGGGAAGAGTGGCACATAGGGAATCATTGGGGAAAGAGTGGCCCATAGGGAATCATTGGGGAAGAGTGGCCCAGAGGGAATCATTGGGGAAGAGTGGCCCAGAGGGAATCATTGGGGAAGAGTGGCCCAGAGGGAATCATTGGGGAAGAGTGGCCCATAGGGAATCATTGGGGAAGAGTGGCCCATAGGGAATCATTGGGGAAGAGTGGCCCAGAGGGAATCCTTGGGGAAGAGTGGCCCATAGGGAATCATTGGGGAAGAGTGGCCCATAGGGAATCATTGGGGAAGAGTGGCCCATAGGGAATCATTGGGGAAGAGTGGCCCAGAGGGAATCATTGGGGAAGAGTGGCCCATAGGGAATCCTTGGGGAAGAGTGGCCCAGAGGGAATCATTGGGGAAGAGTGGCCCAGAGGGAATCATTGGGGAAGAGTGGCCCAGAGGGAATCCTTGGGGAAGAGTGGCCCATAGGGAATCATTGGGGAAGAGTGGCCCATAGGGAATCCTTGGGGAAGAGTGGCCCATAGGGAATCATTGGGGAAGAGTGGCCCATAGGGAATCCTTGGGGAAGAGTGGCCCATAGGGAATCATTGGGGAAGAGTGGCCCAGAGGGAATCATTGGGGAAGAGTGGCCCATAGGGAATCCTTGGGGAAGAGTGGCCCAGAGGGAATCATTGGGGAAGAGTGGCCCAGAGGGAATCATTGGGGAAGAGTGGCCCATAGGGAATCATTGGGGAAGAGTGGCCCATAGGGAATCATTGGGGAAGAGTGGCCCATAGAGAGACATTGGGGAAGGGTGGCCCATAGAGAGACATTGGGGAAGGGTGGCCCATAGGGAATCATTGGGGAAGAGTGGCCCATAGAGAGACATTGGGGAAGAGTGGCCCAGAGGGAATCATTGGGGAAGAGTGGCCCATAGGGAATCATTGGGGAAGAGTGGCCCATAGGGAATCATTGGGGAAGAGTGGCCCATAGAGAGACATTGGGGAAGAGTGGCCCATAGGGAATCATTGGGGAAGAGTGGCCCAGAGGGAATCATTGGGGAAGAGTGGCCCATAGGGAATCATTGGGGAAGAGTGGCCCATAGGGAATCATTGGAGAAGAGTGGCCCATAGAGAGACATTGGGGAAGGGTGGCCCATAAAGAGACATTGGGGAAGGGTGGCCCATAGGGAATCATTGGGGAAGAGTGGCCCATAGAGAGACATTGGGGAAGAGTGGCCCAGAGGGAATCATTGGGGAAGAGTGGCCCAGAGGGAATCATTGGGGAAGAGTGGCCCATAGGGAATCATTGGGGAAGAGTGGCCCATAGAGAGACATTGGGGAAGGGTGGCCCATAGAGAGACATTGGGGAAGGGTGGCCCAAAGGGAATCATTGGGGAAGAGTGGCCCATAGGGAATCATTGGGGAAGAGTGGCCCATAGGGAATCATTGGGGAAGAGTGGCCCATAGGGAATCATTGGGGAAGAGTGGCCCATAGGGAATCCTTGGGGAAGAGTGGCCCAGAGGGAATCATTGGGGAAGAGTGGCCCAAAGGGAATCCTTTGGGAAGAGTGGCCCATAGGGCATCCTTGGGGAAGAGTGGCCCAGAGGGAATCATTGGGGAAGAGTGGCCCATAGGGAATCATTGGGGAAGAGTGGCCCATAGGGAATCATTGGGGAAGAGTGGCCCATAGAGAGACATTGGGGAAGGGTGGCCCATAGAGAGACATTGGGGAAGGGTGGCCCATAGGGAATCATTGGGGAAGAGTGGCCCATAGAGAGACATTGGGGAAGAGTGGCCCAGAGGGAATCATTGGGGAAGAGTGGCCCAGAGGGAATCATTGGGGAAGAGTGGCCCATAGGGAATCATTGGGGAAGTGTGGCCCATAGGGAATCATTGGGGAAGAGTGGCCCATAGGGAATCATTGGGGAAAGAGTGGCCCATAGGGAATCATTGGGGAAGAGTGGCCCAGAGGGAATCATTGGGGAAGAGTGGCCCATAGGGAATCATTGGGGAAGGGTGGCCCATAGGGAATCATTGGGGAAGAGTGGCCCATAGGGAATCATTGGGGAAGAGTGGCCCATAGAGAGACATTGGGGAAGAGTGGCCCATAGGGAATCATTGGGGAAGAGTGGCCCAGAGGGAATCATTGGGGAAGAGTGGCCCATAGGGAATCATTGGGGAAGAGTGGCCGATAGGGAATCATTGGGGAAGAGTGGCCCATAGAGAGACATTGGGGAAGGGTGGCCCATAGGGAATCATTGGGGAAGAGTGGCCCATAGAGAGACATTGGGGAAGAGTGGCCCAGAGGGAATCATTGGGGAAGAGTGGCCCATAGGGAATCATTGGGGAAGAGTGGCCCATAGGGAATCATTGGGGAAGAGTGGCCCATAGAGAGACATTGGGGAAGGGTGGCCCATAGAGAGACATTGGGGAAGGGTGGCCCATAGGGAATCATTGGGGAAGAGTGGCCCATAGGGAATCATTGGGGAAGAGTGGCCCATAGGGAATCCTTGGGGAAAGAGTGGCCCATAGACAGACATTGGGGAAGAGTGGCCCATAGACAGACATTGGGGAAGAGTGGCCCATAGGGAATCATTGGGGAAGAGTGGCCCATAGGGAATCATTGGGGAAGAGTGGCCCATAGGGAATCATTGGGGAAGAGTGGCCCATAGGGAATCATTGGGGAAAGAGTGGCCCATAGGGAATCATTGGGGAAGAGTGGCCCAGAGGGAATCATTGGGGAAGAGTGGCCCATAGGGAATCATTGGGGAAGGGTGGCCCATAGGGAATCATTGGGGAAGAGTGGCCCATAGGGAATCCTTGGGGAAAGAGTGGCCCATAGAGAGACATTGGGGAAGGGTGGCCCATAGAGAGACATTGGGGAAGGGTGGCCCATAGGGAATCATTGGGGAAGAGTGGCCCATAGGGAATCATTGGGGAAGAGTGGCCCATAGGGAATCATTGGGGAAGAGTGGCCCAGAGGGAATCATTGGGGAAAGAGTGGCCCATAGGGAATCATTGGGGAAGAGTGGCCCAGAGGGAATCATTGGGGAAGAGTGGCCCATAGGGAATCATTGGGTAAGGGTGGCCCATAGGGAATCATTGGGGAAGAGTGGCCCATAGGGAATCCTTGGGGAAAGAGTGGCCCATAGAGAGACATTGGGGAAGGGTGGCCCATAGAGAGACATTGGGGAAGGGTGGCCCATAGGGAATCATTGGGGAAGAGTGGCCCATAGGGAATCATTGGGGAAGAGTGGCCCATAGGGAATCCTTGGGGAAAGAGTGGCCCATAGACAGACATTGGGGAAGAGTGGCCCATAGACAGACATTGGGGAAGAGTGGCCCATAGGGAATCATTGGGGAAGAGTGGCCCATAGGGAATCCTTGGGGAAGAGTGGCCCATAGGGAATCATTGGGGAAGAGTGGCCCAAAGGGAATCCTTGGGGAAGAGTGGCCCATAGGGCATCCTTGGGGAAGAGTGGCCCAGAGGGAATCATTGGGGAAGAGTGGCCCATAGGGAATCATTGGGGAAGAGTGGCCCATAGGGAATCATTGGGGAAGAGTGGCCCATAGAGAGACATTGGGGAAGGGTGGCCCATAGAGAGACATTGGGGAAGGGTGGCCCATAGGGAATCATTGGGGAAGAGTGGCCCATAGAGAGACATTGGGGAAGAGTGGCCCAGAGGGAATCATTGGGGAAGAGTGGCCCATAGGGAATCATTGGGGAAGAGTGGCCCATAGGGAATCATTGGGGAAGAGTGGCCCATAGGGAATCATTGGGGAAGAGTGGCCCATAGGGAATCATTGGGGAAAGAGTGGCCCATAGGGAATCATTGGGGAAGAGTGGCCCAGAGGGAATCATTGGGGAAGAGTGGCCCATAGGGAATCATTGGGGAAGGGTGGCCCATAGGGAATCATTGGGGAAGAGTGGCCCATAGGGAATCATTGGGGAAGAGTGGCCCATAGAGAGACATTGGGGAAGAGTGGCCCATAGGGAATCATTGGGGAAGAGTGGCCCAGAGGGAATCAATGGGGAAGAGTGGCCCATAGGGAATCATTGGGGAAGAGTGGCCGATAGGGAATCATTGGGGAAGAGTGGCCCATAGAGAGACATTGGGGAAGGGTGGCCCATAGGGAATCATTGGGGAAGAGTGGCCCATAGAGAGACATTGGGGAAGAGTGGCCCAGAGGGAATCATTGGGGAAGAGTGGCCCATAGGGAATCATTGGGGAAGAGTGGCCCATAGGGAATCATTGGGGAAGAGTGGCCCATAGAGAGACATTGGGGAAGGGTGGCCCATAGAGAGACATTGGGGAAGGGTGGCCCATAGGGAATCATTGGGGAAGAGTGGCCCATAGGGAATCATTGGGGAAGAGTGGCCCATAGGGAATCCTTGGGGAAAGAGTGGCCCATAGACAGACATTGGGGAAGAGTGGCCCATAGACAGACATTGGGGAAGAGTGGCCCATAGGGAATCATTGGGGAAGAGTGGCCCATAGGGAATCATTGGGGAAGAGTGGCCCATAGGGAATCATTGGGGAAGAGTGGCCCATAGGGAATCATTGGGGAAAGAGTGGCCCATAGGGAATCATTGGGGAAGAGTGGCCCAGAGGGAATCATTGGGGAAGAGTGGCCCATAGGGAATCATTGGGGAAGGGTGGCCCATAGGGAATCATTGGGGAAGAGTGGCCCATAGGGAATCCTTGGGGAAAGAGTGGCCCATAGAGAGACATTGGGGAAGGGTGGCCCATAGAGAGACATTGGGGAAGGGTGGCCCATAGGGAATCATTGGGGAAGAGTGGCCCATAGGGAATCATTGGGGAAGAGTGGCCCATAGGGAATCATTGGGGAAGAGTGGCCCAGAGGGAATCATTGGGGAAAGAGTGGCCCATAGGGAATCATTGGGGAAGAGTGGCCCAGAGGGAATCATTGGGGAAGAGTGGCCCATAGGGAATCATTGGGTAAGGGTGGCCCATAGGGAATCATTGGGGAAGAGTGGCCCATAGGGAATCCTTGGGGAAAGAGTGGCCCATAGAGAGACATTGGGGAAGGGTGGCCCATAGAGAGACATTGGGGAAGGGTGGCCCATAGGGAATCATTGGGGAAGAGTGGCCCATAGGGAATCATTGGGGAAGAGTGGCCCATAGGGAATCCTTGGGGAAAGAGTGGCCCATAGACAGACATTGGGGAAGAGTGGCCCATAGACAGACATTGGGGAAAAGTGGCCCATAGGGAATCATTGGGGAAGAGTGGCCCATAGGGAATCATTGGGGAAGAGTGGCACATAGGGAATCATTGGGGAAAGAGTGGCCCATAGGGAATCATTGGGGAAGAGTGGCCCAGAGGGAATCATTGGGGAAGAGTGGCCCAGAGGGAATCATTGGGGAAGAGTGGCCCAGAGGGAATCATTGGGGAAGAGTGGCCCATAGGGAATCATTGGGGAAGAGTGGCCCATAGGGAATCATTGGGGAAGAGTGGCCCATAGGGAATCATTGGGGAAGAGTGGCCCATAGGGAATCATTGGGGAAGAGTGGCCCATAAAGAATCATTGGGGAAAGAGTGGCCCATAGGGAATCATTGGGGAAGAGTGGCCCAGAGGGAATCATTGGGGAAGAGTGGCCCAGAGGGAATCATTGGGGAAGAGTGGCCCAGAGGGAATCATTGGGGAAGAGTGGCCCATAGGGAATCATTGGGGAAGAGTGGCCCATAGGGAATCATTGGGGAAGAGTGGCCCATAGGGAATCCTTGGGGAAAGAGTGGCCCATAGACAGACATTGGGGAAGAGTGGCCCATAGACAGACATTGGGGAAGAGTGGCCCATAGGGAATCATTGGGGAAGAGTGGCCCATAGGGAATCATTGGGGAAGAGTGGCCCATAGGGAATCATTGGGGAAGAGTGGCCCAGAGGGAATCATTGGGGAAGAGTGGCCCATAGGGAATCCTTGGGGAAAGAGTGGCCCATAGACAGACATTGGGGAAGAGTGGCCCATAGACAGACATTGGGGAAGAGTGGCCCATAGGGAATCATTGGGGAAGAGTGGCCCATAGGGAATCATTGGGGAAGAGTGGCCCATAGGGAATCATTGGGGAAGAGTGGCCCAGAGGGAATCATTGGGGAAGAGTGGCCCATAGGGAATCATTGGGGAAGAGTGGCCCAGAGGGAATCATTGGGGAAGAGTGGCCCATAGGGAATCATTGGGGAAGGGTGGCCCATAGGGAATCATTGGGGAAGAGTGGCCCATAGGGAATCCTTGGGGAAAGAGTGGCCCATAGAGAGACATTGGGGAAGGGTGGCCCATAGAGAGACATTGGGGAAGGGTGGCCCATAGAGAGACATTGGGGAAGAGTGGCCCATAGAGAATCATTGGGGAAGAGTGGCCCATAGGGAATCATTGGGGAAGAGTGCCCCATAGGGAATCATTGGGGAAGAGTGGCCCATAGGGAATCATTGGGGAAGAGTGGCCCATAGGGAATCCTTGGGGAAAGAGTGGCCCATAGAGAGACATTGGGGAAGGGTGGCCCATAGAGAGACATTGGGGAAGGGTGGCCCATAGGGAATCATTGGGGAAGAGTGGCCCATAGGGAATCATTGGGGAAGAGTGGCCCATAGGGAATCATTGGGGAAAGAGTGGCCCATAGGGAATCATTGGGGAAGAGTGGCCCAGAGGGAATCATTGGGGAAGAGTGGCCCATAGGGAATCATTGGGAAAGGGTGGCCCATAGGGAATCATTGGGGAAGAGTGGCCCATAGGGAATCCTTGGGGAAAGAGTGGCCCATAGAGAGACATTGGGGAAGGGTGGCCCATAGAGAGACATTGGGGAAGGGTGGCCCATAGGGAATCATTGGGGAAGAGTGGCCCATAGGGAATCATTGGGGAAGAGTGGCCCATAGGGAATCCTTGGGGAAACAGTGGCCCATAGACAGACATTGGGGAAGAGTGGCCCATAGACAGACATTGGGGAAGAGTGGCCCATAGGGAATCATTGGGGAAGAATGGCCCATAGGGAATCATTGGGGAAGAATGGCCCATAGGGAATCATTGGGGAAGAGTGGCACATAGAGAGACATTGGGGAAAGAGTGGCCCATAGGGAATCATTGGGGAAGAGTGGCCCATAGGGAATCATTGGGGAAAGAGTGGCCCATAGAGAGACATTGGGGAAGGGTGGCCCATAGAGAGACATTGGGGAAGGGTGGCCCATAGGGAATCATTGGGGAAGAGTGGCCCATAGGGAATCATTGGGGAAGAGTGGCCCATAGGGAATCCTTGGGGAAACAGTGGCCCATAGACAGACATTGGGGAAGAGTGGCCCATAGACAGACATTGGGGAAGAGTGGCCCATAGGGAATCATTGGGGAAGAATGGGCCATAGGGAATCATTGGGGAAGAATGGCCCATAGGGAATCATTGGGGAAGAGTGGCACATAGAGAGACATTGGGGAAAGAGTGGCCCATAGGGAATCATTGGGGAAGGGTGGCCCATAGGGAATCATTGGGGAAGGGTGGCCCATAGGGAATCATTGGGGAAAGAGTGGCCCATAGGGAATCACTGGGGAAAGAGTGGCCCATAGGGAATCATTGGGGAAGAGTGGCCCATAGGGAATCATTGGGGAAGGGTGGCCCATAGGGGATCATTGGGGAAAGAGTGGCCCATAGGGAATCATTGGGGAAGAGTGGCCCATAGGGAATCATTGGGGAAGAGTGGCCCATAGGGAATCATTGGGGAAGAGTGGCCCATAGGGAATCATTGGGGAAGAGTGGCCCATAGGGAATCCTTGGGGAAGAGTGGCCCAGAGGGAATCATTGGGGAAGAGTGGCCCAGAGGGAATCATTGGGGAAGAGTGGCCCAGAGGGAATCCTTGGGGAAGAGTGGCCCATAGGGAATCATTGGGGAAGAGTGGCCCATAGGGAATCCTTGGGGAAGAGTGGCCCATAGGGAATCATTGGGGAAGAGTGGCCCATAGGGAATCCTTGGGGAAGAGTGGCCCATAGGGAATCATTGGGGAAGAGTGGCCCAGAGGGAATCATTGGGGAAGAGTGGCCCATAGGGAATCCTTGGGGAAGAGTGGCCCAGAGGGAATCATTGGGGAAGAGTGGCCCAGAGGGAATCATTGGGGAAGAGTGGCCCATAGGGAATCATTGGGGAAGAGTGGCCCATAGGGAATCATTGGGGAAGAGTGGCCCATAGAGAGACATTGGGGAAGGGTGGCCCATAGAGAGACATTGGGGAAGGGTGGCCCATAGGGAATCATTGGGGAAGAGTGGCCCATAGAGAGACATTGGGGAAGAGTGGCCCAGAGGGAATCATTGGGGAAGAGTGGCCCATAGGGAATCATTGGGGAAGAGTGGCCCATAGGGAATCATTGGGGAAGAGTGGCCCATAGAGAGACATTGGGGAAGAGTGGCCCATAGGGAATCATTGGGGAAGAGTGGCCCAGAGGGAATCATTGGGGAAGAGTGGCCCATAGGGAATCATTGGGGAAGAGTGGCCCATAGGGAATCATTGGAGAAGAGTGGCCCATAGAGAGACATTGGGGAAGGGTGGCCCATAGAGAGACATTGGGGAAGGGTGGCCCATAGGGAATCATTGGGGAAGAGTGGCCCATAGAGAGACATTGGGGAAGAGTGGCCCAGAGGGAATCATTGGGGAAGAGTGGCCCAGAGGGAATCATTGGGGAAGAGTGGCCCATAGGGAATCATTGGGGAAGAGTGGCCCATAGAGAGACATTGGGGAAGGGTGGCCCATAGAGAGACATTGGGGAAGGGTGGCCCAAAGGGAATCATTGGGGAAGAGTGGCCCATAGGGAATCATTGGGGAAGAGTGGCCCATAGGGAATCATTGGGGAAGAGTGGCCCATAGGGAATCATTGGGGAAGAGTGGCCCATAGGGAATCCTTGGGGAAGAGTGGCCCAGAGGGAATCATTGGGGAAGAGTGGCCCATAGGGAATCATTGGGGAAGAGTGGCCCAGAGGGAATCATTGGGGAAGAGTGGCCCAGAGGGAATCATTGGGGAAGAGTGGCCCATAGGGAATCATTGGGGAAGAGTGGCCCATAGAGAGACATTGGGGAAGGGTGGCCCATAGAGAGACATTGGGGAAGGGTGGCCCATAGGGAATCATTGGGGAAGAGTGGCCCATAGGGAATCATTGGGGAAGAGTGGCCCATAGGGAATCCTTGGGGAAAGAGTGGCCCATAGACAGACATTGGGGAAGAGTGGCCCATAGACAGACATTGGGGAAGAGTGGCCCATAGGGAATCATTGGGGAAGAGTGGCCCATAGGGAATCATTGGGGAAGAGTGGCCCATAGGGAATCATTGGGGAAGAGTGGCCCATAGGGAATCATTGGGGAAAGAGTGGCCCATAGGGAATCATTGGGGAAGAGTGGCCCAGAGGGAATCATTGGGGAAGAGTGGCCCATAGGGAATCATTGGGGAAGGGTGGCCCATAGGGAATCATTGGGGAAGAGTGGCCCATAGGGAATCCTTGGGGAAAGAGTGGCCCATAGAGAGACATTGGGGAAGGGTGGCCCATAGAGAGACATTGGGGAAGGGTGGCCCATAGGGAATCATTGGGGAAGAGTGGCCCATAGGGAATCATTGGGGAAGAGTGGCCCATAGGGAATCATTGGGGAAGAGTGGCCCAGAGGGAATCATTGGGGAAAGAGTGGCCCATAGGGAATCATTGGGGAAGAGTGGCCCAGAGGGAATCATTGGGGAAGAGTGGCCCATAGGGAATCATTGGGGAAGAGTGGCCCATAGGGAATCATTGGGGAAAGAGTGGCCCATAGGGAATCATTGGGGAAGAGTGGCCCAGAGGGAATCATTGGGGAAGAGTGGCCCATAGGGAATCATTGGGAAAGGGTGGCCCATAGGGAATCATTGGGGAAGAGTGGCCCATAGGGAATCCTTGGGGAAAGAGTGGCCCATAGAGAGACATTGGGGAAGGGTGGCCCATAGAGAGACATTGGGGAAGGGTGGCCCATAGGGAATCATTGGGGAAGAGTGGCCCATAGGGAATCATTGGGGAAGAGTGGCCCATAGGGAATCCTTGGGGAAACAGTGGCCCATAGACAGACATTGGGGAAGAGTGGCCCATAGACAGACATTGGGGAAGAGTGGCCCATAGGGAATCATTGGGGAAGAGTGGCCCATAGGGAATCATTGGGGAAGAGTGGCCCATAGGGAATCATTGGGGAAGAGTGGCCCATAGGGAATCATTGGGGAAAGAGTGGCCCATAGGGAATCATTGGGGAAGAGTGGCCCATAGGGAATCATTGGGGAAGAGTGGCCCATAGGGAATCCTTGGGGAAACAGTGGCCCATAGACAGACATTGGGGAAGAGTGGCCCATAGACAGACATTGGGGAAGAGTGGCCCATAGGGAATCATTGGGGAAGAATGGCCCATAGGGAATCATTGGGGAAGAATGGCCCATAGGGAATCATTGGGGAAGAGTGGCACATAGAGAGACATTGAGGAAGAGTGGCCCATAGGGAATCATTGGGGAAGAGTGGCCCATAGAGAGACATTGAGGAAGAGTGGCCCATAGAGAGACATTGAGGAAGAGTGGCCCATAGGGAATCATTGGGGAAGAGTGGCCCATAGGGAATCATTGGCGAAGAGTGGCCCATAGAGAGACATTGGGGAAGAGTGGCCCATAGAGAATCATTGGGGAAGAGTGGCCCATAGGAAATCATTGGGAAAGAGTGGCCCATAGGGAATCATTGGGGAAGAGTGGCCCATAGAGAATCATTGGGGAAGAGTGGCCCATAGGGAATCATTGGGGAAGAGTGGCCCATAGGGAATCATTGGGGAAAGAGTGGCCCATAGGGAATCACTGGGGAAGAGTGGCCCATAGGGGATCATTGGGGAAGAGTGGCCCATAGGGAATCATTGGGGAAAGAGTGGCCCATAGGGAATCATTGGGGAAAGAGTGGCCCATAGGGAATCATTGGGGAAAGAGTGGCCCATAGGGAATCATTGGGGAAGAGTGGCCCATAGGGGATCATTGGGGAAGAGTGGCCCATAGGGAATCATTGGGGAAGGGTGGCCCATAGGGAATCATTGGGGAAGGGTGGCCCATAGGGAATCATTGGGGAAAGAGTGGCCCATAGGGAATCACTGGGGAAAGAGTGGCCCATAGGGAATCATTGGGGAAGAGTGGCCCATAGGGAATCATTGGGGAAGGGTGGCCCATAGGGGATCATTGGGGAAAGAGTGGCCCATAGGGAATCATTCGGGAAGAGTGGCCCATAGGGAATCATTGGGGAAGAGTGGCCCATAGGGAATCATTGGGGAAGAGTGGCCCATAGGGAATCATTGGGGAAGAGTGGCCCAGATGGAATCATTGGGGAAGAGTGGCCCAGATGGAATCATTGGGGAAGAGTGGCCCATAGGGAATCATTGGGGAAGAGTGGCCCATAGGGCATCACTGGGGAAGAGTGGCCCATAGGGAATCATTGGGGAAGAGTGGCCCATAGGGCATCACTGGGGAAGAGTGGCCCATAGACAGACATTGGGGAAGAGTGGCCCATAGGGAATCATTGGGGAAGAGTGGCCCAGAGGGAATCATTGGGGAAGAGTGGCCCAGAGGGAATCATTGGGGAAGAGTGGCCCAGAGGGAATCATTGGGGAAGAGTGGCCCAGAGGGAATCATTGGGGAAGAGTGGCCCAGAGGGAATCATTGGGGAAGAGTGGCCCAGAGGGAATCATTGGGGAAGAGTGGCCCAGAGGGAATCATTGGGGAAGAGTGGCCCAGAGGGAATCATTGGGGAAGAGTGGCCCATAGGGAATCATTGGGGAAAGAGTGGCCCATAGGGAATCATTGGGGAAGAGTGGCCCATAGGGAATCATTGGGGAAGAGTGGCCCATAGGGAATCATTGGGGAAAGAGTGGCCCATAGGGAATCATTGGGGAAGAGTGGCCCAGAGGGAATCATTGGGGAAGAGTGGCCCATAGGGAATCATTGGGGAAGAGTGGCCCATAGGGAATCATTGGGGAAGAGTGGCCCATAGGGAATCATTGGGGAAGAGTGGCCCATAGGGAATCATTGGGGAAGAGTGGCCCATAGGGAATCCTTGGGGAAAGAGTGGCCCATAGACAGACATTGGGGAAGAGTGGCCCATAGACAGACATTGGGGAAGAGTGGCCCATAGGGAATCATTGGGGAAGAGTGGCCCATAGGGAATCATTGGGGAAGAGTGGCCCATAGGGAATCATTGGGGAAGAGTGGCCCAGAGGGAATCATTGGGGAAGAGTGGCCCATAGGGAATCCTTGGGGAAAGAGTGGCCCATAGACAGACATTGGGGAAGAGTGGCCCATAGACAGACATTGGGGAAGAGTGGCCCATAGGGAATCATTGGGGAAGAGTGGCCCATAGGGAATCATTGGGGAAGAGTGGCCCATAGACAGACATTGGGGAAGAGTGGCCCAGAGGGAATCATTGGGGAAGAGTGGCCCATAGGGAATCATTGGGGAAGAGTGGCCCAGAGGGAATCATTGGGGAAGAGTGGCCCATAGGGAATCATTGGGGAAGGGTGGCCCATAGGGAATCATTGGGGAAGAGTGGCCCATAGGGAATCCTTGGGGAAAGAGTGGCCCATAGAGAGACATTGGGGAAGGGTGGCCCATAGAGAGACATTGGGGAAGGGTGGCCCATAGAGAGACATTGGGGAAGAGTGGCCCATAGAGAATCATTGGGGAAGAGTGGCCCATAGGGAATCATTAGGGAAGAGTGCCCCATAGGGAATCATTGGGGAAGAGTGGCCCATAGGGAATCATTGGGGAAGAGTGGCCCATAGGGAATCCTTGGGGAAAGAGTGGCCCATAGAGAGACATTGGGGAAGGGTGGCCCATAGAGAGACATTGGGGAAGGGTGGCCCATAGGGAATCATTGGGGAAGAGTGGCCCATAGGGAATCATTGGGGAAGAGTGGCCCATAGGGAATCATTGGGGAAGAGTGGCCCATAGGGAATCATTGGGGAAAGAGTGGCCCATAGGGAATCATTGGGGAAGAGTGGCCCAGAGGGAATCATTGGGGAAGAGTGGCCCATAGGGAATCATTGGGAAAGGGTGGCCCATAGGGAATCATTGGGGAAGAGTGGCCCATAGGGAATCCTTGGGGAAAGAGTGGCCCATAGAGAGACATTGGGGAAGGGTGGCCCATAGAGAGACATTGGGGAAGGGTGGCCCATAGGGAATCATTGGGGAAGAGTGGCCCATAGGGAATCATTGGGGAAGAGTGGCCCATAGGGAATCCTTGGGGAAACAGTGGCCCATAGACAGACATTGGGGAAGAGTGGCCCATAGACAGACATTGGGGAAGAGTGGCCCATAGGGAATCATTGGGGAAGAATGGGCCATAGGGAATCATTGGGGAAGAATGGCCCATAGGGAATCATTGGGGAAGAGTGGCACATAGAGAGACATTGGGGAAAGAGTGGCCCATAGGGAATCATTGGGGAAGAGTGGCCCATAGGGAATCATTGGGGAAAGAGTGGCCCATAGGGAATCATTGGGGAAGAGTGGCCCATAGAGAGACATTGAGGAAGAGTGGCCCATAGAGAGACATTGAGGAAGAGTGGCCCATAGGGAATCATTGGGGAAGGGTGGCCCATAGGGAATCATTGGGGAAGAGTGGCCCATAGGGAATCATTGGGGAAGAGTGGCCCATAGAGAGACATTGGGGAAGAGTGGCCCATAGAGAATCATTGGGGAAGAGTGGCCCATAGGAAATCATTGGGAAAGAGTGGCCCATAGGGAATCATTGGGGAAGAGTGGCCCATAGAGAATCATTGGGGAAGAGTGGCCCATAGGGAATCATTGGGGAAGAGTGGCCCATAGGGAATCATTGGGGAAAGAGTGGCCCATAGGGAATCACTGGGGAAGAGTGGCCCATAGGGGATCATTGGGGAAGAGTGGCCCATAGGGAATCATTGGGGAAGAGTGGCCCAGAGGGAATCATTGGGGAAGAGTGGCCCAGAGGGAATCATTGGGGAAGAGTGGCCCATAGGGAATCATTGGGGAAAGAGTGGCCCATAGGGAATCATTGGGGAAGAGTGGCCCATAGGGCATCACTGGGGAAGAGTGGCCCATAGGGCATCACTGGGGAAGAGTGGCCCAGAGGGAATCATTGGGGAAGAGTGGCCCATAGAGAATCATTGGGGAAGAGTGGCCCATAGGAAATCATTGGGGAAGAGTGGCCCATAGGGAATCATTGGGGAAGAGTGGCCCATAGGGAATCATTGGGGAAGAATGGCCCATAGGGAATCATTGGGGAAGAATGGCCCATAGGGAATCATTGGGGAAGAGTGGCACATAGAGAGACATTGGGGAAAGAGTGGCCCATAGGGAATCATTGGGGAAGAGTGGCCCATAGGGAATCATTGGGGAAAGAGTGGCCCATAGGGAATCATTGGGGAAGAGTGGCCCATAGAGAGACATTGAGGAAGAGTGGCCCATAGAGAGACATTGAGGAAGAGTGGCCCATAGGGAATCATTGGGGAAGAGTGGCCCATAGGGAATCATTGGGGAAGAGTGGCCCATAGAGAGACATTGAGGAAGAGTGGCCCATAGGGAATCATTGGGGAAGAGTGGCCCATAGGGAATCATTGGGGAAGAGTGGCCCATAGAGAGACATTGGGGAAGAGTGGCCCATAGAGAATCATTGGGGAAGAGTGGCCCATAGGAAATCATTGGGAAAGAGTGGCCCATAGGGAATCATTGGGGAAGAGTGGCCCATAGAGAATCATTGGGGAAGAGTGGCCCATAGGGAATCATTGGGGAAGAGTGGCCCATAGAGAGACATTGAGGAAGAGTGGCCCATAGGGAATCATTGGGGAAGAGTGGCCCATAGAGAGACATTGAGGAAGAGTGGCCCATAGGGAATCATTGGGGAAGAGTGGCCCATAGAGAGACATTGAGGAAGAGTGGCCCATAGGGAATCATTGGGGAAGAGTGGCCCATAGAGAGACATTGAGGAAGAGTGGCCCATAGGGAATCATTGGGGAAGAGTGGCCCATAGAGAGACATTGAGGAAGAGTGGCCCATAGAGAGACATTGAGGAAGAGTGGCCCATAGGGAATCATTGGGGAAGAGTGGCCCATAGGGAATCATTGGCGAAGAGTGGCCCATAGAGAGACATTGGGGAAGAGTGGCCCATAGAGAATCATTGGGGAAGAGTGGCCCATAGGAAATCATTGGGAAAGAGTGGCCCATAGGGAATCATGGGGGAAGAGTGGCCCATAGAGAATCATTGGGGAAGAGTGGCCCATAGGGAATCATTGGGGAAGAGTGGCCCATAGGGAATCATTGGGGAAAGAGTGGCCCATAGGGAATCACTGGGGAAGAGTGGCCCATAGGGGATCATTGGGGAAGAGTGGCCCATAGGGAATCATTGGGGAAAGAGTGGCCCATAGGGAATCATTGGGGAAAGAGTGGCCCATAGGGAATCATTGGGGAAGAGTGGCCCATAGGGAATCATTGGGGAAGAGTGGCCCATAGGGAATCATTGGGGAAGAGTGGCCCATAGGGAATCATTGGGGAAAGAGTGGCCCATAGGGAATCATTGGGGAAGAGTGGCCCAGAGGGAATCATTGGGGAAGAGTGGGCCATAGGGAATCATTGGGGAAGGGTGGCCCATAGGGAATCATTGGGGAAGAGTGGCCCATAGGGAATCCTTGGGGAAAGAGTGGCCCATAGAGAGACATTGGGGAAGGGTGGCCCATAGAGAGACATTGGGGAAGGGTGGCCCATAGGGAATCATTGGGGAAGAGTGGCCCATAGGGAATCATTGGGGAAGAGTGGCCCATAGGGAATCCTTGGGGAAAGAGTGGCCCATAGACAGAGGGAATCATTGGGGAAGAGTGGCCCATAGAGAGACATTGGGGAAGGGTGGCCCATAGAGAGACATTGGGGAAGGGTGGCCCATACACAGACATTGGGGAAGAGTGGCCCATAGACAGACATTGGGGAAGAGTGGCCCATAGGGAATCATTGGGGAAGAGTGGCCCATAGGGAATCATTGGGGAAGAGTGGCCCATAGGGAATCATTGGGGAAGAGTGGCCCAGAGGGAATCATTGGGGAAGAGTGGCCCATAGGGAATCATTGGGGAAGAGTGGCCCAGAGGGAATCATTGGGGAAGAGTGGCCCATAGGGAATCATTGGGGAAGGGTGGCCCATAGGGAATCATTGGGGAAGAGTGGCCCATAGGGAATCCTTGGGGAAAGAGTGGCCCATAGAGAGACATTGGGGAAGGGTGGCCCATAGAGAGACATTGGGGAAGGGTGGCCCATAGAGAGACATTGGGGAAGAGTGGCCCATAGAGAATCATTGGGGAAGAGTGGCCCATAGGGAATCATTGGGGAAGAGTGCCCCATAGGGAATCATTGGGGAAGAGTGGCCCATAGGGAATCATTGGGGAAGAGTGGCCCATAGGGAATCCTTGGGGAAAGAGTGGCCCATAGAGAGACATTGGGGAAGGGTGGCCCATAGAGAGACATTGGGGAAGGGTGGCCCATAGGGAATCATTGGGGAAGAGTGGCCCATAGGGAATCATTGGGGAAGAGTGGCCCATAGGGAATCATTGGGGAAAGAGTGGCCCATAGGGAATCATTGGGGAAGAGTGGCCCAGAGGGAATCATTGGGGAAGAGTGGCCCATAGGGAATCATTGGGAAAGGGTGGCCCATAGGGAATCATTGGGGAAGAGTGGCCCATAGGGAATCATTGGGGAAGAGTGCCCCATAGGGAATCATTGGGGAAGAGTGGCCCATAGGGAATCATTGGGGAAGAGTGGCCCATAGGGAATCCTTGGGGAAAGAGTGGCCCATAGAGAGACATTGGGGAAGGGTGGCCCATAGAGAGACATTGGGGAAGGGTGGCCCATAGGGAATCATTGGGGAAGAGTGGCCCATAGGGAATCATTGGGGAAGAGTGGCACATAGAGAGACATTGGGGAAAGAGTGGCCCATAGGGAATCATTGGGGAAGAGTGGCCCATAGGGAATCATTGGGGAAAGAGTGGCCCATAGAGAGACATTGGGGAAGGGTGGCCCATAGAGAGACATTGGGGAAGGGTGGCCCATAGGGAATCATTGGGGAAGAGTGGCCCATAGGGAATCATTGGGGAAGAGTGGCCCATAGGGAATCCTTGGGGAAACAGTGGCCCATAGACAGACATTGGGGAAGAGTGGCCCATAGACAGACATTGGGGAAGAGTGGCCCATAGGGAATCATTGGGGAAGAATGGCCCATAGGGAATCATTGGGGAAGAATGGCCCATAGGGAATCATTGGGGAAGAGTGGCACATAGAGAGACATTGGGGAAAGAGTGGCCCATAGGGAATCATTGGGGAAGAGTGGCCCATAGGGAATCATTGGGGAAAGAGTGGCCCATAGGGAATCATTGGGGAAGAGTGGCCCATAGAGAGACATTGAGGAAGAGTGGCCCATAGAGAGACATTGAGGAAGAGTGGCCCATAGGGAATCATTGGGGAAGAGTGGCCCATAGGGAATCATTGGGGAAGAGTGGCCCATAGGGAATCATTGGGGAAGAGTGGCCCATAGAGAGACATTGGGGAAGAGTGGCCCATAGAGAATCATTGGGGAAGAGTGGCCCATAGGAAATCATTGGGAAAGAGTGGCCCATAGGGAATCATTGGGGAAGAGTGGCCCATAGAGAATCATTGGGGAAGAGTGGCCCATAGGGAATCATTGGGGAAGAGTGGCCCATAGGGAATCATTGGGGAAAGAGTGGCCCATAGGGAATCACTGGGGAAGAGTGGCCCATAGGGGATCATTGGGGAAGAGTGGCCCATAGGGGATCATTGGGGAAAGAGTGGCCCATAGGGAATCATTGGGAAAGAGTGGCCCATAGGGAATCATTGGGGAAGAGTGGCCCATAGAGAATCATTGGGGAAGAGTGGCCCATAGGGAATCATTGGGGAAGAGTGGCCCATCGGGAATCATTGGGGAAAGAGTGGCCCATAGGGAATCACTGGGGAAGAGTGGCCCATAGGGGATCATTGGGGAAGAGTGGCCCATAGGGAATCATTGGGGAAGAGTGGCCCATAGGGAATCATTGGGGAAGGGTGGCCCATAGGGAATCACTGGGGAAGGGTGGCCCATAGGGAATCACTGGGGAAAGAGTGGCCCATAGGGAATCACTGGGGAAAGAGTGGCCCATAGGGAATCATTGGGGAAGAGTGGCCCAGAGGGAATCATTGGGGAAGAGTGGCCCATAGGGAATCATTGGGGAAGAGTGACCCAGAGGGAATCATTGGGGAAGAGTGGCCCAGAGGGAATCATTGGGGAAGAGTGGCCCAGAGGGAATCATTGGGGAAGAGTGGCCCAGAGGGAATCATTGGGGAAGAGTGGCCCAGAGGGAATCATTGGGGAAGAGTGGCCCATAGGGAATCATTGGGGAAAGAGTGGCCCATAGGGAATCATTGGGGAAGAGTGGCCCATAGGGCATCACTGGGGAAGAGTGGCCCATAGGGCATCACTGGGGAAGAGTGGCCCAGAGGGAATCATTGGGGAAGAGTGGCCCATAGGAAATCATTGGGGAAGAGTGGCCCATAGGGAATCATTGGGGAAGAGTGGCCCATAGGGAATCATTGGGGAAGAATGGCCCATAGGGAATCATTGGGGAAGAATGGCCCATAGGGAATCATTGGGGAAGAGTGGCACATAGAGAGACATTGGGGAAAGAGTGGCCCATAGGGAATCATTGGGGAAGAGTGGCCCATAGGGAATCATTGGGGAAAGAGTGGCCCATAGGGAATCATTGGGGAAGAGTGGCCCATAGAGAGACATTGAGGAAGAGTGGCCCATAGAGAGACATTGAGGAAGAGTGGCCCATAGGGAATCATTGGGGAAGAGTGGCCCATAGGGAATCATTGGGGAAGAGTGGCCCATAGAGAGACATTGAGGAAGAGTGGCCCATAGGGAATCATTGGGGAAGAGTGGCCCATAGGGAATCATTGGGGAAGAGTGGCCCATAGAGAGACATTGGGGAAGAGTGGCCCATAGAGAATCATTGGGGAAGAGTGGCCCATAGGAAATCATTGGGAAAGAGTGGCCCATAGGGAATCATTGGGGAAGAGTGGCCCATAGAGAATCATTGGGGAAGAGTGGCCCATAGGGAATCATTGGGGAAGAGTGGCCCATAGAGAGACATTGAGGAAGAGTGGCCCATAGGGAATCATTGGGGAAGAGTGGCCCATAGAGAGACATTGAGGAAGAGTGGCCCATAGGGAATCATTGGGGAAGAGTGGCCCATAGAGAGACATTGAGGAAGAGTGGCCCATAGGGAATCATTGGGGAAGAGTGGCCCATAGAGAGACATTGAGGAAGAGTGGCCCATAGGGAATCATTGGGGAAGAGTGGCCCATAGAGAGACATTGAGGAAGAGTGGCCCATAGAGAGACATTGAGGAAGAGTGGCCCATAGGGAATCATTGGGGAAGAGTGGCCCATAGGGAATCATTGGCGAAGAGTGGCCCATAGAGAGACATTGGGGAAGAGTGGCCCATAGAGAATCATTGGGGAAGAGTGGCCCATAGGAAATCATTGGGAAAGAGTGGCCCATAGGGAATCATTGGGGAAGAGTGGCCCATAGAGAATCATTGGGGAAGAGTGGCCCATAGGGAATCATTGGGGAAGAGTGGCCCATAGGGAATCATTGGGGAAAGAGTGGCCCATAGGGAATCACTGGGGAAGAGTGGCCCATAGGGGATCATTGGGGAAGAGTGGCCCATAGGGAATCATTGGGGAAAGAGTGGCCCATAGGGAATCATTGGGGAAAGAGTGGCCCATAGGGAATCATTGGGGAAAGAGTGGCCCATAGGGAATCATTGGGGAAGAGTGGCCCATAGGGGATCATTGGGGAAGAGTGGCCCATAGGGAATCATTGGGGAAGGGTGGCCCATAGGGAATCATTGGGGAAGGGTGGCCCATAGGGAATCATTGGGGAAAGAGTGGCCCATAGGGAATCACTGGGGAAAGAGTGGCCCATAGGGAATCATTGGGGAAGAGTGGCCCATAGGGAATCATTGGGGAAGGGTGGCCCATAGGGGATCATTTGGGAAAGAGTGGCCCATAGGGAATCATTGGGGAAGAGTGGCCCATAGGGAATCATTGGGGAAGAGTGGCCCATAGGGAATCATTGGGGAAGAGTGGCCCATAGGGAATCATTGGGGAAGAGTGGCCCAGATGGAATCATTGGGGAAGAGTGGCCCAGATGGAATCATTGGGGAAGAGTGGCCCATAGGGAATCATTGGGGAAGAGTGGCCCATAGGGCATCACTGGGGAAGAGTGGCCCATAGGGAATCATTGGGGAAGAGTGGCCCATAGGGCATCACTGGGGAAGAGTGGCCCATAGACAGACATTGGGGAAGAGTGGCCCATAGGGAATCATTGGGGAAGAGTGGCCCAGAGGGAATCATTGGGGAAGAGTGGCCCAGAGGGAATCATTGGGGAAGAGTGGCCCAGAGGGAATCATTGGGGAAGAGTGGCCCAGAGGGACTCATTGGGGAAGAGTGGCCCAGAGGGAATCATTGGGGAAGAGTGGCCCAGAGGGAATCATTGGGGAAGAGTGGCCCAGAGGGAATCATTGGGGAAGAGTGGCCCAGAGGGAATCATTGGGGAAGAGTGGCCCATAGGGAATCATTGGGGAAAGAGTGGCCCATAGGGAATCATTGGGGAAGAGTGGCCCATAGGGAATCATTGGGGAAGAGTGGCCCATAGGGAATCATTGGGGAAAGAGTGGCCCATAGGGAATCATTGGGGAAGAGTGGCCCAGAGGGAATCATTGGGGAAGAGTGGCCCATAGGGAATCATTGGGGAAGAGTGGCCCATAGGGAATCATTGGGGAAGAGTGGCCCATAGGGAATCATTGGGGAAGAGTGGCCCATAGGGAATCATTGGGGAAGAGTGGCCCATAGGGAATCCTTGGGGAAAGAGTGGCCCATAGACAGACATTGGGGAAGAGTGGCCCATAGACAGACATTGGGGAAGAGTGGCCCATAGGGAATCATTGGGGAAGAGTGGCCCATAGGGAATCATTGGGGAAGAGTGGCCCATAGGGAATCATTGGGGAAGAGTGGCCCAGAGGGAATCATTGGGGAAGAGTGGCCCATAGGGAATCCTTGGGGAAAGAGTGGCCCATAGACAGACATTGGGGAAGAGTGGCCCATAGACAGACATTGGGGAAGAGTGGCCCATAGGGAATCATTGGGGAAGAGTGGCCCATAGGGAATCATTGGGGAAGAGTGGCCCATAGACAGACATTGGGGAAGAGTGGCCCAGAGGGAATCATTGGGGAAGAGTGGCCCATAGGGAATCATTGGGGAAGAGTGGCCCAGAGGGAATCATTGGGGAAGAGTGGCCCATAGGGAATCATTGGGGAAGGGTGGCCCATAGGGAATCATTGGGGAAGAGTGGCCCATAGGGAATCCTTGGGGAAAGAGTGGCCCATAGAGAGACATTGGGGAAGGGTGGCCCATAGAGAGACATTGGGGAAGGGTGGCCCATAGAGAGACATTGGGGAAGAGTGGCCCATAGAGAATCATTGGGGAAGAGTGGCCCATAGGGAATCATTAGGGAAGAGTGCCCCATAGGGAATCATTGGGGAAGAGTGGCCCATAGGGAATCATTGGGGAAGAGTGGCCCATAGGGAATCCTTGGGGAAAGAGTGGCCCATAGAGAGACATTGGGGAAGGGTGGCCCATAGAGAGACATTGGGGAAGGGTGGCCCATAGGGAATCATTGGGGAAGAGTGGCCCATAGGGAATCATTGGGGAAGAGTGGCCCATAGGGAATCATTGGGGAAGAGTGGCCCATAGGGAATCATTGGGGAAAGAGTGGCCCATAGGGAATCATTGGGGAAGAGTGGCCCAGAGGGAATCATTGGGGAAGAGTGGCCCATAGGGAATCATTGGGAAAGGGTGGCCCATAGGGAATCATTGGGGAAGAGTGGCCCATAGGGAATCCTTGGGGAAAGAGTGGCCCATAGAGAGACATTGGGGAAGGGTGGCCCATAGAGAGACATTGGGGAAGGGTGGCCCATAGGGAATCATTGGGGAAGAGTGGCCCATAGGGAATCATTGGGGAAGAGTGGCCCATAGGGAATCCTTGGGGAAACAGTGGCCCATAGACAGACATTGGGGAAGAGTGGCCCATAGACAGACATTGGGGAAGAGTGGCCCATAGGGAATCATTGGGGAAGAATGGGCCATAGGGAATCATTGGGGAAGAATGGCCCATAGGGAATCATTGGGGAAGAGTGGCACATAGAGAGACATTGGGGAAAGAGTGGCCCATAGGGAATCATTGGGGAAGAGTGGCCCATAGGGAATCATTGGGGAAAGAGTGGCCCATAGGGAATCATTGGGGAAGAGTGGCCCATAGAGAGACATTGAGGAAGAGTGGCCCATAGAGAGACATTGAGGAAGAGTGGCCCATAGGGAATCATTGGGGAAGAGTGGCCCATAGGGAATCATTGGGGAAGAGTGGCCCATAGGGAATCATTGGGGAAGAGTGGCCCATAGAGAGACATTGGGGAAGAGTGGCCCATAGAGAATCATTGGGGAAGAGTGGCCCATAGGAAATCATTGGGAAAGAGTGGCCCATAGGGAATCATTGGGGAAGAGTGGCCCATAGAGAATCATTGGGGAAGAGTGGCCCATAGGGAATCATTGGGGAAGAGTGGCCCATAGGGAATCATTGGGGAAAGAGTGGCCCATAGGGAATCACTGGGGAAGAGTGGCCCATAGGGGATCATTGGGGAAGAGTGGCCCATAGGGAATCATTGGGGAAGAGTGGCCCAGAGGGAATCATTGGGGAAGAGTGGCCCAGAGGGAATCATTGGGGAAGAGTGGCCCATAGGGAATCATTGGGGAAAGAGTGGCCCATAGGGAATCATTGGGGAAGAGTGGCCCATAGGGCATCACTGGGGAAGAGTGGCCCATAGGGCATCACTGGGGAAGAGTGGCCCAGAGGGAATCATTGGGGAAGAGTGGCCCATAGAGAATCATTGGGGAAGAGTGGCCCATAGGAAATCATTGGGGAAGAGTGGCCCATAGGGAATCATTGGGGAAGAGTGGCCCATAGGGAATCATTGGGGAAGAATGGCCCATAGGGAATCATTGGGGAAGAATGGCCCATAGGGAATCATTGGGGAAGAGTGGCACATAGAGAGACATTGGGGAAAGAGTGGCCCATAGGGAATCATTGGGGAAGAGTGGCCCATAGGGAATCCATTGGGGAAGAGTGGCCCATAGAGAGACATTGAGGAAGAGTGGCCCATAGAGAGACATTGAGGAAGAGTGGCCCATAGGGAATCATTGGGGAAGAGTGGCCCATAGGGAATCATTGGGGAAGAGTGGCCCATAGAGAGACATTGAGGAAGAGTGGCCCATAGGGAATCATTGGGGAAGAGTGGCCCATAGGGAATCATTGGGGAAGAGTGGCC
This sequence comes from Urosaurus nigricauda, assembly GCA_034509955.1. NCBI lineage: Eukaryota > Metazoa > Chordata > Lepidosauria > Squamata > Phrynosomatidae > Urosaurus > Urosaurus nigricauda. Next base: position 8,929,901 of record JAOEGL010000014.1, read on the forward strand.
CATAGAGAGACATTGGGGAAGAGTGGCCCATAGAGAATCATTGGGGAAGAGTGGCCCATAGGAAATCATTGGGAAAGAGTGGCCCATAGGGAATCATTGGGGAAGAGTGGCCCATAGAGAATCATTGGGGAAGAGTGGCCCATAGGGAATCATTGGGGAAGAGTGGCCCATAGGGAATCATTGGGGAAGAGTGGCCCATAGAGAGACATTGAGGAAGAGTGGCCCATAGGGAATCATTGGGGAAGAGTGGCCCATAGAGAGACATTGAGGAAGAGTGGCCCATAGGGAATCATTGGGGAAGAGTGGCCCATAGAGAGACATTGAGGAAGAGTGGCCCATAGGGAATCATTGGGGAAGAGTGGCCCATAGAGAGACATTGAGGAAGAGTGGCCCATAGGGAATCATTGGGGAAGAGTGGCCCATAGAGAGACATTGAGGAAGAGTGGCCCATAGAGAGACATTGAGGAAGAGTGGCCCATAGGGAATCATTGGGGAAGAGTGGCCCATAGGGAATCATTGGCGAAGAGTGGCCCATAGAGAGACATTGGGGAAGAGTGGCCCATAGAGAATCATTGGGGAAGAGTGGCCCATAGGAAATCATTGGGAAAGAGTGGCCCATAGGGAATCATGGGGGAAGAGTGGCCCATAGAGAATCATTGGGGAAGAGTGGCCCATAGGGAATCATTGGGGAAGAGTGGCCCATAGGGAATCATTGGGGAAAGAGTGGCCCATAGGGAATCACTGGGGAAGAGTGGCCCATAGGGGATCATTGGGGAAGAGTGGCCCATAGGGAATCATTGGGGAAAGAGTGGCCCATAGGGAATCATTGGGGAAAGAGTGGCCCATAGGGAATCATTGGGGAAAGAGTGGCCCATAGGGAATCATTGGGGAAGAGTGGCCCATAGGGGATCATTGGGGAAGAGTGGCCCATAGGGAATCATTGGGGAAGGGTGGCCCATAGGGAATCATTGGGGAAGGGTGGCCCATAGGGAATCATTGGGGAAAGAGTGGCCCATAGGGAATCACTGGGGAAAGAGTGGCCCATAGGGAATCATTGGGGAAGAGTGGCCCATAGGGAATCATTGGGGAAGGGTGGCCCATAGGGGATCATTGGGGAAAGAGTGGCCCATAGGGAATCATTGGGGAAGAGTGGCCCATAGGGAATCATTGGGGAAGAGTGGCCCATAGGGAATCATTGGGGAAGAGTGGCCCAGATGGAATCATTGGGGAAGAGTGGCCCAGATGGAATCATTGGGGAAGAGTGGCCCATAGGGAATCATTGGGGAAGAGTGGCCCATAGGGCATCACTGGGGAAGAGTGGCCCATAGGGAATCATTGGGGAAGAGTGGCCCATAGGGCATCACTGGGGAAGAGTGGCCCATAGACAGACATTGGGGAAGAGTGGCCCATAGGGAATCATTGGGGAAGAGTGGCCCAGAGGGAATCATTGGGGAAGAGTGGCCCAGAGGGAATCATTGGGGAAGAGTGGCCCAGAGGGAATCATTGGGGAAGAGTGGCCCAGAGGGAATCATTGGGGAAGAGTGGCCCATAGGGAATCATTGGGGAAGAGTGGCCCATAGAGAGACATTGAGGAAGAGTGGCCCATAGGGAATCATTGGGGAAGAGTGGCCCATAGAGAGACATTGAGGAAGAGTGGCCCATAGAGAGACATTGAGGAAGAGTGGCCCATAGGGAATCATTGGGGAAGAGTGGCCCATAGGGAATCATTGGCGAAGAGTGGCCCATAGAGAGACATTGGGGAAGAGTGGCCCATAGAGAATCATTGGGGAAGAGTGGCCCATAGGAAATCATTGGGAAAGAGTGGCCCATAGGGAATCATGGGGGAAGAGTGGCCCATAGAGAATCATTGGGGAAGAGTGGCCCATAGGGAATCATTGGGGAAGAGTGGCCCATAGGGAATCATTGGGGAAAGAGTGGCCCATAGGGAATCACTGGGGAAGAGTGGCCCATAGGGGATCATTGGGGAAGAGTGGCCCATAGGGAATCATTGGGGAAAGAGTGGCCCATAGGGAATCATTGGGGAAAGAGTGGCCCATAGGGAATCATTGGGGAAAGAGTGGCCCATAGGGAATCATTGGGGAAGAGTGGCCCATAGGGGATCATTGGGGAAGAGTGGCCCATAGGGAATCATTGGGGAAGGGTGGCCCATAGGGAATCATTGGGGAAGGGTGGCCCATAGGGAATCATTGGGGAAAGAGTGGCCCATAGGGAATCACTGGGGAAAGAGTGGCCCATAGGGAATCATTGGGGAAGAGTGGCCCATAGGGAATCATTGGGGAAGGGTGGCCCATAGGGGATCATTGGGGAAAGAGTGGCCCATAGGGAATCATTGGGGAAGAGTGGCCCATAGGGAATCATTGGGGAAGAGTGGCCCATAGGGAATCATTGGGGAAGAGTGGCCCAGATGGAATCATTGGGGAAGAGTGGCCCAGATGGAATCATTGGGGAAGAGTGGCCCATAGGGAATCATTGGGGAAGAGTGGCCCATAGGGCATCACTGGGGAAGAGTGGCCCATAGGGAATCATTGGGGAAGAGTGGCCCATAGGGCATCACTGGGGAAGAGTGGCCCATAGACAGACATTGGGGAAGAGTGGCCCATAGGGAATCATTGGGGAAGAGTGGCCCAGAGGGAATCATTGGGGAAGAGTGGCCCAGAGGGAATCATTGGGGAAGAGTGGCCCAGAGGGAATCATTGGGGAAGAGTGGCCCAGAGGGAATCATTGGGGAAGAGTGGCCCAGAGGGAATCATTGGGGAAGAGTGGCCCAGAGGGAATCATTGGGGAAGAGTGGCCCAGAGGGAATCATTGGGGAAGAGTGGCCCATAGGGAATCATTGGGGAAAGAGTGGCCCATAGGGAATCATTGGGGAAGAGTGGCCCATAGGGCATCACTGGGGAAGAGTGGCCCATAGGGCATCACTGGGGAAGAGTGGCCCAGAGGGAATCATTGGGGAAGAGTGGCCCAGAGGGAATCATTGGGGAAGAGTGGCCCAGAGGGAATCATTGGGGAAGAGTGGCCCAGAGGGAATCATTGGGGAAGAGTGGCCCAGAGGGCATCACTGGGGAAGAGTGGCCCAGAGGGCATCACTGGGGAAGAGTGGCCCAGAGGGCATCACTGGGGAAGAGTGGCCCAGAGGGCATCACTGGGGAAGAGTGGCCCAGAGGGCATCACTGGGGAAGAGTGGCCCATAGGGAATCCTTGGGGAAAGAGTGGCCCATAGGGAATCATTGGGGAAAGAGTGGCCCATAGGGAATCATTGAGCAAGAGTGGCCCATAGGGAATCATTGGGGAAAGAGTGGCCCATAGGGAATCATTGGGGAAAGAGTGGCCCATAGGGAATCATTGGGGAAGAGTGGCCCATAGAGAGACATTGGGGAAAGAGTGGCCCATAGGGAATCATTGGGGAAAGAGTGGCCCATAGAGAGACATTGGGGAAGAGTGGCCCATACAGAATCATTGGGGAAGAGTGGCCCATAGGAAATCATTGGGGAAGAGTGGCCCATAGGGAATCATTGGGGAAGAGTGGCCCATAGGGAATCATTGGGGAAGAATGGCCCATAGGGAATCATTGGGGAAGAGTGGCCCATAGGGAATCATTGGGGAAGAGTGGCACATAGAGAATCATTGGGGAAGAGTGGCCCATAGGAAATCATTGGGAAAGAGTGGCCCATAGGGAATCATTGGGGAAGAGTGGCCCATAGAGAATCATTGGGGAAGAGTGGCCCATAGGGAATCATTGGGAAAGAGTGGCCCATAGGGAATCATTGGGGAAGAGTGGCCCATAGAGAATCATTGGGGAAGAGTGGCCCATAGGGAATCATTGGGGAAGAGTGGCCCATAGGGAATCATTGGGGAAAGAGTGGCCCATAGGGAATCACTGGGGAAGAGTGGCCCATAGGGGATCATTGGGGAAGAGTGGCCCATAGGGAATCATTGGGGAAAGAGTGGCCCATAGGGAATCATTGGGGAAAGAGTGGCCCATAGGGAATCATTGGGGAAAGAGTGGCCCATAGAGAGACATTGAGGAAGAGTGGCCCATAGGGAATCATTGGGGAAGAGTGGCCCATAGGGAATCATTGGGGAAGAGTGGCCCATAGGGAATCATTGGGGAAGAGTGGCCCATAGAGAGACATTGGGGAAGGGTGGCCCATAGAGAGACATTGGGGAAGGGTGGCCCATAGGGAATCATTGGGGAAGAGTGGCCCATAGGGAATCATTGGGGAAGAGTGGCCCATAGGGAATCATTGGGGAAGAGTGGCCCATAGGGAATCATTGGGGAAGGGTGGCCCATAGAGAGACATTGGGGAAGGGTGGCCCATAGGGAATCATTGGGGAAGAGTGGCCCATAGGGAATCATTGGGGAAGAGTGGCCCATAGGGAATCATTGGGGAAGGGTGGCCCATAGGGAATCATTGGGGAAAGAGTGGCCCATAGGGAATCATTGGGGAAGGGTGGCCCATAGAGAGACATTGGGGAAGGGTGGCCCATAGGGAATCATTGGGGAAGAGTGGCCCATAGGGAATCATTGGGGAAGAGTGGCCCATAGGGAATCCTTGGGGAAACAGTGGCCCATAGACAGACATTGGGGAAGAGTGGCCCATAGACAGACATTGGGGAAGAGTGGCCCATAGGGAATCATTGGGGAAGAATGGCCCATAGGGAATCATTGGGGAAGAATGGCCCATAGGGAATCATTGGGGAAGAGTGGCACATAGAGAGACATTGGGGAAAGAGTGGCCCATAGGGAATCATTGGGGAAGAGTGGCCCATAGGGAATCATTGGGGAAAGAGTGGCCCATAGGGAATCATTGGGGAAGAGTGGCCCATAGAGAGACATTGAGGAAGAGTGGCCCATAGAGAGACATTGAGGAAGAGTGGCCCATAGGGAATCATTGGGGAAGAGTGGCCCATAGGGAATCATTGGGGAAGAGTGGCCCATAGGGAATCATTGGGGAAGAGTGGCCCATAGAGAGACATTGGGGAAGAGTGGCCCATAGAGAATCATTGGGGAAGAGTGGCCCATAGGAAATCATTGGGAAAGAGTGGCCCATAGGGAATCATTGGGGAAGAGTGGCCCATAGAGAATCATTGGGGAAGAGTGGCCCATAGGGAATCATTGGGGAAGAGTGGCCCATAGGGAATCATTGGGGAAAGAGTGGCCCATAGGGAATCACTGGGGAAGAGTGGCCCATAGGGGATCATTGGGGAAGAGTGGCCCATAGGGGATCATTGGGGAAAGAGTGGCCCATAGGGAATCATTGGGAAAGAGTGGCCCATAGGGAATCATTGGGGAAGAGTGGCCCATAGAGAATCATTGGGGAAGAGTGGCCCATAGGGAATCATTGGGGAAGAGTGGCCCATAGGGAATCACTGGGGAAAGAGTGGCCCATAGGGAATCACTGGGGAAGAGTGGCCCATAGGGGATCATTGGGGAAGAGTGGCCCATAGGGAATCATTGGGGAAGAGTGGCCCATAGGGAATCATTGGGGAAGGGTGGCCCATAGGGAATCATTGGGGAAGGGTGGCCCATAGGGAATCACTGGGGAAAGAGTGGCCCATAGGGAATCACTGGGGAAAGAGTGGCCCATAGGGAATCATTGGGGAAGAGTGGCCCAGAGGGAATCATTGGGGAAGAGTGGCCCAGAGGGAATCATTGGGGAAGAGTGGCCCAGAGGGAATCATTGGGGAAGAGTGGCCCAGAGGGAATCATTGGGGAAGAGTGGCCCAGAGGGAATCATTGGGGAAGAGTGGCCCAGAGGGAATCATTGGGGAAGAGTGGCCCAGAGGGAATCATTGGGGAAGAGTGGCCCATAGGGAATCATTGGGGAAAGAGTGGCCCATAGGGAATCATTGGGGAAGAGTGGCCCATAGGGCATCACTGGGGAAGAGTGGTCCATAGGGCATCACTGGGGAAGAGTGGCCCAGAGGGAATCATTGGGGAAGAGTGGCCCATAGAGAATCATTGGGGAAGAGTGGCCCATAGGAAATCATTGGGGAAGAGTGGCCCATAGGGAATCATTGGGGAAGAGTGGCCCATAGGGAATCATTGGGGAAGAATGGCCCATAGGGAATCATTGGGGAAGAATGGCCCATAGGGAATCATTGGGGAAGAGTGGCACATAGAGAGACATTGGGGAAAGAGTGGCCCATAGGGAATCATTGGGGAAGAGTGGCCCATAGGGAATCATTGGGGAAAGAGTGGCCCATAGGGAATCATTGGGGAAGAGTGGCCCATAGAGAGACATTGAGGAAGAGTGGCCCATAGAGAGACATTGAGGAAGAGTGGCCCATAGGGAATCATTGGGGAAGAGTGGCCCATAGGGAATCATTGGGGAAGAGTGGCCCATAGAGAGACATTGAGGAAGAGTGGCCCATAGGGAATCATTGGGGAAGAGTGGCCCATAGGGAATCATTGGGGAAGAGTGGCCCATAGAGAGACATTGGGGAAGAGTGGCCCATAGAGAATCATTGGGGAAGAGTGGCCCATAGGAAATCATTGGGAAAGAGTGGCCCATAGGGAATCATTGGGGAAGAGTGGCCCATAGAGAATCATTGGGGAAGAGTGGCCCATAGGGAATCATTGGGGAAGAGTGGCCCATAGAGAGACATTGAGGAAGAGTGGCCCATAGGGAATCATTGGGGAAGAGTGGCCCATAGAGAGACATTGAGGAAGAGTGGCCCATAGGGAATCATTGGGGAAGAGTGGCCCATAGAGAGACATTGAGGAAGAGTGGCCCATAGGGAATCATTGGGGAAGAGTGGCCCATAGAGAGACATTGAGGAAGAGTGGCCCATAGGGAATCATTGGGGAAGAGTGGCCCATAGAGAGACATTGAGGAAGAGTGGCCCATAGAGAGACATTGAGGAAGAGTGGCCCATAGGGAATCATTGGGGAAGAGTGGCCCATAGGGAATCATTGGCGAAGAGTGGCCCATAGAGAGACATTGGGGAAGAGTGGCCCATAGAGAATCATTGGGGAAGAGTGGCCCATAGGAAATCATTGGGAAAGAGTGGCCCATAGGGAATCATTGGGGAAGAGTGGCCCATAGAGAATCATTGGGGAAGAGTGGCCCATAGGGAATCATTGGGGAAGAGTGGCCCATAGGGAATCATTGGGGAAAGAGTGGCCCATAGGGAATCACTGGGGAAGAGTGGCCCATAGGGGATCATTGGGGAAGAGTGGCCCATAGGGAATCATTGGGGAAAGAGTGGCCCATAGGGAATCATTGGGGAAAGAGTGGCCCATAGGGAATCATTGGGGAAAGAGTGGCCCATAGGGAATCATTGGGGAAGAGTGGCCCATAGGGGATCATTGGGGAAGAGTGGCCCATAGGGAATCATTGGGGAAAGAGTGGCCCATAGGGGATCATTGGGGAAGAGTGGCCCATAGGGAATCATTGGGGAAAGAGTGGCCCATAGGGAATCATTGGGGAAGAGTGGCCCATAGAGAGACATTGAGGAAGAGTGGCCCATAGAGAGACATTGAGGAAGAGTGGCCCATAGGGAATCATTGGGGAAGAGTGGCCCATAGGGAATCATTGGGGAAGAGTGGCCCATAGAGAGACATTGAGGAAGAGTGGCCCATAGGGAATCATTGGGGAAGAGTGGCCCATAGGGAATCATTGGGGAAGAGTGGCCCATAGAGAGACATTGGGGAAGAGTGGCCCATAGAGAATCATTGGGGAAGAGTGGCCCATAGGAAATCATTGGGAAAGAGTGGCCCATAGGGAATCATTGGGGAAGAGTGGCCCATAGAGAATCATTGGGGAAGAGTGGCCCATAGGGAATCATTGGGGAAGAGTGGCCCATAGAGAGACATTGAGGAAGAGTGGCCCATAGGGAATCATTGGGGAAGAGTGGCCCATAGAGAGACATTGAGGAAGAGTGGCCCATAGGGAATCATTGGGGAAGAGTGGCCCATAGAGAGACATTGAGGAAGAGTGGCCCATAGGGAATCATTGGGGAAGAGTGGCCCATAGAGAGACATTGAGGAAGAGTGGCCCATAGGGAATCATTGGGGAAGAGTGGCCCATAGAGAGACATTGAGGAAGAGTGGCCCATAGAGAGACATTGAGGAAGAGTGGCCCATAGGGAATCATTGGGGAAGAGTGGCCCATAGGGAATCATTGGCGAAGAGTGGCCCATAGAGAGACATTGGGGAAGAGTGGCCCATAGAGAATCATTGGGGAAGAGTGGCCCATAGGAAATCATTGGGAAAGAGTGGCCCATAGGGAATCATTGGGGAAGAGTGGCCCATAGAGAATCATTGGGGAAGAGTGGCCCATAGGGAATCATTGGGGAAGAGTGGCCCATAGGGAATCATTGGGGAAAGAGTGGCCCATAGGGAATCACTGGGGAAGAGTGGCCCATAGGGGATCATTGGGGAAGAGTGGCCCATAGGGAATCATTGGGGAAAGAGTGGCCCATAGGGAATCATTGGGGAAAGAGTGGCCCATAGGGAATCATTGGGGAAAGAGTGGCCCATAGGGAATCATTGGGGAAGAGTGGCCCATAGGGGATCATTGGGGAAGAGTGGCCCATAGGGAATCATTGGGGAAAGAGTGGCCCATAGGGGATCATTGGGGAAGAGTGGCCCATAGGGAATCATTGGGGAAGGGTGGCCCATAGGGAATCATTGGGGAAGGGTGGCCCATAGGGAATCATTGGGGAAAGAGTGGCCCATAGGGAATCACTGGGGAAAGAGTGGCCCATAGGGAATCATTGGGGAAGAGTGGCCCATAGGGAATCATTGGGGAAGGGTGGCCCATAGGGAATCATTGGGGAAGAGTGGCCCATAGGGAATCCTTGGGGAAACAGTGGCCCATAGACAGACATTGGGGAAGAGTGGCCCATAGACAGACATTGGGGAAGAGTGGCCCATAGGGAATCATTGGGGAAGAATGGGCCATAGGGAATCATTGGGGAAGAATGGCCCATAGGGAATCATTGGGGAAGAGTGGCACATAGAGAGACATTGGGGAAAGAGTGGCCCATAGGGAATCATTGGGGAAGAGTGGCCCATAGGGAATCATTGGGGAAGAGTGGCCCATAGGGAATCATTGGGGAAAGAGTGGCCCATAGGGAATCATTGGGGAAGGGTGGCCCATAGAGAGACATTGGGGAAGGGTGGCCCATAGGGAATCATTGGGGAAGAGTGGCCCATAGGGAATCATTGGGGAAGAGTGGCCCATAGGGAATCCTTGGGGAAACAGTGGCCCATAGACAGACATTGGGGAAGAGTGGCCCATAGACAGACATTGGGGAAGAGTGGCCCATAGGGAATCATTGGGGAAGAATGGCCCATAGGGAATCATTGGGGAAGAATGGCCCATAGGGAATCATTGGGGAAGAGTGGCACATAGAGAGACATTGGGGAAAGAGTGGCCCATAGGGAATCATTGGGGAAGAGTGGCCCATAGGGAATCATTGGGGAAAGAGTGGCCCATAGGGAATCATTGGGGAAGAGTGGCCCATAGAGAGACATTGAGGAAGAGTGGCCCATAGAGAGACATTGAGGAAGAGTGGCCCATAGGGAATCATTGGGGAAGAGTGGCCCATAGGGAATCATTGGGGAAGAGTGGCCCATAGGGAATCATTGGGGAAGAGTGGCCCATAGAGAGACATTGGGGAAGAGTGGCCCATAGAGAATCATTGGGGAAGAGTGGCCCATAGGAAATCATTGGGAAAGAGTGGCCCATAGGGAATCATTGGGGAAGAGTGGCCCATAGAGAATCATTGGGGAAGAGTGGCCCATAGGGAATCATTGGGGAAGAGTGGCCCATAGGGAATCATTGGGGAAAGAGTGGCCCATAGGGAATCACTGGGGAAGAGTGGCCCATAGGGGATCATTGGGGAAGAGTGGCCCATAGGGGATCATTGGGGAAAGAGTGGCCCATAGGGAATCATTGGGAAAGAGTGGCCCATAGGGAATCATTGGGGAAGAGTGGCCCATAGAGAATCATTGGGGAAGAGTGGCCCATAGGGAATCATTGGGGAAGAGTGGCCCATAGGGAATCACTGGGGAAAGAGTGGCCCATAGGGAATCACTGGGGAAGAGTGGCCCATAGGGGATCATTGGGGAAGAGTGGCCCATAGGGAATCATTGGGGAAGAGTGGCCCATAGGGAATCATTGGGGAAGGGTGGCCCATAGGGAATCATTGGGGAAGGGTGGCCCATAGGGAATCACTGGGGAAAGAGTGGCCCATAGGGAATCACTGGGGAAAGAGTGGCCCATAGGGAATCATTGGGGAAGAGTGGCCCAGAGGGAATCATTGGGGAAGAGTGGCCCAGAGGGAATCATTGGGGAAGAGTGGCCCAGAGGGAATCATTGGGGAAGAGTGGCCCAGAGGGAATCATTGGGGAAGAGTGGCCCAGAGGGAATCATTGGGGAAGAGTGGCCCAGAGGGAATCATTGGGGAAGAGTGGCCCAGAGGGAATCATTGGGGAAGAGTGGCCCATAGGGAATCATTGGGGAAAGAGTGGCCCATAGGGAATCATTGGGGAAGAGTGGCCCATAGGGCATCACTGGGGAAGAGTGGTCCATAGGGCATCACTGGGGAAGAGTGGCCCAGAGGGAATCATTGGGGAAGAGTGGCCCATAGAGAATCATTGGGGAAGAGTGGCCCATAGGAAATCATTGGGGAAGAGTGGCCCATAGGGAATCATTGGGGAAGAGTGGCCCATAGGGAATCATTGGGGAAGAATGGCCCATAGGGAATCATTGGGGAAGAATGGCCCATAGGGAATCATTGGGGAAGAGTGGCACATAGAGAGACATTGGGGAAAGAGTGGCCCATAGGGAATCATTGGGGAAGAGTGGCCCATAGGGAATCATTGGGGAAAGAGTGGCCCATAGGGAATCATTGGGGAAGAGTGGCCCATAGAGAGACATTGAGGAAGAGTGGCCCATAGAGAGACATTGAGGAAGAGTGGCCCATAGGGAATCATTGGGGAAGAGTGGCCCATAGGGAATCATTGGGGAAGAGTGGCCCATAGAGAGACATTGAGGAAGAGTGGCCCATAGGGAATCATTGGGGAAGAGTGGCCCATAGGGAATCATTGGGGAAGAGTGGCCCATAGAGAGACATTGGGGAAGAGTGGCCCATAGAGAATCATTGGGGAAGAGTGGCCCATAGGAAATCATTGGGAAAGAGTGGCCCATAGGGAATCATTGGGGAAGAGTGGCCCATAGAGAATCATTGGGGAAGAGTGGCCCATAGGGAATCATTGGGGAAGAGTGGCCCATAGAGAGACATTGAGGAAGAGTGGCCCATAGGGAATCATTGGGGAAGAGTGGCCCATAGAGAGACATTGAGGAAGAGTGGCCCATAGGGAATCATTGGGGAAGAGTGGCCCATAGAGAGACATTGAGGAAGAGTGGCCCATAGGGAATCATTGGGGAAGAGTGGCCCATAGAGAGACATTGAGGAAGAGTGGCCCATAGGGAATCATTGGGGAAGAGTGGCCCATAGAGAGACATTGAGGAAGAGTGGCCCATAGAGAGACATTGAGGAAGAGTGGCCCATAGGGAATCATTGGGGAAGAGTGGCCCATAGGGAATCATTGGCGAAGAGTGGCCCATAGAGAGACATTGGGGAAGAGTGGCCCATAGAGAATCATTGGGGAAGAGTGGCCCATAGGAAATCATTGGGAAAGAGTGGCCCATAGGGAATCATTGGGGAAGAGTGGCCCATAGAGAATCATTGGGGAAGAGTGGCCCATAGGGAATCATTGGGGAAGAGTGGCCCATAGGGAATCATTGGGGAAAGAGTGGCCCATAGGGAATCACTGGGGAAGAGTGGCCCATAGGGGATCATTGGGGAAGAGTGGCCCATAGGGAATCATTGGGGAAAGAGTGGCCCATAGGGAATCATTGGGGAAAGAGTGGCCCATAGGGAATCATTGGGGAAAGAGTGGCCCATAGGGAATCATTGGGGAAGAGTGGCCCATAGGGGATCATTGGGGAAGAGTGGCCCATAGGGAATCATTGGGGAAAGAGTGGCCCATAGGGGATCATTGGGGAAGAGTGGCCCATAGGGAATCATTGGGGAAGGGTGGCCCATAGGGAATCATTGGGGAAGGGTGGCCCATAGGGAATCATTGGGGAAAGAGTGGCCCATAGGGAATCACTGGGGAAAGAGTGGCCCATAGGGAATCATTGGGGAAGAGTGGCCCATAGGGAATCATTGGGGAAGGGTGGCCCATAGGGAATCATTGGGGAAGAGTGGCCCATAGGGAATCCTTGGGGAAACAGTGGCCCATAGACAGACATTGGGGAAGAGTGGCCCATAGACAGACATTGGGGAAGAGTGGCCCATAGGGAATCATTGGGGAAGAATGGGCCATAGGGAATCATTGGGGAAGAATGGCCCATAGGGAATCATTGGGGAAGAGTGGCACATAGAGAGACATTGGGGAAAGAGTGGCCCATAGGGAATCATTGGGGAAGAGTGGCCCATAGGGAATCATTGGGGAAGAGTGGCCCAGAGGGAATCATTGGGGAAGAGTGGCCCAGAGGGAATCATTGGGGAAGAGTGGCCCATAGGGAATCATTGGGGAAAGAGTGGCCCCTAGGGAATCATTGGGGAAGAGTGGCCCATAGGGAATCATTGGGGAAGAGTGGCCCATAGGGAATCATTGGGGAAAGAGTGGCCCATAGGGAATCATTGGGGAAGAGTGGCCCAGAGGGAATCATTGGGGAAGAGTGGCCCAGAGGGAATCATTGGGGAAGAGTGGCCCATAGGGAATCATTGGGGAAGAGTGGCCCATAGGGAATCATTGGGGAAGAGTGGCCCATAGGGAATCATTGGGGAAGAGTGGCCCATAGGGAATCCTTGGGGAAAGAGTGGCCCATAGACAGACATTGGGGAAGAGTGGCCCATAGGGAATCATTGGGGAAGAGTGGCCCATAGGGAATCATTGGGGAAGAGTGGCCCATAGGGAATCATTGGGGAAGAGTGGCCCAGAGGGAATCATTGGGGAAGAGTGGCCCATAGGGAATCCTTGGGGAAAGAGTGGCCCATAGACAGACATTGGGGAAGAGTGGCCCATAGACAGACATTGGGGAAGAGTGGCCCATAGGGAATCATTGGGGAAGAGTGGCCCATAGGGAATCATTGGGGAAGAGTGGCCCATAGGGAATCATTGGGGAAGAGTGGCCCAGAGGGAATCATTGGGGAAGAGTGGCCCATAGGGAATCATTGGGGAAGAGTGGCCCAGAGGGAATCATTGGGGAAGAGTGGCCCATAGGGAATCATTGGGGAAGGGTGGCCCATAGGGAATCATTGGGGAAGAGTGGCCCATAGGGAATCCTTGGGGAAAGAGTGGCCCATAGAGAGACATTGGGGAAGGGTGGCCCATAGAGAGACATTGGGGAAGGGTGGCCCATAGAGAGACATTGGGGAAGAGTGGCCCATAGAGAATCATTGGGGAAGAGTGGCCCATAGGGAATCATTGGGGAAGAGTGCCCCATAGGGAATCATTGGGGAAGAGTGGCCCATAGGGAATCATTGGGGAAGAGTGGCCCATAGGGAATCCTTGGGGAAAGAGTGGCCCATAGAGAGACATTGGGGAAGGGTGGCCCATAGAGAGACATTGGGGAAGGGTGGCCCATAGGGAATCATTGGGGAAGAGTGGCGCATAGGGAATCATTGGGGAAGAGTGGCCCATAGGGAATCATTGGGGAAGAGTGGCCCATAGGGAATCATTGGGGAAAGAGTGGCCCATAGGGAATCATTGGGGAAGAGTGGCCCAGAGGGAATCATTGGGGAAGAGTGGCCCATAGGGAATCATTGGGAAAGGGTGGCCCATAGGGAATCATTGGGGAAGAGTGGCCCATAGGGAATCCTTGGGGAAAGAGTGGCCCATAGAGAGACATTGGGGAAGGGTGGCCCATAGAGAGACATTGGGGAAGGGTGGCCCATAGGGAATCATTGGGGAAGAGTGGCCCATAGGGAATCATTGGGGAAGAGTGGCCCATAGGGAATCCTTGGGGAAACAGTGGCCCATAGACAGACATTGGGGAAGAGTGGCCCATAGACAGACATTGGGGAAGAGTGGCCCATAGGGAATCATTGGGGAAGAATGGGCCATAGGGAATCATTGGGGAAGAATGGCCCATAGGGAATCATTGGGGAAGAGTGGCACATAGAGAGACATTGGGGAAAGAGTGGCCCATAGGGAATCATTGGGGAAGAGTGGCCCATAGGGAATCATTGGGGAAAGAGTGGCCCATAGGGAATCATTGGGGAAGAGTGGCCCATAGAGAGACATTGAGGAAGAGTGGCCCATAGAGAGACATTGAGGAAGAGTGGCCCATAGGGAATCATTGGGGAAGAGTGGCCCATAGGGAATCATTGGGGAAGAGTGGCCCATAGGGAATCATTGGGGAAGAGTGGCCCATAGAGAGACATTGGGGAAGAGTGGCCCATAGAGAATCATTGGGGAAAGAGTGGCCCATAGGGAATCATTGGGAAAGAGTGGCCCATAGGGAATCATTGGGGAAGAGTGGCCCATAGAGAATCATTGGGGAAGAGTGGCCCATAGGGAATCATTGGGGAAAGAGTGGCCCATAGGGAATCACTGGGGAAGAGTGGCCCATAGGGGATCATTGGGGAAGAGTGGCCCATAGGGAATCATTGGGGAAGAGTGGCCCATAGGGAATCATTGGGGAAGGGTGGCCCATAGGGAATCATTGGGGAAGGGTGGCCCATAGGGAATCATTGGGGAAAGAGTGGCCCATAGGGAATCACTGGGGAAAGAGTGGCCCATAGGGAATCATTGGGGAAGAGTGGCCCAGAGGGAATCATTGGGGAAGAGTGGCCCAGAGGGAATCATTGGGGAAGAGTGGCCCAGAGGGAATCATTGGGGAAGAGTGGCCCAGAGGGAATCATTGGGGAAGAGTGGCCCAGAGGGAATCATTGGGGAAGAGTGGCCCAGAGGGAATCATTGGGGAAGAGTGGCCCAGAGGGAATCATTGGGGAAGAGTGGCCCATAGGGAATCATTGGGGAAAGAGTGGCCCATAGGGAATCATTGGGGAAGAGTGGCCCATAGGGCATCACTGGGGAAGAGTGGCCCATAGGGCATCACTGGGGAAGAGTGGCCCAGAGGGAATCATTGGGGAAGAGTGGCCCATAGAGAATCATTGGGGAAGAGTGGCCCATAGGAAATCATTGGGGAAGAGTGGCCCATAGGGAATCATTGGGGAAGAGTGGCCCATAGGGAATCATTGGGGAAGAATGGCCCATAGGGAATCATTGGGGAAGAATGGCCCATAGGGAATCATTGGGGAAGAGTGGCACATAGAGAGACATTGGGGAAAGAGTGGCCCATAGGGAATCATTGGGGAAGAGTGGCCCATAGGGAATCATTGGGGAAAGAGTGGCCCATAGGGAATCATTGGGGAAGAGTGGCCCATAGAGAGACATTGAGGAAGAGTGGCCCATAGAGAGACATTGAGGAAGAGTGGCCCATAGGGAATCATTGGGGAAGAGTGGCCCATAGGGAATCATTGGGGAAGAGTGGCCCATAGAGAGACATTGAGGAAGAGTGGCCCATAGGGAATCATTGGGGAAGAGTGGCCCATAGGGAATCATTGGGGAAGAGTGGCCCATAGAGAGACATTGGGGAAGAGTGGCCCATAGAGAATCATTGGGGAAGAGTGGCCCATAGGAAATCATTGGGAAAGAGTGGCCCATAGGGAATCATTGGGGAAGAGTGGCCCATAGAGAATCATTGGGGAAGAGTGGCCCATAGGGAATCATTGGGGAAGAGTGGCCCATAGAGAGACATTGAGGAAGAGTGGCCCATAGGGAATCATTGGGGAAGAGTGGCCCATAGAGAGACATTGAGGAAGAGTGGCCCATAGGGAATCATTGGGGAAGAGTGGCCCATAGAGAGACATTGAGGAAGAGTGGCCCATAGGGAATCATTGGGGAAGAGTGCCCCATAGAGAGACATTGAGGAAGAGTGGCCCATAGGGAATCATTGGGGAAGAGTGGCCCATAGAGAGACATTGAGGAAGAGTGGCCCATAGAGAGACATTGAGGAAGAGTGGCCCATAGGGAATCATTGGGGAAGAGTGGCCCATAGGGAATCATTGGCGAAGAGTGGCCCATAGAGAGACATTGGGGAAGAGTGGCCCATAGAGAATCATTGGGGAAGAGTGGCCCATAGGAAATCATTGGGAAAGAGTGGCCCATAGGGAATCATTGGGGAAGAGTGGCCCATAGAGAATCATTGGGGAAGAGTGGCCCATAGGGAATCATTGGGGAAGAGTGGCCCATAGGGAATCATTGGGGAAAGAGTGGCCCATAGGGAATCACTGGGGAAGAGTGGCCCATAGGGGATCATTGGGGAAGAGTGGCCCATAGGGAATCATTGGGGAAAGAGTGGCCCATAGGGAATCATTGGGGAAAGAGTGGCCCATAGGGAATCATTGGGGAAAGAGTGGCCCATAGGGAATCATTGGGGAAGAGTGGCCCATAGGGGATCATTGGGGAAGAGTGGCCCATAGGGAATCATTGGGGAAGGGTGGCCCATAGGGAATCATTGGGGAAGGGTGGCCCATAGGGAATCATTGGGGAAAGAGTGGCCCATAGGGAATCACTGGGGAAAGAGTGGCCCATAGGGAATCATTGGGGAAGAGTGGCCCATAGGGAATCATTGGGGAAGGGTGGCCCATAGGGGATCATTGGGGAAAGAGTGGCCCATAGGGAATCATTGGGGAAGAGTGGCCCATAGGGAATCATTGGGGAAGAGTGGCCCATAGGGAATCATTGGGGAAGAGTGGCCCAGATGGAATCATTGGGGAAGAGTGGCCCAGATGGAATCATTGGGGAAGAGTGGCCCATAGGGAATCATTGGGGAAGAGTGGCCCATAGGGCATCACTGGGGAAGAGTGGCCCATAGGGAATCATTGGGGAAGAGTGGCCCATAGGGCATCACTGGGGAAGAGTGGCCCATAGACAGACATTGGGGAAGAGTGGCCCATAGGGAATCATTGGGGAAGAGTGGCCCAGAGGGAATCATTGGGGAAGAGTGGCCCAGAGGGAATCATTGGGGAAGAGTGGCCCAGAGGGAATCATTGGGGAAGAGTGGCCCAGAGGGAATCATTGGGGAAGAGTGGCCCAGAGGGAATCATTGGGGAAGAGTGGCCCAGAGGGAATCATTGGGGAAGAGTGGCCCATAGGGAATCATTGGGGAAAGAGTGGCCCATAGGGAATCATTGGGGAAGAGTGGCCCATAGGGCATCACTGGGGAAGAGTGGCCCATAGGGCATCACTGGGGAAGAGTGGCCCAGAGGGAATCATTGGGGAAGAGTGGCCCAGAGGGAATCATTGGGGAAGAGTGGCCCAGAGGGAATCATTGGGGAAGAGTGGCCCAGAGGGAATCATTGGGGAAGAGTGGCCCAGAGGGCATCACTGGGGAAGAGTGGCCCAGAGGGCATCACTGGGGAAGAGTGGCCCAGAGGGCATCACTGGGGAAGAGTGGCCCAGAGGGCATCACTGGGGAAGAGTGGCCCAGAGGGCATCACTGGGGAAGAGTGGCCCATAGGGAATCCTTGGGGAAAGAGTGGCCCATAGGGAATCATTGGGGAAAGAGTGGCCCATAGGGAATCATTGAGCAAGAGTGGCCCATAGGGAATCATTGGGGAAAGAGTGGCCCATAGGGAATCATTGGGGAAGAGTGGCCCATAGGGAATCATTGGGGAAGAGTGGCCCATAGGGCATCACTGGGGAAGAGTGGCCCATAGGGAATCATTGGGGAAGAGTGGCCCATAGGGCATCACTGGGGAAGAGTGGCCCATAGACAGACATTGGGGAAGAGTGGCCCATAGGGAATCATTGGGGAAGAGTGGCCCAGAGGGAATCATTGGGGAAGAGTGGCCCAGAGGGAATCATTGGGGAAGAGTGGCCCAGAGGGAATCATTGGGGAAGAGTGGCCCAGAGGGAATCATTGGGGAAGAGTGGCCCAGAGGGAATCATTGGGGAAGAGTGGCCCATAGGGAATCATTGGGGAAAGAGTGGCCCATAGGGAATCATTGGGGAAGAGTGGCCCATAGGGCATCACTGGGGAAGAGTGGCCCATAGGGCATCACTGGGGAAGAGTGGCCCAGAGGGAATCATTGGGGAAGAGTGGCCCAGAGGGAATCATTGGGGAAGAGTGGCCCAGAGGGAATCATTGGGGAAGAGTGGCCCAGAGGGAATCATTGGGGAAGAGTGGCCCAGAGGGCATCACTGGGGAAGAGTGGCCCAGAGGGCATCACTGGGGAAGAGTGGCCCAGAGGGCATCACTGGGGAAGAGTGGCCCAGAGGGCATCACTGGGGAAGAGTGGCCCAGAGGGCATCACTGGGGAAGAGTGGCCCATAGGGAATCCTTGGGGAAAGAGTGGCCCATAGGGAATCATTGGGGAAAGAGTGGCCCATAGGGAATCATTGAGCAAGAGTGGCCCATAGGGAATCATTGGGGAAAGAGTGGCCCATAGGGAATCATTGGGGAAAGAGTGGCCCATAGGGAATCATTGGGGAAGAGTGGCCCATAGAGAGACATTGGGGAAAGAGTGGCCCATAGGGAATCATTGGGGAAAGAGTGGCCCATAGAGAGACATTGGGGAAGAGTGGCCCATACAGAATCATTGGGGAAGAGTGGCCCATAGGAAATCATTGGGGAAGAGTGGCCCATAGGGAATCATTGGGGAAGAGTGGCCCATAGGGAATCATTGGGGAAGAATGGCCCATAGGGAATCATTGGGGAGGAGTGGCACATAGAGAATCATTGGGGAAGAGTGGCCCATAGGGAATCATTGGGAAAGAGTGGCCCATAGGGAATCATTGGGGAAGAGTGGCCCATAGAGAATCATTGGGGAAGAGTGGCCCATAGGGAATCATTGGGGAAGAGTGGCCCATAGGGAATCATTGGGGAAAGAGTGGCCCATAGGGAATCACTGGGGAAGAGTGGCCCATAGGGGATCATTGGGGAAGAGTGGCCCATAGGGAATCATTGGGGAAAGAGTGGCCCATAGGGAATCATTGGGGAAAGAGTGGCCCATAGGGAATCATTGGGGAAAGAGTGGCCCATAGGGAATCATTGGGGAAGAGTGGCCCAGAGGGAATCATTGGGGAAGAGTGGCCCAGAGGGCATCACTGGGGAAGAGTGGCCCAGAGGGCATCACTGGGGAAGAGTGGCCCAGAGGGCATCACTGGGGAAGAGTGGCCCATAGGGCATCACTGGGGAAGAGTGGCCCATAGGGAATCCTTGGGGAAAGAGTGGCCCATAGGGAATCATTGGGGAAAGAGTGGCCCATAGGGAATCATTGAGCAAGAGTGGCCCATAGGGAATCATTGGGGAAAGAGTGGCCCATAGGGAATCATTGGGGAAAGAGTGGCCCATAGGGAATCATTGGGGAAGAGTGGCCCATAGAGAGACATTGGGGAAAGAGTGGCCCATAGGGAATCATTGGGGAAAGAGTGGCCCATAGAGAGACATTGGGGAAGAGTGGCCCATAGAGAATCATTGGGGAAGAGTGGCCCATAGGAAATCATTGGGGAAGAGTGGCCCATAGGGAATCATTGGGGAAGAGTGGCCCATAGGGAATCATTGGGGAAGAATGGCCCATAGGGAATCATTGGGGAAGAATGGCCCATAGGGAATCATTGGGGAAGAGTGGCACATAGAGAGACATTGGGGAAAGAGTGGCCCATAGGGAATCATTGGGGAAGAGTGGCCCATAGGGAATCATTGGGGAAAGAGTGGCCCATAGGGAATCATTGGGGAAGAGTGGCCCATAGAGAGACATTGAGGAAGAGTGGCCCATAGAGAGACATTGAGGAAGAGTGGCCCATAGGGAATCATTGGGGAAGAGTGGCCCATAGGGAATCATTGGGGAAGAGTGGCCCATAGGGAATCATTGGGGAAGAGTGGCCCATAGAGAGACATTGGGGAAGAGTGGCCCATAGAGAATCATTGGGGAAGAGTGGCCCATAGGAAATCATTGGGAAAGAGTGGCCCATAGGGAATCATTGGGGAAGAGTGGCCCATAGAGAATCATTGGGGAAGAGTGGCCCATAGGGAATCATTGGGGAAGAGTGGCCCATAGGGAATCATTGGGGAAAGAGTGGCCCATAGGGAATCACTGGGGAAGAGTGGCCCATAGGGGATCATTGGGGAAGAGTGGCCCATAGGGAATCATTGGGGAAAGAGTGGCCCATAGGGAATCATTGGGGAAGAGTGGCCCATAGAGAATCATTGGGGAAGAGTGGCCCATAGGGAATCATTGGGAAAGAGTGGCGCATAGGGAATCATTGGGGAAGAGTGGCCCATAGAGAATCATTGGGGAAGAGTGGCCCATAGGGAATCATTGGGGAAGAGTGGCCCATAGGGAATCATTGGGGAAAGAGTGGCCCATAGGGAATCACTGGGGAAGAGTGGCCCATAGGGGATCATTGGGGAAGAGTGGCCCATAGGGAATCATTGGGGAAAGAGTGGCCCATAGGGAATCATTGGGGAAAGAGTGGCCCATAGGGAATCATTGGGGAAAGAGTGGCCCATAGGGAATCATTGGGGAAGAGTGGCCCAGAGGGAATCATTGGGGAAGAGTGGCCCAGAGGGCATCACTGGGGAAGAGTGGCCCAGAGGGCATCACTGGGGAAGAGTGGCCCAGAGGGCATCACTGGGGAAGAGTGGCCCATAGGGCATCACTGGGGAAGAGTGGCCCATAGGGAATCCTTGGGGAAAGAGTGGCCCATAGGGAATCATTGGGGAAAGAGTGGCCCATAGGGAATCATTGAGCAAGAGTGGCCCATAGGGAATCATTGGGGAAAGAGTGGCCCATAGGGAATCATTGGGGAAAGAGTGGCCCATAGGGAATCATTGGGGAAGAGTGGCCCATAGAGAGACATTGGGGAAAGAGTGGCCCATAGGGAATCATTGGGGAAAGAGTGGCCCATAGAGAGACATTGGGGAAGAGTGGCCCATAGAGAATCATTGGGGAAGAGTGGCCCATAGGAAATCATTGGGGAAGAGTGGCCCATAGGGAATCATTGGGGAAGAGTGGCCCATAGGGAATCATTGGGGAAGAATGGCCCATAGGGAATCATTGGGGAAGAATGGCCCATAGGGAATCATTGGGGAAGAGTGGCACATAGAGAGACATTGGGGAAAGAGTGGCCCATAGGGAATCATTGGGGAAGAGTGGCCCATAGGGAATCATTGGGGAAAGAGTGGCCCATAGGGAATCATTGGGGAAGAGTGGCCCATAGAGAGACATTGAGGAAGAGTGGCCCATAGAGAGACATTGAGGAAGAGTGGCCCATAGGGAATCATTGGGGAAGAGTGGCCCATAGGGAATCATTGGGGAAGAGTGGCCCATAGGGAATCATTGGGGAAGAGTGGCCCATAGAGAGACATTGGGGAAGAGTGGCCCATAGAGAATCATTGGGGAAGAGTGGCCCATAGGAAATCATTGGGAAAGAGTGGCCCATAGGGAATCATTGGGGAAGAGTGGCCCATAGAGAATCATTGGGGAAGAGTGGCCCATAGGGAATCATTGGGGAAGAGTGGCCCATAGGGAATCATTGGGGAAAGAGTGGCCCATAGGGAATCACTGGGGAAGAGTGGCCCATAGGGAATCACTGGGGAAGAGTGGCCCATAGGGAATCATTGGGGAAAGAGTGGCCCATAGGGAATCATTGGGAAAGAGTGGCCCATAGGGAATCATTGGGGAAGAGTGGCCCATAGAGAATCATTGGGGAAGAGTGGCCCATAGGGAATCATTGGGGAAGAGTGGCCCATAGGGAATCATTGGGGAAAGAGTGGCCCATAGGGAATCACTGGGGAAGCGTGGCCCATAGGGGATCATTGGGGAAGAGTGGCCCATAGGGGATCATTGGGGAAGAGTGGCCCATAGGGAATCATTGGGGAAGGGTGGCCCATAGGGAATCATTGGGGAAGGGTGGCCCATAGGGAATCATTGGGGAAAGAGTGGCCCATAGGGAATCACTGGGGAAAGAGTGGCCCATAGGGAATCATTGGGGAAGAGTGGCCCATAGGGAATCATTGGGGAAGAGTGGCCCATAGGGAATCATTGGGGAAGGGTGGCCCATAGGGAATCATTGGGGAAGGGTGGCCCAGAGGGAATCATTGGGGAAGAGTGGCCCAGAGGGAATCATTGGGGAAGAGTGGCCCAGAGGGAATCATTGGGGAAGAGTGGCCCAGAGGGAATCATTGGGGAAGAGTGGCCCATAGGGAATCATTGGGGAAAGAGTGGCCCATAGGGAATCATTGGGGAAGAGTGGCCCATAGGGCATCACTGGGGAAGAGTGGCCCATAGGGCATCACTGGCGAAGAGTGGCCCAGAGGGAATCATTGGGGAAGAGTGGCCCAGAGGGAATCATTGGGGAAGAGTGGCCCAGAGGGAATCATTGGGGAAGAGTGGCCCAGAGGGAATCATTGGGGAAGAGTGGCCCAGAGGGCATCACTGGGGAAGAGTGGCCCAGAGGGCATCACTGGGGAAGAGTGGCCCATAGGGCATCACTGGGGAAGAGTGGCCCATAGGGAATCCTTGGGGAAAGAGTGGCCCATAGGGAATCATTGGGGAAAGAGTGGCCCATAGGGAATCATTGAGCAAGAGTGGCCCATAGGGAATCATTGGGGAAAGAGTGGCCCATAGGGAATCATTGGGGAAAGAGTGGCCCATAGGGAATCATTGGGGAAGAGTGGCCCATAGAGAGACATTGGGGAAGAGTGGCCCATAGAGAATCATTGGGGAAGAGTGGCCCATAGGAAATCATTGGGGAAGAGTGGCCCATAGGGAATCATTGGGGAAGAGTGGCCCATAGGGAATCATTGGGGAAGAATGGCCCATAGGGAATCATTGGGGAAGAATGGCCCATAGGGAATCATTGGGGAAAAGTGGCACATAGAGAGACATTGGGGAAAGAGTGGCCCATAGGGAATCATTGGGGAAAGAGTGGCCCATAGGGAATCATTGGGGAAAGAGTGGCCCATAGGGAATCATTGGGGAAGAGTGGCCCATAGAGAGACATTGGGGAAAGAGTGGCCCAGAGGGAATCATTGGGGAAGAGTGGCCCAGAGGGAATCATTGGGGAAGAGTGGCCCAGAGGGAATCATTGGGGAAGAGTGGCCCAGAGGGAATCATTGGGGAAGAGTGGCCCAGAGGGAATCATTGGGGAAGAGTGGCCCAGAGGGAATCATTGGGGAAAGAGTGGCCCATAGGGAATCATTGGGGAAGAGTGGCCCATAGGGCATCACTGGGGAAGAGTGGCCCATAGGGCATCACTGGGGAAGAGTGGCCCAGAGGGAATCATTGGGGAAGAGTGGCCCAGAGGGAATCATTGGGGAAGAGTGGCCCAGAGGGAATCATTGGGGAAGAGTGGCCCAGAGGGCATCACTGGGGAAGAGTGGCCCAGAGGGCATCACTGGGGAAGAGTGGCCCAGAGGGCATCACTGGGGAAGAGTGGCCCAGAGGGCATCACTGGGGAAGAGTGGCCCATAGGGCATCACTGGGGAAGAGTGGCCCATAGGGAATCTTTGGGGAAGAGTGGCCCATAGGGAATCCTTGGGGAAGAGTGGCCCATAGGGCATCACTGGGGAAGAGTGGCCCAGAGGGAATCATTGGGGAAGAGTGGCCCATAGGGAATCCTTGGGGAAGAGTGGCCCATAGGGAATCCTTGGGGAAGAGTGGCCCATAGGGCATCACTGGGGAAGAGTGGCCCATAGGGCATCACTGGGGAAGAGTGGCCCATAGGGAATCCTTGGGGAAGAGTGGCCCATAGGGCATCACTGGGGAAGAGTGGCCCAGAGGGAATCATTGGGGAAGAGTGGCCCATAGGGAATCCTTGGGGAAGAGTGGCCCATAGGGAATCCTTGGGGAAGAGTGGCCCATAGGGCATCACTGGGGAAGAGTGGCCCATAGGGCATCACTGGGGAAGAGTGGCCCAGAGGGAATCATTGGGGAAGAGTGGCCCATAGGGAATCCTTGGGGAAGAGTGGCCCATAGGGAATCCTTGGGGAAGAGTGGCCCATAGGGCATCACTGGGGAAGAGTGGCCCAGAGGGAATCATTGGGGAAGAGTGGCCCATAGGGAATCCTTGGGGAAGAGTGGCCCATAGGGAATCCTTGGGGAAGAGTGGCCCATAGGGCATCACTGGGGAAGAGTGGCCCATAGGGCATCACTGGGGAAGAGTGGCCCATAGGGAATCCTTGGGGAAGAGTGGCCCATAGGGCATCACTGGGGAAGAGTGGCCCATAGGGCATCACTGGGGAAGAGTGGCCCAGAGGGAATCATTGGGGAAGAGTGGCCCAGAGGGAATCATTGGGGAAGAGTGGCCCAGAGGGAATCATTGGGGAAGAGTGGCCCATAGGGAATCATTGGGGAAAGAGTGGCCCATAGGGAATCATTGGGGAAAGAGTGGCCCATAGGGAATCATTGGGGAAAGAGTGGCCCATAGGGAATCCTTGGGGAAAGAGTGGCCCATGGGGCATCACTGGGGAAGAGTGGCCCATGGGGCATCACTGGGGAAGAGTGGCCCAGAGGGAATCATTGGGGAAGAGTGGCCCAGAGGGAATCATTGGGGAAGAGTGGCCCAGAGGGAATCATTGGGGAAGAGTAGCCCATATGGCATCATTGGGGAAGAGTGGCCAATAGGGAATCCTTGGGGAAGAGTGGCCCATAGGGAATCCTTGGGGAAGAGTGGCCCATAGGGCATCACTGGGGAAGAGTTGCCCATAGAGAAGTCAAACTTGCCCATAAGGAAATATTGGGGACTATCTGCCCATAGGGAATCATTGCAGAATACTTGCCCACAGGGAAACACAGAAGAATGGTTGCCCTTAAGAGAAAATATAGGGAATCATTGAGGAATGCTTGCCCTTAGAGAAACAGAAAGGGATATCTACTTGCCCATAGAGAAGCCATACTTACCTATAGGGAATCATTGAACAAGTATTCCCCTATGTTTCCCTATACGCAACTATTCCCTATGTATCCTTGGGGGGAAAGTAATTCCCAATATTTCCCTATGGGCAAGTATTCTCCAATGTATCCCTACAGTCAAGTATTCTCAATGATTCCCTATGGGCAAGTCCTATCATTTGTTTTTATACATCCCAAAAGCAGCCAGTCACTTGTTGCCTCTTCTCTTTTATCATGTAAAAAATAAATCCATTATGTGAAAATAAATGAGGAGGGAAAGCAAAGGGACTGTTTGTAGGTTTATCTGTGAGTTGGGGTCAATGTTTGTACATGCCTGTTTATTTCTCTGTTATGCTTCAAATAAAACTGATTTTTATAAAGCCAAATCTGACTGAGAACCATCCTTGTGGAATAGCTCCATGCATGCATGTTATTCCAATGTTTATTCAACATAGGTGCCAAACACACTGCAGAAATAGTCCAGTTTGAGACTGCTTGAACTGCCCAGCCTCAAGGCTAGGGAATCCTGGGGATTGTAGTTTGTTGTGGCACCAGAGCTCTCCAACAGAGGCGGCTAAATGTCTCAGTTAAAAACACCAGGTCAGTTACAACACACATCCATTTAAAAGGACAAGCAAGACACATGCGTATTAAAGCAATCTACATTTAAAAATCATCATTCAAAATTTACAATGTAGGCTCAAATTTGTACAAAATTCTTCTCACTCTTCCCAGCTGTTATTACAACCTTAGGTTCCCAGCTCTGTTTTTGTTTTTTGTTGCTTTAGCATCTCTTTGCGTGGCCAGGCTTCAAATGAGAGGACATAGGGCTTCAGGGTGTTTTGAAGGCTTCCTGACATGGGCAAGCAATGCTTGCAAGGCCTGAAAGAGGCAGCGGCACAGTCACAGTCAAAGGCCCACTTTGCCCTCATGGGTCTTGACAACTATGGCCCAGTTGCAAATCTAAGCTCCTTGAGAGAATTGTGGCACTACAACCACAAACAATCTTGGATGATATCAGTTGTGGTGGGCCTAACTCATTTCTGATTTATGTTCACCCGAAGTCCAACCTATCATGGGGTTTTCTCTGCAAGTCACAGGGGGTTTGCCATGGCTATCCTCTTGAGGCTGAGAGAATGAGTCTTGCCCAAGGTGGGTTGCCATGGCGAAGCTGGGATTCTAAGGCACTCCATTCCTCTCTCTGATACCTTGTTTCTCCACAGGATTGTATCATTTCCATAAAAGCAACCCAATGCTCATTATAAGATAGAATTAAACAAGCAGAATATATATTCTCAAAAGTAGCAATCGGCTTTTATTTAAAATGAATAGGAAAGGGGGAAAAAGATTAAATTAACTGTGCTACTTACAAAATTCTTTACATTAAAATATCCCCATTTTATTTTGATTTTTTTAAAAAAATCTTTAAAAGGTACTTATTTTCACAGAGCATAAATAAATGCCATTCAGTATCAAACTGCCTGCTGCATTAAAGCCAATAGAAAGCTGTAACCTGATTTTGAAAGTAGTAACTCTAGCACTGGAATGCTTTCTAGAAAAGGAGTGTATAACTGGCATCTAAGAAAATCTGTGCTAATTTGGTCAGTCTATGGTACTCCTCACAATGAGTAGTATATCTCCAAACTCCAAGACAAAAAAACAACTACCTAAGCACATAACTTTGCTTTCAGTTATGCAAATGTTTGAATATTACCATGAGGAGCTCAGCTAGAATACTTAAGACCTTGCAAAATAACTTCAAGTAGTGATCCTGGAAGAGAATGAGTAAAATCGTTGAGGGTAAAATCCTGTATTTGATCCCATGCTAAGAGGCATCATCAAGAAATAATCTTGAACAAATGCTTCCAAGTTCTTCAGTGAACCCAAAATCCAGTGGTTTCCCTTTCCTTCTCTTCTAATTAAAATTCAGGATGTGCAACAGCAAGAATTAGTACAGCACTTATTCTAACCAGAGGAGAAACATTTTTAAAAGGCTTAGCTTCTGTGAAGTCCATATAACATCAAGCTGGACAGTTTCCTATAAATGCTGAAAGAAAAATCAGCTCGTTCTCAGTTCCTGCCAGAATGTCCTTCTCTCATAACTTCCAATAATAGCATAGAAATATTAGTGACAATGACAAATCAAATTAACAATGCTATCCTTTACCTATTTACCCAGAACTGTCCCACTAAGTTCCATGGGGTTTACTTCCAGGTAAACATACACAGTAAATGTGCTTGCAGGGATTTTTTTCAAGGGAATAACAAATTTGCTAGGGCATGTTTAGAAGCAGCAATCAGATGCTCTTTAGTCTTCAAGTTCACTTACGCATGCTCAAGACAGTGAGACATATTTTATGCCTGTTTATAAGACACCTCACATTTGCAAACTCCAGGTGAGAAGCTATATATTACAAAATTATTTGGCTGTATTGTAAGGCAATCAGTGATGCTCTTTTCTGCAATGGACTGTACAAGAATGACATCTAGGTACATGATTGTTTCCATACGACTCCAGAAACGTACTGTCTCCAGCAACCAAACTATGCAACATATCCATTGAAATGTAAAGAAATGTCTTGAAAAGAGAAGGGTGTGAACTTGTATCCTTCACCTGCGTAGAATTTATTCTGAAATTCTACCCTGTAGACAAAACAAGACATTCTATTAAAATAAAAGCAAACATATAGATCCAAAACTTGAAAAATTGCTAAATGGACATGTACTGAATCTTACATGCTAAAAATTCTGATACAAAAATTACTTTCACATTGAAACATTAGTATCAGGAAAAATTTCCACTGTATCTGCTTCTTTAAAAATAAAGTTTGCATTTTTATGATACAAAATCCAGAGGTTTGCCTAGCAAGTCAACTTATTATTTTATTAAAATTAGGGGGGAAACCACATACCAGTGAAGTCGTACAGCATGCAGAAAAGCTGAAAGGCCTTCCATGAGTAAAAGAATGAATACTGTTAGAACCATAAATAAAGCTGAAACTGGTACCAGCAGCAGGATTCCATATGTTGCATCCACACGAAGACCCACTCTCATGATCATTGCCCAAAGCACTTCTGATAACTCTAAAAACAATTATTTACAAAGCTCAGTTTAACCCAAAATCCCATCTCTTATCTAAAACAAAGCAATCTGTACCCTCATGGGTTTACTGTCCTAGTATATGCACACTTACTGGACAAAGATTTTTCTGAAGCTATTTTATAAAATAAACTCCCTATCCAATCATTATAATGCAATCTATTTATTTGAACCAAGCTTCAAATGCTTGATTTCCTACTACATCAACTAGCTGTGGAAAGTTTAAAGGTCTGCATGCTCACCTATTGGCTCTAGGGTTTCTCACCTATGAGATAAGCATTTGCTTCCAGTGTTAAACTAACTAGAATTTCTGGTAATATCTGAGCTCAGGGAAGGACAGGTTACATACCTGTAACTGTAGTTCTTTCCATAGTGATCTGTGAACTCACACAAATGGGTTATCTTGCACCTGCGCAGCACCACCTTTGGAGCACTCTAAAGTGTTCTAAAGCAATTTTGTGGTAGTCTTGCCCACCTCCTGCTGCCCTATATAAGGGGTGTCCCACCGAAATCCACCAGTTCCAACAGACGGCAATGCAGCCATCCAAAAGAACCAGCAAGACACGACGAGGGGAGGATGGGCAGGGGGGTTTGAGTGCACAGATGGCCACTCAAAGTACAGTTACAGGTATGTAATCTGTCCTCCTCCTTTGTGGTCTCTGTGACATACAAATGGGAAACTAGCAAGGTACAAGTAGTAAGAGGCAGGAGTGTTGATGCAACCAAGTAAAAGTTACTCATAAATAAACAGTGAAACATGCATAAGCCCATATGCTCATATAAGAACAGTAGCTGCACAACAAATGTCCTCAATCAAAACAACAGCCAGGAAAGCACAGGAGGCAGCAGCTACCATGATTTTAAATGCCCATCCCAACCTGGGCTCTTAGCACTGCATTTGAAGCACTTTTTGAATGAAGCTCAAGCTCCTTACCAGAAGGATTGAAAAAGTGAATGCTGTTCTTATTGATTCAGCTGCAGCAGCGAACAAAAAGGAACTGGCAGCTTTCAGCAGGAAACCCTTTATATAGGGCAGCTGGAGGTAGGTGGGACTACCACCAAAATGCTTCAAAATGTTCTGAAAGAGGCACTGCACAGGCACAGGGTAACTCATTTTTGTGAGTTCACAGAGACCACAAGACAAACAGTAATTTAAAGCTTCAGTTAGTGAAGACAAATTATGATCCAATCATATTTCCAAACTTTGGTTTGTCCTCAGACCAGACCATACATTAAATACAAATCGAAGCTCACCCAGTTTAGATGTGGCGGAAATTATTATTTTTAATCTGAAAATATAGTGTTTTATATTTTCCATAGTATAAATGAAAAAATTGGGTTGAATTAAAACAAGGCACCCTGGGGCAGATGGCATAATCCTGAAAACGTTCCCAGGATTACACCATCTGCCCCAGGATGTCTCCTTTTAACTATGTATTAAGAAGCCGTGCCCTCCCTCCAGTCCATCTGCCTTGGTCCAGACCCCAGAGGGAGAGAAGAACCACTGGACCTCATCCCCTTTCCCACCACCTTTCCCTTCTCTTTTTGTGTTGTGTCTTTTAGATTATAAACCTGAGGGCAGGGAACCGTCTAATTATAAGATTATATGTACAGCACTGTGTAAATTTACAGCGCTATATAAATAAAGGTTAATAATAATAATAATAATAATAACAACAACAACAACAACAATAAATTTACATAGCAAGAAACCACTGCTTCCCTTACTTGGGCTTTAATGAATGTGCATACAATATAATGTTTATTGTTTACAACAGAGTGAAAGGTGTTCTCCACAGGCATGTCAATGACATAACATGAAAACGGAGCATCTGAGATTGCATACAGGATACTTACGTGCATGGGCCAGACTGAGTGCCCAGAGCCTCAGGTATGAAGCAGTGTTTGAGATGCATCCTAGACAGTATTCAATGGTATGGATAACCTGATCCATGAATACATCTGCAAAATTAAACTACAAGAAAACGTTGTGTAAATATGTTGATGAACACAAGCAAAGGAAACAATCTGAAAAAGGTTCTCGGACAGCACAAAACTGGAAGTAACAGGAAGGACACTTTTGTTTTTTAAAGTGTTCTTTTGTAAAAACAAAGTATAAGAGGCATGACTTGTTTTAGAAAATAATGGGGTTTTCTAGATTGGCAGGAAAGTGTGACATGAAGTTGCCTTTTCCTTAATGCTTAGCAGCTGCACCACAGCCTTTAGATGGAGCTGCGCTGTTCCACAGTTTTTAAAAAAGAAGCTGGGAAAACCAGCACCTTTTTAAAGGCGCTTCTTCTCCCCTAAAACGCAAAAAAAGCATTTTCATGGCACACTTTCCCTTTTTCTCATCTAAAGGCTAGACTTTCATGCAGCCATGAACACACTTCTTTTTGCCAATCTAGAAAGCCCCAATGTGATTATCTTGGTTTTTGTACACATAAAGCAAGGAGAGTCTCTTAAATGACATTTGGGCCAGATATCCCCACCCCTACCACAGATGATCCAGGAGGGATATGGATGCAGATGTTCCAAACTGGTCATAAAAGAGATAGCCATAAGCTTCCTAATGTAATACAAAAAGCACAAAAAATATAATAAAATCCTACATCATCACTGAGATGACTCTTTTTACACAATTCCAAACATTGCTGAGGGGGGGGGGGGGAATACATGCACACATGTGCACTCACCTCTTCTTTTTCCTCATCTTTGTGCCTGGTATCCAAAGAGCTACTTCCCTCTTCAATATCATGAGTTATCAACAAAGCAATCTCTTCTTCACTTTCTCTTCGTACTAACCGGTAACCTTTCTGAAAGGGGAAAAATTCAAGAAATGTTATTTTCAGAGTACATTACTTGGATAGGAAGTTTTGTCCATCTACCATATGTAGTTCTTTCTGATACATACTCTGTAAGTCCTGATCCCTTGGCCACCATTATTCAACCAGTATAAATAAAGTGGTTTTCCAAAAAGCAGCACAGGAACTGACACCACAGCAATAGCTATTAGAATTTTCTGTACAAACATCTGTTTCAAAAGGGAGGAAACAAAAGAAAAATGTGTTTCATATGGACAGCAACCACCTGTTAGCAAGTCAGAAACTTAACTAACTGCATCACGCTCTTGATCTTCTCTTCCAGAAAACAGCAGAGGAAAGTGCAAGAAAAAAACAGGCACTCCCAAATGGCATGCATTTCTGTAGATTTCTGGCAGGAAGATAAAATGGGAAATCTCTCAGGAAAGCCCCAACTGAGTGCCCCATGTGTTTCCCTACAACTTCTTCAATGATTTCTCATGTCTTTTCCAAAGGTTCCTGGTGAGACAGTTCTAGACGCCAATTGGAAAGACTGTCTTGCACGTCACACTAAAGCTGTCTGAAAGTTCAAATGTCTCCTAATACCAGCAACTGTGAAATATACATTTCTAGGGCCAGACTGACACTTTTATTCAGAATTCAATGACTGCTGGCCATTACCAGTACGTATATTATAAAATGGTTCCATCTCCAGTCAAGCTTTGCAAAAGAATACAACAAACCACAAACCAGCCAACATTACAGAAGAGGCATTTATTCCAACTGGAGAGACAAGCACTAGCTACCTGCATTTCACTTTAGCTTTTGTACTATTAAGATTTGAGACAGAGAAGGGAAGCAAACAGTTAGCTCTATTCCTGTATTTCGAGTTACAAGGATTACCAACCTGTCCTGGGAAAAGGACGACGTCTGCTCTGCTACCAAAAAACAGGAACATGTTAATGAACTGAATCAGAATGCTGGGAGCTGACCTGGAGTTTTCCACACTGAAAGCCAGCCATTTGTAGATGATCATAAATACAAGGTATCCAAAGATAGATAGAATAAACAGTAGTTGAGGAATAAAAACTAAATAAATATTGTACTTCTTCCTGAAATGCCTGATGGAACAACAAAAGGAGATGTGGGTTAGTTTGGTAATCAGGAAAAGAAATCAGTTTTATACAGAATGTTTGTGGAGAAATAAATAAATATACAACGTGTACCATATTCTAACAAGAACTAAGCTGATTCATTTATTGAATCAACATCTGTCTTGGTGAAGATATGTCTAACAATCTACTTCTCCATGGCTGCTACTACCCTTGCTAGAGCTCAGGAAAAAAGTGTTCTTTCTTATCTGTAGTCACATGGCAGATACTTTACTAAAAAAACTGGGGTATGTAAGACAAACAATATGGCCACATACAAAGCTCCTTCTTCGCTGGGCCAGACCTTGAATGCTAGATGACCTTATTCATTAATTTTAAGAAAGCAAACTAAACTTGTTCAGCTATTCTAAGTCATTCTCACTTCAAACAGAAATCAAGGAACATTACAACTTTACTTCCAAGTTTCATACTTACAAGTGGTTAAATCCCCCTAAGACCACGCCAAATATCATGTGAACTACTCCGATAATTATAGACATTTTCATTTTGAACGAATTTAGAAAACTAAGACGATTATTTGCAAGATTCCAAATCTGGAGAGAGAAAGAAAAACACAAAACACTGCCACACATGACCAACAAAACATGCCACCCAGCTCTGATATAAACCCTTTCATCATATATCTCTTAAGTGAAAAGAAGTTAGGAACAATATAAGCTGTTTTACAGCAAGTCAGAAAATCACTCCATATAACTCAGGTTTGTCTTCAGTTTAAACTCTACACTGACTGACCAAGGCTCTCCAGGGTTTCAGATATGAAACTTTCCCACCCTTCTTGGAAATGTTGGAGATTGAGTCTGGGACATTTTGTATGCAGAATCCCTTTTTAAAAGCAGCAGCCAAATATATCTGCATAAATGGAACTGTTTTAAATAGTAAAACTGTGAAGTTACTGGACCCATGATTAAGCTCCATAAGGTTTCCAAGTCTCCTCTACAGGCTCATATCCAGGGAAGAACACTAACCGGATCTATGCCAAAAGGATAAGCTCCTCTGAACACTCCCGTTACGTTTGGATTCAGTGTCAAATACTGATTATTGAGCATATCCTCATTTCTGTAAAACAAATTTGAAAAAAGGCACACATAACAGAATTACAGCATGAATACACAGCAACCATCTTTACCAACTGATTTCCTATTAAAAATATTCAAAGCAACTGAAGTATACCACAAAGTAAAATGACAAATTTAGTAAATCCATAAAGGAAATAAAATGTACAAAATCTGCAATTAACCACACTGGTCCATCAATCATTATTTAGGACCAACAGACATCAGCAAATGGCATCATTTCACTTTAGGTCTGTCATACAATAAAGCCTGTAAATTATTTAGCTCACCAAATTTTTATCCTTTCCTCCCTCTCAGTCCCAACCTATTTTAATGTCTAGCCTTTGTCTTCCAGTATGTCATTTATTATTTTGCACACATATAAAATATACTTGGAAGGAACATGAAATAGTAAAAGATCATGAGCACGCCAGGCACTAGATGCACATTTGATATACCCACAAAATGAGGAAAATATGCACTAGGGGAAGAAAGGTTGCTGCACTTGTGCGGAGAAACAACAGCTTTCTATGTGACCTCTGTGATTTGTTTTATTATTACATGGAAACCACTTACTGCCACTTCATTTGTGAAACATTCCAACTGGAGCCAAATATGGTAAAAGACTTTGAAAAACAATCATTGTAAATCAGACCAGTGTATACAGAAAATAATCCCATCAGCAAAATGATGTATCGGCCTTGGAAAAACATTTTCATGATCTGTGAAGATTAAAAAGGACAAGATCAAAAATAAGATCCTTCTTATAATACACGGAACACATGATTTTAAAATCTATTTTCCAGTTAAGAACTGTGCTTGATAGGTACCATGTGCCACGTCCAAATAAGCCAGAAGCTCCTCAAAGGAGAGGCACCCTTTTCTTAGCCATAATGCACCAGGACAGGACATCTTAGCCTTGCAGAGTCACATTTTCTTGAAGAGCCAAACAGAACTAGATTTACAGTACAGGGATTCATCAGCACTGTCACCCACACAATGTCAACCATACTCTGGTTGTCAGTAGGTTGGCTTCATTGAAGTGGGATACTGGAATTCTCCGTGGATTCAGGAAATATAAATCAGCATTAAACCTCACCATTAAACACAGCCCTACTGCTAACCCACACCACATTAGAATCCATTGGGGTCAGAAAGTATCCCACAACTCATTCAATGAATGTGTGTGTTTGTGCATGTGTTTAATCCTAGTGCACAAGGAGTTTAATAAGGGCAAAATGTTGTATGCATAAAAAGATAAGAACTGCTGACAGATTGGACTAGATATCCTTCTGCAGGATTCAGCAATAATTAAATCACAACCAAGACCTCATCAGATAAGTAATAGATCTACAAAAAATCTCTTTTTAAAAGAAAGCAGGAATTAACAAGTGGATCTCTAGATCTCCTCCTTAAAGACCTGATATATCAATGGGCATTAAGTTCCAGAAGGAGGGCACTCTCAAGAGGTCCTTCCACTCATGCCACTTCAATATTCTGCATAACTGGCATAAAAACAAAGCTACTGTTGGGAACAGTGGATGAGATGAGGGATTTTTAGATTGTAAACCTGAGGGCAGGAAACCATCTAATTAAAAATAATAATAATTGTAAGCCGCTCTGAGAGCCTTTAGGGCTGAAGGGCGGGGTATAAATACCGTAAATAAAATAAATTTGTGGCCAGAATGACAGGCAGGCAAGAATAAAAGGTGGAGCCAGAGGTTCTGGTTCTTAGGACAATAATGTACTAGCACTTGATATCTGCCTCTCTATGAGTTCAGGGAAGTTCATCCCTTGTTACACCAAAGTGAGAAAAAACCAAGTTCCAACTTACCTCATCTTGTGATCGCTGAAGTTTGGGGTGATTTTCAAACAATACCATGAACAACGCGAACAGGGACATTAAGAAGCCATGCCCACAATCTCCAAACATGACAGCAAATAAGAACGGGAAGGTGACAATGGTGAACAAAGCTGTAAAAATAGAGGGACAAGATTTCTGCTGTATCACAACTGTTATATAGCAGTGGTTTGAGTGTTGGACTATGACTGTGGAGACGTGAGTTTGAATCCCAGCTCAGCCATGCAAACCCAGTGAGTAACCTTCAGCAAGTCACACTCTCTCAGCCTCAGTGTATGGCAATGGCAAACCCCCTCTAAAGAAATTTGCCAAGAAAACCCAATGATAGGGTCACTTTATGACGCCAGAAACGATTTGACACAACAACAAAACAACATTACACAATTTATTTAGGAAAATACATTTTGCATCATTCATACTTCACCTTATAGCTTGACCCTCTACCACCACCTAGTTCTCTGCTAGTCCAGACTATTTATTTGCCAGCCCACTGAAATCACTCCTCCACTCACTCTGTTAGTGTTATTCACTTTTGAATGACAGGCCACTTTATTTTTGCATTCTCTGCAAAATCCCAGTGCTAATGAGTAAAAAACAGTTATTTTCCCCATGGATTGCAAAGACTACATAAGATTTTTCAAACGCTATTACAGACAGGAGAGTGGGATCAAGCTAAAACCCATTTCTCAATCATTATTTTTCAATCTATGAGTTACCAACCTGGATTTACCTCCCTGTAGCTCCCAATCCCATAAGCATCAACAATGTTCTGGAATCCAGAGGTGAATTTATTCGTCCGAATCAATGTTGGAGGTGTTTCTTTTGTTGGTATTGTGTTCATGAACGATGGGACAGATGCTCCACTTTCTCTCTGGTTACAGAATTAAACAATGATGACCTTTATTACTATTTGCAGTGTATTTTGTGGAGTCAGAAAATAATACAATCCTAAATCTACAATGTCCTCACACACCTCATCTACACACCCAATGAAATCCAATGGACTATAAGCTCTTTCTTTAATAATAATAATAATTTTTATTTATACCCCACTCTTCAGCCAAGGCTATCAGAGCGGCTTACAATTTGTTAATTAGACATTTCCCTGTCCTCGGGCTTACAATCTAAAAAGACACGACACAAAAGGAGAAGGGAATGGTGGGGGGGGGGGAAAGTGCAGCAGATCTCTCCCTCCGAGGCCTGGACCAAGGCAGATGGACTGGAGGGAGGGCTCTTATTCCCTTCAGGCAAGGCCCGCTGGAGCTCTGGCTTGCCTTTCTCTCCCTCACGATGGTAGATGGAGGGAGGATTCTTCTTCATTTTAGGCAAGGCCTGTTGGAGCTGGCCTGCCTCTCCCTCCCCCTCAAGGCGGTGGATGAAGGGAAGGCTCCCCCTGCTTCTAGAAGGAGCAGGCCTGCCTCTCTCTCCCCGCCAAGATGGGAGATGAAGGAAGGGCTCTTCTTGCTTCTAGAAGGAGCAGGCCTGCCTTTCTCTCCCCCTCAAGATGGGGGGGGGGGGGCTTCTAGAAGCAAGATCCCAGACTTCAACCATAATTAGTTACTAAAACACATACAAGCAGAATTAAGTGTTAGTCTGGAAAATCAGTATGGGTCATGTAGCACCTTTGAGACTAACTGAAAGAAAGAAGTTGGTAGCATAAGCTTTTGTAGACTTGAGTCTACTTCCCTAGATCCAACAAGTGGATGGTCCAGGTATGGACCCATATCAGCAGGCTTTGTGTAAAAATAGCAATATAAATGAAGAACTTGTGGTCATGGTCTATGAAAGCTCATGCTACCAGTTTCTTTCTTTCAGTTGAGTCTCAAAGGTGCTACAAGATCCCTTTGCATACTAAAAATACATACAGTACACTCATCTCTAATTATAAAGACACAGGTATGATTTAACATTTATACTGAAATTATCACATTTTCTCATTCCCAGGTTAATTAAATCACTTACAGATCCTTCATCAAGGGCTCGACACATGTTTGGTAGATCAGACACTGGGCACCAGACCTCGGCAATTAAGCATTTGTTGGTGACATCAAAGCTGCAGAGGTTCAGCACATGATAAATTGCTTTCATTTTCTTCACTTGGACATCCCAGGTGTAGATTGATTCAGAGGCTTTGGCTAGAACTTGCCGTAAATAATCTTCAGTTTTATGCAGCACCTTTGTGGATTTATTTATTTTTTTAGATGTGTAAAGATTAAATACTGTACATATAGCAAGTCTCCCTAGCAATAAAAGAACCAAGTTCACACAAACTATCCCTCTCCTGCCCCAGTATCAATCATCATTATTTATACAGAGGACAGCAAACTGCTAATTCCACAAGCAATTTCATCAGAAAAAACTAAACATTTTTTCACATGGTAAGAAAAAGGGATTTCACATCTGTTTTTTGTTTTGTTTTTTGCAGGCACATATTTACATATAATGTTATGCCAATGATTAGCATAGTACATACACTATGAAGATGACCCAGAAAATAAAAATACTGCCATAAATATATAGAAAGGGGTTATCCCAGGTCTATATGACAGTCATACAGACAGTCCATATGGGTGAAAGCCGCACCTTTTTCTCTTGAACATTCACTCAGCATGATAACATGTCTTAACAGTCTTCCATGTCAATATTAAAGTTTCCCCCCCCCCCCTAAACATTGGGCACAGAAAACTAATTACTAACATAATTTTACTCACAATGTGAAGATCTTGAATGCGAATTTGCAGTCCCTCCATAACAGTTTGGCGCTCTTCAGAATTGCTGGGATAAGGGTAAACATGGCAATGGTAGCTGACAAAAAATTATAAATATATTATTATGAAAGAGCTTTTAAAAAAGGAACTAAAAGCAGGGTTGTAAAATGTAACCGCCAGTTGATCATTTTTCCAAAAATTTCCATTTTTCACTCCATGGCTTCAAAATTTCAAGAAATTTTACTTCTCTAGCCAAGGCCTCACAATAACTGAGTCAACAGGCTAGAACATGCTCCAAAGCATTGTGTAATGCATAAACTAGAATTCTGTGGCAGACATTTGCAAGTTCCTCAGATATAATGTTTCAAAACCACTAAAGGAACAATTCTTCATTTCCATGGATTAGAGATCAAAATCTAAACTGGGATAGTGACTAATCTAAATCTCAATTTCAGTGCCCGTATATATGGACAGCCAGAACTTGATAAAAGTGATGATGCTGACACACATTTTGATTCCATATACACTCAAAACCCCATAAAATCCATATACATGGATTGTACATGGAATCTTCTTTTTTTTATGAGGCACAAAAAATAAAACCTTTAGAACACAAACTGATTTTCTCAACTGGTTATGGTCCAAAATCCCCACTCAAAAATTTATAATCTGTGCAGCTCAGAGATGATCTCCCATTCAGGCATTAACAGTGCCAAGACGTGTTTAGCTACAACATTAAATCTATTATATGCCTTCACACTACAGTGTGAATACAGTGGTTCCCCCGGGTTACGAAGGTAATCCGTTCCAGATTACCTTTCGTAACCCGGAAGTATTAGTTTCCCGGGGGACCGCTATTTCCGACGGGCCGCGCGGCCGATTTAAAGGGGCCGCGCGGTTTTTTTTTATTCGGATCCCGGGGGATCCTTCGGATCCCGGGGGATATTTTTTGGTTCCACTGGTTTTGGACCCCGGGGATTTCGTTCCCCGGGGGATTCGTAAACCGGGGGACCACTGTACATACAATATGGTTAACATTGTTGGTGTTTCTCTTGTAAGAGAGACAGCTGAGCAAACCATCACTTAGTTGCATATGTCTTTCCACATGTTTCAGCAAAGAACAATGTGCAAACCAATGTACATTTGTCTAGGAGCTGCAGTGAAACACAGGTATTATTAATACACCTGTTTTCAAGACAGGCATATGCTTCATTTACACTTGATCAACCAGAATCTTGTTGGTTCATTTACTCCAGCATAACTAGTTATTCTAGTACTTGCACTTTTCCCAGACATAAGCAGCAGACGCGAGGGCAGGGAGAAAAAATTAGTGACAACAGCAAGGGAAGGTTGCTGGCTCTGAGCAGCCTATTGCTCTAATTCCTGCTTTCTGAGCAGATCCTCAGAAGAAGGGTGTTTTGGGATGCCTGACTTACAAAAGTGCTTTTTCCATGGTATGGGTGATTTTGTAAGCCAGCCTTCCCATATCACAATGGCTCTGAGGACAGCCTTCCTCTGCTATCACAACAATATTTTTCTCCTTTCCTTCTGCAGCTGAGCCCTACCCTTTTTCTTCCTGCTACTCGCTACGGTGGCATTACTTACAATGGCATAAAACAGCAACAGGACTCTGGCTATTTTTTCGGATGTATGCCTAATAGTTTAATTGTGTCATTGAGAGTCTCATGGAAGCCCTACAAAAATAATGCTTCTTGTACACCTATGGACTATACTGACTTAACAAAACTTTTAGGACTATATTCAGTAAATTCATAGAATCACCAAGTTGGAAGAGACCACCAGGACCATCCAGTCTGTTTAAAAACCTCCAAAGGAGACTCCATCACACTCCAAGACAGCATATTTCAAAAGAAACATCTCAGCAAGTAAAATGCAGAAGAATATTAGCAAATATGAATTATACAACAATCCTTACCAGTCACATATCTTCTTAACTTTTTGGCCTATCTGTTCACCCCAATAGGATATTAAGAAAACAAACCACTTGGTAGGTTCTCCCTGAAAAGTGAATGTCAAATTGTTGAGTTCAACTTTGGTTTACACTTCCACTACATCCATGATGTGCCCACCATTTACACAAAACCAATATGCAATTTAAAAAATATTTTTAAAAGTATGTTCACTAAAGAGATACAGAGAACATACATGCACTGTGGTGCAAGCAGAATATCCCTAATGACTAGTAAAATCCTGATTTACTGATTTTGATTAACTACATTGTGTTGTTTTGTCTGGAGTTGATAATCTACGGTCAGTCTTAACAATATTCATTTCAAGCCACAGTCTGTCAGCTTTGGATGAAACAAGCTGCAGTTAATAAAACCAAAGTTAACACTTCAAATTCCCACACTGAGAAGACAGCAGTACACAAGCCTCTAGCTCATTATAGTTCTTCCCTGTTACATATAAACCATAAAACAGTAAACTCACAGCCAGTAAATCTGAGAAGGCATGTGTGTGGGGGGGGTGTATGTACCTTCAAATCACCTGGTGACTTATGGCAATACCACGAATTTCACAGGGGTTTACACAGAGGTGGTTTTGTCAATCCCTTCCTCTCAAATATAGCTTACATCTCTTGGTGTTCACTGGCAGTCTTCCATCCAATGACCACAGTCCAATAACCTACCATCCAAAGACCAATCTTTTTTAATCTCCCTGTATTTATATCTGAATACAAGGTTTTAAAAATGACTTCAAACCTGGAAGTTATATCATGATTAAAGTATGTTTGCATTAAGCGTTGCATTTTTGAAAGCAAACCATGGTTAAAACTCCTAGTCCTGAAGCCATTTTTAGAACTAGCTTGACTAGCTTACTCTAAATGCAATTCTCTGTCTGTATGCACATGTATGGGAATTCCACTTTGTGTGTAGATGTTCAATTTAAATGCAGAGCACTGATCTAGCACCAACCTTCAGAAATACAATGTTATTTTATCTACCATGGTTACTCACCGTATCTGAATCCTGTAAACATTCCTCCAGTTCTGTATAAGAAACAATAGTATATCCTTTGCAGACTCGCCAGAGCATTTTTTCAAAGGCTTCAATTTTTGCTCGATGAACTAAGCCAGATATAAATCTACATTACAAAAGACAAAATATACAAAATTTCATATGGTTGCCAAGCAAAACAACAAGGAAGATTGGGTATTCACAGATGTTTTGCAAACTAAGATGATTCAGCCAACAGTCAACACTGGAACCATGAAAATTAAATAGATTTATAGCCAACTAATGAATTGATCCCATCATTAACAATAGAAACGAGGAAAATTACAGCAGAATTTTCAGCATGTAGATCTAAGTTTAACATGTTGTTGTTTTTATATTCAGTGAAATATTGTCAGTTTCAAATTTCGAAAGAAATATTGACTAGATTTTTGCTACACTCACTAGGGACTAAGTTCTATTGAATTCCATGACCTTTGTATCTAATTAATCATAATTAAGATTGCATGAGATGTAGTAGTGATGGGGGACTTCAACTATCCGGATATTTGCTGGAAGTCAAACTCAGCCAAATCCTCAAGGTCTAGCAAATTCCTCACTTGCCTGGAAGACAATTTCATTGTCCAAAAGGTGGAAGAGACAACAAGGGGATCAACTATTTTAGATCTGATCTTAACCAACAGGGATGACCTAGTCAATGGGGTGCAAGTGGTTGGATCCTTAGGGGGAAGTGACCATGTTCTCCTGGAGTTTGTTATACAGCGGAAAGGGGAAGCCAGGCATAGTCAGACACGCATTCTAGACTTTAAGAGAGCTGATTTCAATAAACTTAGAGAAATACTGGGGGAGATCCCATGGTCAAGAAAACTAAAAGAGAAGGGAGTTCATGACGGATGGGAGTTTCTCAAAAAGGAGATACTGAAGGCGCAATTTCAAACAGTTCCAATGAGGAAGAAAAATGGGAGGTGTCTCAAGAAGCCAGGATGGATGACTAAGGAACTTTCAACTGAGATAAGCCTTAAACAGAACATGTATAAGAAATGGAAAAATGGGGAAATCACGAAAGAGGAATTCAAACAAATAGCCAGCACATGTAGGGGTAAAGTCAGAAAAGCTAAAGCACAGAATGAACTCAGGCTGGCTAGAGAGGTTAAGAACAACAAAAAGGGCTTTTTTGGGTATGTCCGAAGCAAAAGGAAGAAGAAGGAAACAGTAGGGCCACTGCGTGCAGAAGATGGCAAAATGCTCAAAGATGACAAAGAAAAGGCAGAATTACTCAACACCTTCTTTGCTTCAGTCTTCTCAGAAAAGGCAAAGGGTGGTCAACCTAAGGATAATGGAGCAGAAGACAGAATAGGGGAATCTCAGCACAGAATAAGTAAAGAGATAGTACAGGAATACCTGGTTAACCTAAATGAATATAAATCTCCAGGACCAGATGAACTACATCCTAGAGTATTAAAAGAACTGGCGAATGTAATATCGGAACCATTGGCAATAATCTTTGAGAACTCCTGGAGAACAGGAGAAGTCCCAGCAGACTGGAGGAGGGCAAACGTTGTGCCCATCTTCAAAAAGGGGAAAAAAGAGGATCCCAACAATTATCGTCCAGTTAGTCTGACATCAATTCCAGGAAAGATTCTAGAGCAGATCATTAAGCAGAGAGTCTGTGAACATTTAGAGGCCAATGCCATAATCACAAAAAGCCAACATGGGTTTCAGAGAAACAAGTCTTGCCAGACAAATCTGATCTCTTTTTTTGATAAAATTACCAGTTTGGTAGATGAAGGGAATGCTGTGGATATAGTATATCTTGATTTCAGTAAGGCCTTTGACAAGGTTCCCCATGACATTCTTGCAAACAAGCTCGTAAAATGTGGGCTAGACAAGGTAACCATTACATGGATTTGTAACTGGTTGACTGACCGAACTCAAAGGGTGCTCAACAATGGCTCCCTTTCATCCTGGAAAGAAGTGACCAGTGGGGTCCCACAGGGTTCTGTCCTGGGCCCAGTGCTATTCAATATCTTTATTAATGACTTGGATGACAGAATTGGGGGCATACTTATCAAATTTGCAGATGACACCAAATTAGGAGGAGTAGCCAATACTCCAGAAGACAGGATTGAAATTCAGAATGACCTGAATAGACTAGAAAGCTGGGCCAACGCTAACAAAATGAAATTCAATGCGGAGAAATGTAAGGTTCTGCACTTAGGGCGGAAAAATGAAATGCACAGATATAGGATGGGGGACATCTGGCTGAATGAAACTATGTGTGAAAGGGATCTAGGAGTCCAAGTAGACCATAAGTTGAACATGAGTCAGCAGTGTGATGCAGCAGCTAAAAAGGCCAATGCTATTTTAGGTTGCATCAATAGAAGTATAGTGTCTAGATCAAAGGAAGTAATAGTGCCTCTCTATTCTGCTTTGGTGAGGCCCCACCTGGAATACTGTGTCCAGTTCTGGGCACCACAATTCAAAAAGGATGTGGAGAAACTGGAGCGGGTCCAAAGGAGGGCAACTAAGATGGTGAAGGGTCTGGAAACCATGCCCTATGAGGAACGACTTAGAGAGCTGGGGATGTTTAGCCTGGAGAAGAGAAGGTTAAGAGGTGATATGATAGCCCTGTTCAAATATTTGAAGGGATGTCATATTGAGGAGGGAGCAGGCTTGTTTTCTGCTGCTCCAGAGACCAGAACGCGGAGCAATGGATGCAAGCTGCAGGAAAAGAGATTCCACCTCAACATTAGGAGGAACTTCCTGACAGTAAGGGCTGTTCAACGGTGGAACACACTCCCTCGGAGTGTGGTAGAGTCTCCATCCTTGGAGGTCTTTAAGCAGAGGCTGGATAGCCATCTGTCGGGGATGCTTTGACTGGGAGTTCCTGCATGGCAGGGGGTTGGACTGGATGGCCCTTGTGGTCTCTTCCAACTCTATGATTCTATGATTCTATGATTCTATGTTAAGCATCTATTTTATGCATGCAAGCTACACACACACACACACACACACACTGTCTAATAAGTTCTAATGAATTCTATGACCTTTCTCTCTAATTAAACATATTTAAATTGTATGTTAAGCATTTACTTTATGCATGCAAGCTACA
This sequence comes from Urosaurus nigricauda, assembly GCA_034509955.1. Classification (NCBI taxonomy): domain Eukaryota; kingdom Metazoa; phylum Chordata; class Lepidosauria; order Squamata; family Phrynosomatidae; genus Urosaurus; species Urosaurus nigricauda. Next base: position 8,973,633 of record JAOEGL010000014.1, read on the forward strand.
CACACTCACCATAAAACAGGACTGATGCACAAGTATATGACCTTGTGCATTCCCAAAAGCCAACTTATATATTTATTGTATCAAAAACATCCAACTTTCCCTTTCAAATGTAAGACAACCAGTCTAACATTTCTAGTAGTACACCAGGTGCTGCTGATTGCCCACCTGGTATTGCTATATAATATCACAGGTTTTTATTACCTACCCCAATTTGGCACCAAGTCTGTGCATACAGCTGTAGTCTGCTAAGGGTTCACTTTCTAAGGTTGGGAATTCTTCATAATTAGTCTGTAAACAGGACTCAATCTAATAACAACATTTTAAAAGAAGGGTTTAGAACACTCTAGTTGCACTGAATCACAAAAGAACACAGATCACAAACAAAGACTCAAAACATGTGCATTGATGTTGCACATTTTTTTTCCATTCAAACTGAAAGCCTAGTGTAAACAATGAGAACTATGGTTTACATGCATCCTCTGATTTAAGCGAGTCTGCTGGTAATATGACTACCATAAATCTAGATCCAACCCAATTTGGCACCTTGCAGGAGCAGAGTAAGGTCCACCCAGGTCAGTATTCTTTCCAGGAATCCAGCCACTATCGGGCACTAGGTCACTGGACAGCAGTCAGTGGCTCAAAGTCTACCTTCTTCCCATCTTGATTTCAAAGGCTGAGAATTAGGCAGGCACATTATATGCAGTACCTCAACAGTTCTTCTGACAAAAGATTGGGTAACTCGCAGCATGTGGGTATACTCTGTCAATTCAAGGAGGTTTTTCCTCAGCTTTTCTTTGTTTTTTGTTACTTCTCTCAACTCCACCTCCAGTTTCTGCAACTGCTCCTGAGATGTAGAAAAATAATGCATTCTGAGTACCAAACATTGGCTAAAATAACAGCAAGATAGTGGTTGTCAATTGTCACACTCAATGACTTATGTCACTGGCTCAGGTGAGAACAGTAATTTATATACTCTTCTATCTGTAGCTCCCAATGCACAAAGAAAGCAGGCATGTCACAGGACAGCATCACTTTATTTAATATTTATTTACCAATATGATAGTTTCCCTACACCAGGGTGGCTGAATTGTTGGCTCTCAGGACCTGCAGCAAGTTGCACCAGTCCCCTCAAGTGAAACAGAAGTTCACAATATTTTGTTTTTTAAAAAAACCACTGCTTCCAAAGGTTTCCGGAAGTGCCAATTTACATTTTTAACCAAAACACTGGGGCCTGAAGGAGTACAGGAGCTACAAAAACCCTGGTGGGTGGTGGGTAGTATACATGCCACATGAAATGCACCACCACCCTACATCCTTGTGTTTTCGTCTGAGGCAAAGAATCCCTGCAGGGCCCCTGCCTAAGTGTAAAGAGAAAAATCTTTACCTGGATTTCCAACATCTGCTTCAGTGGAGGGGCAGCAGGGGTAACAGTTCCTTCTGGAAGAGGAATGTCCGCTCTCTTAATTTCCTGCACCAGGTATCCTGGTGTAAGCAGAGGAGAGAGAAAAAAACCTTTAAAGAGAGAATTTTAACTCAAAGGGTATATTTCTATTAATTTTTTTTCCCCTGAGACATCAAAAACCTATTCAACCCTCTAAAGCAGTTGTCCTTGAGGAACTCTACCCATATTGATTTGTCTCCTCTGGAATCCCTATGGACTGCAAAGTATTCTTAACTCTGTTGTCAAAAATTAATCAGGTTTTTCAGGCCTTATTACAGCATTATGTGCATACATAATAAAAGGGATTCAGAAATTCCCTGCAAGGTCAGAATGCAGGTAACCACCAGGAATGATCAACAAACTATCTTTTGATGCTCATCTTCTGACTGGCAAGCCCTCAATAAACTTTGAAACAACTCTATCTAAAAACCACCTTTCTTCCCAGATGAACTGATTTTGTGTTCCTCTTATATGCTGGTAGCTTTCAGATGGTTGATTTTGTTTCTCGTTGTATTTTGTTTTGTGTATTTGAAAAGGCTGTCATGGATTTATTATTTTGAAGGGCAGGATATATAGGGTGATTCAAAAACCATATGCTGTTCTTATTATGTGTATTTTATTGCTTTGCTTTTTACTGGGTAAAGTAAACTGTGTAAAGCTGTTCTTATTCAGTTTTGCACCACTATTAATAAAAAAGGTGTGAAGAAGGTATTTACTTACAAAGATCACCTTAACCCTGTTTAATCCTCTGCACATGAACCCATGAATAGCTATGTGTCATGACAAGAAATCTGAGCCATGTTGCCTATTGTCACAGATCCATTCAATGAATTTATACCTCATCTGCTAGGAAGACTCACAATGCAGCTTACCAAAATCCCAGTAAAAAGCAAAGGAATAAAATACATGCAATAAGTCCAGCACAGTTGAAAGGGTTTTTAGTTAACTTATACTGATCTGAAAACTAATCGTAAGATATTTTTAAAACAAAGCTTACAGCAGAATTGAAATTCTGTAAGAAAGGGGCCACAACAAGAACGGTCCTGTCTCTTATACTCAACAAATGCAAGCAAAGCCAGACAGCAAAGCCTGATACAACACATCTTAAAATGACAGGCGAAGCTGGTCCGTTGGATAATCCAATCTTAGTCTATTTACAGTTTTAAAAGTCAGAACTAGCACCATACTCTGAACCAGGAAAAAAAAAGGTAACCAGTGTACCTGGTGTCAGACAGGTGTTATACAACTATGTTTCTACCAGTTTCCTAACATAAATGTTTTGGACTAACTGAACTTTCTTATCTAAGGACTATCCCACATGGATACAGCACTGTAATCCGATCTGGATATAGTGGAGAGATTCATCTACCAAGCAATTAAGTAACTTGAATATAAGACATCGACAATATTTGGATACTACACTGTCACCTGGCAGAAAATTTCAAATACATATTAACTATGTTACTATTAATCCTGAATCTTAGAAGCATGAGGATGCAATGAGTAACAGACAGCAGTGTAGAAAGGAATTCTCCTAGAACATGGCCACATAGCCTGAAAGCTCCACAAAAAACTATAGAGAGCAGTGTTTCCAGCAGAGCTGGGGAATTTAATAGCTTCCAGTCACACTTTATGCTAATAGGCTTATCCTATTACTCAGAAATGGACCTAACTCTAGGAAGAGAGAAGCAGAGTAGGTCAGACGGCTTGAAAGGTACCCCACCTTCTAGAAAGGCCCACAAAGCAGCTTACCAAAACCACAGCAAAAAGTAAAGCAACAAAACACATACAGTAAGTATGGTGCAGCTGAAAGGACTTTTAAAAAGTTAACCTATATTGATTTGAAAAACTAATCATGCAAAGACAGCCTGAAAGCTGAGCCATGTGAGGCTTTGTGTATCAGGAACTGATCCTGAATCTCAGCTATACGTTAACTGAGCACTCTTGAATCACTCAGTCTCTCCCTCCCCTCACCTGACTCACCTTAACATTGACAGACAGCACAATATTCCACATGGAAACATCTCATTGTAAGAAAGGTACATATATTAAGGTACATATGAAAGAGCCCCGAAACAAACCTCCTCTGTTGCTAGGGAAATCAGAGATGCTCCCTTTCCTTCACCTAGTGATTAACACAACATGAAGCAGCAGCAAGCCACCTCACACTTCTCAAGCTTACCTAATATCCTTTCCATTTCCTCACACTTCTTCACTTCACTCACATATTTCCTCTGGAATACACTGATACTTGGATTGAGCTAGAAAGATGGATAAACATAATTTACATCATTTACAGAATTCTTAGTTGCCGAAAACACACTAAAAGACACTAAAACACACTAAAAGGGTTCATTTGTTTGTTTTCTTGGCTGTCCCGTGGGATCATCCTAAGTACTCTTCTCCAGCACCACATTTCAAACGAGTTGGTTTTCTTTCTGTCTGCCTTGTTCACTGTCCATCTCTCACATCAGGACATGGGGATGATGGGGAATACAATGAATTTCATAAGAAACTATATCAAATAATAGCTAAATACGAATATGGGAAAACAATACTGGTGAGGGATTGGAACGGGGTTTGGGACCCAGAGATCGATAAGTCTAACACTAAAAAGAAAAATCAAGGGAAACTCCCAGATGCAGCTTTTAAATTGGTAGAAAATCTAAATTTAATAGATATATGGAGAAGCTTGCACAGCTCAACAAGGGATTATACGTGTTACTCTGATAGATTTAAAACATGGTCCAGAATTGATTTTATTTGTGTTTCAAAATTGCTTAGCAAGGATATTCAGAAAATCAAAATACTTCCTAAGACCTATTCAGACCACAATGCAATCTGTATGGAGTTTAAAACAGTAAAAAAGGAATTCACCTGGAAGTTGAAGGACCATCTCTTACTAGATGAGGAAATTGTAAAGAAAATCAAAATGAACTAAGATTTTACTTTCAAAACAATAAAACTGAAGGAACGCCAGCGCATATAATTTGGGAGGCTAGTAAAGCTGTCATAAGAGGACACTTTATACAACAAGAAACTAGGAAAAAATAGAAAATAATAAAGAGAAAGAATTATTAAATAAATTGAAGGAGAAAGAACAAAAATTTAAAGAGAATACACAGGACAAGAAACTAAAACAAGAAATACAAATAATAAAATAACAAATCAATCAAAACATCACAAACCAAATTGCAACTAAAATAACTTACTTAAAACAATATTTTGAACATGCTAACAAGACTGAGAAATGGATGGCATACAAATTGAAAAAACAAAAAGAGAAACTTATATAGTGTTGTCAAATAAAATCTGAGGCTCTTTTTTGCATGAGAGGTATGTCTATAAGATTTGGATTATTGCCTAATGTTCTATCCTCAAGTTAATTTGAATGTACAAGCAAATTATGTAATCCGAAAAAAGGATTATATTTACATTGTTTGTCAAGTGTAAACTGTAGTTCCTTTCTTTTAAAAAAAATTAATTTAAAAAGGGGGGGGAATACAATGGCCTGAATGATTCTGGCTTTGCTGCTCAGTTTTATGTCTTCACTCTTCAGTATCGTTTCCGGTTCTTTCACAGCTGTCTTTCCCATTCCTAGTCTTATATCTTGACTGTAGTCTCCATTCTGGTCAATGTTTGATCCTCAATATGGGAATTCTTTAATTATTTCCTCGTGGTCAAGATGGAATTTGTGTATTTCTTCTGTGGCCATTATTTTTGTTTTCTTTATGTTCAGCCTCAGACTTGCCTTTGCCCTTTCATCTTTGACCTTCCTTATTCGCTGTTCCAGTTCCTGAATGTCTTCTGCTAATATTAAGGTGTAATATTATGGCATCGGACGATGACTCTGGAGACCAGAGTTGGAAGCCCTGCTCGGCCATGGAAACCCATTGGGCGACTGTGAGCAAGTCACACTCTCTCAGCCTCAGAGGAAGGCCATGGCAAACCTCCTCTGAACAAACTTTGCCAAGAAAACCCCATGATAAGTTCTCCTTAGAGTAACAATATGTCGGAAACGACTTGAAGGCACACAGCAACCGCCACTTTGTGAATTTGCAAGATACCTGTCTTTCAAACTGTTTTTATCATACTCGTGCCTTTTCACTCTCTTGCTTTTTGTTTTATTGGATAACCACCTTGAGGATATATATTATGGTGTCCTCTGCGTATCTGAGGTTGCGAATGTTGCTTCCTCCTCTCTTCACGCCTCCTTTCTCTGATTCTAATTCAGCATATAGTATAAGTTAAACAAGTACGGTGATAGGACATAGCCTTGTCTGACCCTTTTGCCAATTGGGAACCACTTGGTTTCCCCAAATTCTGTTCTGATGGTGGCCTCCTGTCCTTGGTACCCTATATGGCTTGGGTCCAGGCTACTTGAATCATAGAATCAGAGTTGGAAGAGACCACAAGGGCCATCCAGTCCAACCCCCTGCCATGCAGGAACTCCCAGTCAAAGCATCCCCGACAGATGGCCATCCAGCCTCTGCTTAAAGACCCCTAAGGAAGGAGACTCCACCACACCATGAGGGAGTGTGTTCCACTGTTGAACAGCCCTCACTGTCAGGAAGTTCCTCCTAATGTTGAGGTGGAATCTCTTTTCCTGCAATTTGTATCCATTGTTCTGTGTTCTAGTCTCTGGAGCAGCAGAAAACAAGCTTGCTCCCTCCTCAATGTGACATCCCTGTAATGAGCCTCTGAGAATATTGAGATCGAGAGGGGCCCTTCTCTCTGTCCCACCAACCTCTCAGGCACCTTTGGTGGGAAGAAGAGGAAGGGCCTTTTCGGTGGCTGCTCCCAAACTTTGGAAATCCCTCAGTAGAGAGGCCAGGATGGCTCCATCCCTGCTATCCGTCTGGCGGCAGGGAAAAAGGTTTCTCTGCTGCCAGGCTTTCACATGACAGGGATGCTGTTTCATCTCTGTTTTCAAGAGTTTTAATAATAATAATAATAATAATAAATTATTTATTTATATTCTACCTCTCCAAGGAGAACAAGGTGGCTTACACCAGTATTAAAAAGCATTAACACCTAGTCAAATACAACATCCCAGAACCAACACAATAAATGGCAACCACATGAAAGCTTTTAACTTTTTGTGATGGCCGGAATTGTTGAATTGTGTCGTTTGTTGGCCGGTTTTTTTTTTTTTTTAAACTGGCATTTGGGATGGTTTAGAGCAGTGGTTCTCAACTTCTAGATTTTTTGTTTGTTTGTTTTGAGACTTCAGCTCCCAGAATTCCTGAACAATGAACGGGGACTTCTGGGAAGTCCAAAACACCTAGGCTGCATCCACACTAGGGAAATCACCCGGTTTGGCCCCGCTTTCATTGCCTTGGCTCAAGGCTCTGGGATTCTGGGAGTTGGAGTCTGTTGTGGGGCCCCGAACGGGGCCCCACAACAGACTCCAACTCCCAGAATCCCAGAGCCTTGAGCCAAGGCAATGAAAGCGGGGCCAAACCGGGTGATTTCCCCAGTGTGGATGCAGCCCTAGTGGCCCAAAGGTCGAGAACCATCAATAATAATAATAATAATAATAATAATAACACCAATCAGACCCGCACCAAATATCTATCTACACAAAATGGCTAGCAATAATAATAGTGGCAGGAGGGGGGCGCTGTTGCTGCTGCCGCTGCGCTGCTACTCACGTCCCGGAAGTGGGCCAGGCCGCGTTCGCCCAAGGCGCTGAGGCACTCGTAGGCCGAGCCCGCCTGGAGGAAAAGCTGCGCCAGGCACATCGTCTCGCTCCGGAACGGGGAGCCCATGGCCGAGGGGAGCCCGCCAGCACGACTTTCGCGGGCTGAGGCGAGGCAGGAGGCCCAGCAAGGCCTCGCCGGCGTCACGTTGGCCTCCCCGCCTTCCTCTCCCTCCTCCTCCTCCTGCTGCTGCTGCGGCTGGGCTGGTTCTGCCGGCTCGAGTCCATGGAAATAGGAGGCTTCTTGAACGACCGCCTCCCTAGTCCGTCCTCTCCTCAGCCGGCCCTACTTCCGGCGCCTAGGAATCGCCGAGTTGGGCTAGAGCGGCGCCGCCAGACTCCCATTTGCGGTGCCGCTCTACCCTGGCCTCTCTATGGTAGCCGTCCTCGATTTCCTATTTCCATAGACTCGAGCCGGCAGAACCAGCCCGGCAGCAGCTTCTTCTTCAGAGAATGAGGCTTCCCAAACGTCAGAGAAGGGACTCTTCTCGAACAGGGCCACGGAGGAGCCCTCAAAGCCCACAAAAAAACTTTGTCGTCGTTTTGGACTTCGGCTCCCAGAACCCCAAGCCGTGGGTCAAAGTGGCGGAGGGTGCTGGGAAATGGAGTCCAAAAAAAAAAAAAAAAAACCAACCCCTCAGGCCCAGAAGCACTGACTCAGCTCCGTGAGATAGCCCTTTGAGTCTGTATGGAATGAGTCTGTGGAGAGCTCCTTTGAGACTCACTGGACGAAAGAAGTTGGCAGCAGGAGCTTCCCTAGGCTTCAGTCTCCTTCAAATGCATCTGAGGAAGTAGGCTGAAGTTTAGGGACGCTCCTGCCGCCAACATCTTTCTTCCAGGGAGTCTCCAAGGGGCTCCAAGAGCTTTTGATAGACTACCATGGCTATAGCTAAATATACTACAGTGTATCGCGGCATATTACATTAGACTAAACATTATCCGAGGAAATAGACTGAAGTCTAGGAAAGCTCCTGCTGGCAATTTCCTTCTTTCGGTGTGTCTCAAGGGTGCTACAAGAGCTCTCTACAGACTAACACAGCTATAGCTAAATGTACAGTATGTTAACAGTGCACTAAATATTATCTGAGGAAGGAGACTTGAGCCTATGAAAGCTCTTGCTGCCAACTTCTTTCTTTCATTTAATCTTAAAGGAGCTACAGGGTCTCTCTACAAACTTAACACAGCTATATCTAAATATACTGCAGTATGTTAACAGTGTACTACAGTGTACTAAACATTTTCTTAGGAGGTAGACTTGAGTCTAGGGAAGCTCCTGCTGCCAACTTCTTTGTTTCAGTCACTCTCAAAGGGGCCACAAGATCTCTCTACAAACTGACATGGCTAAATATACTACAGTATATTACATTAAGACTCAAATTATCTGAGGAAGTAGACTTAAGTCTATGAAAGCACTTGCTGGCAATTTCTTTCTTTCAGCAATATCTCAGCTCCACGAGAGCAGAGTTGCTATATTCTTTCCCTTCCTATCCTGGCATCTGATTTGCATATTGTGTAAATTATTACGCAGATTGGTCTCGTGGTACTGATTTGCATTTTCCGATTGTGCAAATTCAGCACATTAATTGTGGCACTTTTTCTCCCTTTGCGTTTCACCCTCAGGACCAAAGAGCCAGGGCCAGGTAGTGGTTTGAGCTTTGCTGAAGAAGCATACTGAGCATCATTTTGTTTGCATGGGAAAGTAATGCAGTGGTTCTGGGGTTACTGCAATCCCTGGTGTCCCTTGTTGGGGGGGACTGGAATATATATTAAGCAAATCTGTAGCGCTTTAAAACAAACTGACTTATTTCATTTTCACAGAACCACAATACAACTGTAGGTTTGTAAATACATGATGTTTTTATTTTACCTGTTTTACCCGTAGAAAAATATACATTAAAATACAAAAAAAAAATAATCTCTTTCTGAATTTTTTTTAGAAGTACCACTTATTAAAAGTGTAGAAAAGCACTGTCCAGGTGGCTCTGGGCAAACGGAGAACTCATGGTTCGTTCCATGCTTTGTAGATTCGCCTCCAAGGATCACTCAGCACCACCCCAATTAGAACAAAAAATATCAGCATCAGTCCTTTGGCAAGAGAGCGGGAGTATGGTTCTCCTGAAAAAGAATATGAAACAGAGTTTGAAACAAGAGGTATCGTGTTCCTTGTACTTTAATGGTGAGTTGGGATGTAAAAAAGAAATACAGGTCTCAATCCTAGAGCAATTAATGCTAAAACAGCATAATATCTAAAGATTCATGTGAATCAGAAATAATCAGCCTCTCATAGATGAATGGAGCATGGATTATTTTTACAGCGCAGAGACAAGCAGCAGATAGCCCACCAGAAGTTCACAACAGTTCCACATACCGAGAGTTTTGTCCATTTGAGGGCACATTTATTATTTAAAGTACACTCATCCCTCCATATTTGCGGATTTGATTAATATATTCTCTCTAGGAATATCTAGGTCCTCCAGTGCAATTATGTGGTCAACTTTAAAAGTCCTAGGGATTCCTAGAGAGAATACTCTATTAGGCCCTTTTTTAACTCCTCCAGTGCAATTCTATAGACCTGAGGTGACCTCAGGTAAAAACATGGTGTTTTTGTTATTTGCATTTTTTCCATATTCACAAAGGCCTTGTGCCCCTAACCCTAGTGAATATGGAGGGACAAGTGTATTTATAGGCTTTCCCAATATTCATGACTGCATGTATGATTTAAAAACATAAGTCAGGAAACCAACAAAAATAATGATACTAATAGCAGCTCAGAAATTACAAAATTAACAAAATGACTGCTGAAATAAACAAGCCATGTGGAAAACATCTGCAGATGGGTCTCCTTCTCAAATCTAAAGCCATGTTGTTTCAAAGCTGGAAGTACATGTTGTTTCAAACCCGGAAGTACTACTTATTCAAACCACACTTATTCAGCTCTTGACAAGTACAGCCTAGGCTAATATAAGGAGAGGTGGTTCTTCTGATTATTGCATCTTTCCATCTAAACCACCACCTACAAATTCTTCTAACTTTAAACTAGGCCACTCCAGGTGTTGGTGAACTAGGACTCCCATCAGTCCTAGCCTACAAGGAATTATTACAGGAGCAAAAGTCCAGCACCTTCTGGAGGACTACGTCTTCTCTTATCTCTGTCACAACTAAACCATCTAAATTCATAACAAGTAACAACTCTGTAATTTTTACCAGTGTAGTACGTTGTCAATGGATAAAAAAGCTCTGGCCAGCAGACATCATTTCTCCTGCAGTCATATTCTGTGTAGTTAATCTGAAATCTGCAAAATAGTTAAAACAAAGCCTTAAACAAAGATGCCTGCTCACTGTAGTCCAGATAAGGAATTCATTAGTAAAATGTTTTATCTAGGGCATACTATTTTTCTACCTATTTTTTCATAGACTGTATAAACATTTTTACTCCTGTAACTCCTGTATTTATATCCTACTCTTCTACTTCTATACATAGCCCCTAGCTATTAAGGTCTCAAATGTACCCCATGTTTATAGCAAGTGCTTCACTGCTGGTGTGGTGGCTAGAGCAAGCATGGCTAAAATACAGCCCACAAGCCAAATGGAGACCCACTGAACCCCCTTTTTTCCTACAACTCCCCCCCACCCGACTTTATTTATTGATATGCTGTTGGAAGATGAGCAGAATGGATCTGGACAGGAGAGCCCCAGAGATTAACAGGGATGTCCATACAGCTGCTCAAAATTGCAAACTTCATTACTTGGCCAATCTGAAAATTGAAGCAGTCCCATGGCAGTTTATCACCCCTGGATTAAAGGGTTGGATTTGAATTCGGGTTCAAATCCCCAGTGAGTCATGAAACCAGCTGATGAACTCTGGGCCAATCAAAGCCTCTCAACCAAGCATACCTCACAGGGTTCTTGTGAGGATAAATTGGAGAGGTAGAGGGCCTTCTACACTACCTTGAGCTCACTAGAGAAAAGGCAAGATATCAACATAACTGATCCATTAACAGTAGAATTATAGCTGTACCACATCAAAGATAGTTACCTTGTCATTGGAACAGGGGTCTGAGCTGGTATTTTAATGAACTGGACTGCCACAGAGATAGGAAGGAAACTGGCTTTAACTTCACAGAGAACTGGACATTGAATTTGCCAAGTTATCATTGAAAAACTGAACATGAAAAGAAATCAGAATTATGAATGGAAAGCTTTAAGGTGCAGCAGAGAAAACAGTAAATAAAACAAGCATTGTGTTGTGCTATGTTTATTATGCTATCTTTCGCTTTGTTGATATCGGTATTCTTAATCAAAGTGATCAGTGTGATCAGAGCAAACAATTTCACAGTCAGCACAACCCCTTTCCCTCTGTGACCAGTAGGAAAATAAGCAGCAATGCAATGCAAACTGTTTAAATGTCATACTGTATACTAGAATTCAGCTTTTCTTGGTAAAAATTCTTTTTCATCCCCAATGCAGAGTGTAAGACAGTCCTCATCATAACAGCCCAAGCAGTATGTAAATGAACAGAAGTTATATTTCAGTCAGAAACTAAGTGATACATATAGTGGAGCTTAGAGTGATGAAAGAAAAACTAGGGCTGAGATTTCTAGTTGCTGAAACCATACAAAATATGCAAACAAGAGAGATCTGCCCACAACTAGAATGTTGCATACCTGATTTGTACACCAAGTATCTCTTCTTGTGCAATCCCTTCTATTGCACCCACATCTGCAGTAATAATCTGAATATTCAAGTAGTCAGGAATATCCGGGCAGATCCCCTTTAAATTCCAAACACTTTCGTTTGTACTGGGGCGAAATGTATTTAAACCTGCAAATGGAGAAACCAATGGTCTGAGAAACTATTGAATCGCTTGTGGAGCAATTTTGACTTCCCTTTCAATGTTTCATAGAATCACAGGTTTGGAAGAGACCTTAAAGGCCATCCATTCTTGCAAACATTCTTGCAAACAAGCTTGTAAAATGTGGGCTAGACATGGATTTGTAACTGGTTGACTGGCCGCACCCAAAGGGTGCTCAACAATGGATCCTTTTAAACCTGGAAAGAAGTGACCAGTGGGGTCCCACAGGGTTCTGTCCTGGGCCCAGTGCTATTCAACATCTTTATTAATGACTTGGATGACAGAATTGGGGGCATACTTATCAAATTTGCAGATGACACCAAATTAGGAGGAGTAGCCAATACTCCAGAAGACAGGATCAAAATTCAAAATAATAATAATAATAATAATAATAATAATAATAATTTTATTTATATTTCCCGCCTCTCCTTCTAGATCGAGGTGGGATTCCAATCGATAAAAATACATACAATATAACCTGAATAGATTAGAAAACTGGGCCAACGCAAACAAAATGAAATTCAATGCGGAGAAATGTAAGGTACTGCACTTAGGGCGCAAAAATGAAATGCACAGATATAGGATGGGGGACATCTGGCTGAATGAAACTATGTGTGAAAGGGATCTAGGAGTTCAAGTAGAATATAAGTTGAACATGAATCAACAGTGCGACGCGGCAGCTAAAAAGGCCAATGCTATTCTAGGCTTCATCAATAGAAGTATAGCATCTAGATCAAGGGAGGTAATAGTGCCACTCTATTCTGCTTTGGTCAGGCCCCACCTGGAATACTGTGTCCAGTTCTGGGCACCACAATTCAAAAAAGATGTGGAGAAACTGGAGCATGTCCAAAGGAGGGCAACTAAGATGGTGAAGGGGCTGGAAACCATGCCCTATGAGGATCGCCTTAGGGAACTGGGGATGTTTAGCCTGGAGAAGAGAAGGTTATATGATATCCCTGTTGAAATATTTGAAGGGATGTCATATTGAGGAGGGAGCAAGCTTGTTTTCCGCTGCTCCAGAGACTAGAACCCGGAACAATGGATGCAAGCTGCAGGAAAAGATATTCCACCTCAACATTAGCAGGAACTTCCTGACAGTAAGGGCTGTTCAACAGTGGAACACACTCCCTCGGAGTGTGGTGGAGTCGCCTTCCTTGGAGGTCTTTAAGCAGAGGCTGGATGGCCATCTGTCGGGGATGCTTTGACTGGGAGTTCCTGCATGGCAGGGGGTTGGACTGGATGGCCCTTGTGGTCTCTTCCAACTCTATGATTCTATGATTATTCCAACCCCCTGCCATGCAGGAACACAGAATCAAAGCACCCCCAGCAAATGGCCATCCAACCTCTGTTTTAAAATTTCCAAAGAAGGAGACTCCACCACTCTCCAAAGCAGCATGTTCTGCAGTTGAACAGCTCTTATTGTGAGGAAGTTCTTCTTAATGTTGAGGTGGAATCTCTTTTCCTGTAGTTTGAATCTATTGCTCTGTGTCCTAGCCTCTGGAACAGCAGAAAACAATCTTGTTCCATATTGCTCCATCCTCAATATAACATCCCTTCAAATATTTCAATGTGATTATCATCTCCCCCCTTAACTTTCTCTTCTCTAGGCTAAACATACCCAGCTCCCTAAGCCACTCAACCTTCATATCTAAAATGCAGAGGCATAATACTGTCTTGTATAATCTTAAACCTTACTATCTGAAAAACATGTATAATTCTTCTCACATTTTACATAGTGATTTTTTTAATAAATGTTATAAATTTTTTTAAACTAAAGGAAAATCTAGCAATTAACTTGATGTAGTGAATACTGTTACTCACGGATAATTTCCACCCAGTCATCTGGGACACTAGCATTGGAGTTGCCTCTCTTTCCAACATAGTTAGCTTGCACTAAAGAACTAAATCTTTCAAGAACTTTCTCCCTGCAAACAAATGTGAGTTTATTATTACTGAACATCCGACACTTCCATTTAGTCAGTCAGCTTATAAAGTTATAGATTTTGGGGGCAAGAAACCATTTAGAATTTCTGAAACCAATGTGGGTATTTTGCTTTAAAAATCACTCATTTATTTTCATAATACAAACATGTCAATGCTAGGATCACAGATCCATTGTTTTTCAAATATGCCACAAACTATTAAAAGGGAAGAAATTGTTCTACCTCACCTCAACTGAGTACAGTTGTCTCCAACGTCAATCTCTACAAGACATCCAGAAACAGAATTTAATCCAAATAAAAGTGGTGTAAGACTTGCTGCCGTACACAAACTGTGCCCATCTGTGTAATACAGAAAAATCTTGTTCAGGTTTTTGGTTGTGACTTTATGCAATATTATTTTTACATGAAAAATTAAAATACAGTTTTAAAATATTTAAATGTCCTCTTAATGTTAGAATGCACTTGAAACATTTTGACATGTTTCAAGATGAGTGTGTCACACTGCAAGTCTTTTTGAAAGCTCAGAAAATATCTCTCCATTGGGAAAAGTTTTTAATACTATTTTAAAACAAAAACAACACACAAAGTAAAAATTCATTTATGAAAAATATCAGAACAAAAGATTATATGATTGTAATAAACAAAGATAATTCATTAAGATACCTGAATTGGAATATTTAATGTAATTCATCATTCCACAAATTAGCATACATTTTTAAGGATGTGGTTCATGAATGTGCTTATTTACATGTAATGAAGAAAAAGAAACTAAATGCTGTAATATTTGTCATGGGTTTGTGTGTAGTTATTGTTTCTTTTTGGAAAGTCAGTTTCTTCATTACAGTCAAATACCACATAGAATCATAGAATCACAGAGTTGGAAGAGACCACAAGGGCCATCCAGTCCAACCCCCTGCCATGCAGGAATTCCCAAAGCATACCCGACAGATGGCCATCCTGCTTCTGCTTAAAGACCTGCAAAGAAGGAGACTCCACCACACTCCGAGGGAGTGTGTTCCATTGTCGAACAGCCCTTACTGTCAGGAAGTTCCTCCTAATGTTGATGGAATCTCTTTTCCTGGAACTTGCATCCATTGTTCCGGGTCCTGTTCTCTGGAGCAGCAGAAAACAAGCTTGCTCCCTCCTCAATGTGACATCCCTTCAAGTATTTAAACACAGCTATCATATCACCTCTTAACCTTCTCTTCTCCAGGCTAAACATCCCCAGTTCCCTAAGGCGTTCCTCATAGGGCATGGTTTCCAGACCCTTCACTATCTTAGTTGCTCTCCTTTGGACCCGCTCCAGTTTCTCCACATCCTTTTTGAATTGTGGTGCCCAGAACTGGACACAGTATTTCAAGTGGGGCCTGACCAAAGCAGAATAGAGTGGCACTATTACTTCCCTTGATCTAGATGCTATACTTCTATTGATGCATGAGACTCATCCCACCAGGTTTCAGTGATGCCTATTAAATCATATTTCCCTTGTTGTGCTAGGAGTTCAAGTTCATCTTGCTTATTTCCCATGCTCTGTGCATTAGTGTAGGGACATCGAAGACCATGTGCCCCCTTTGCTTGATGCCTGTGCACGTTTTTTTGCCTCCTATTGTTGGGTCCTTGCCCTGTTTGCCTTGTTCCCTCTATGTCAGTTTGACTATTGTTTCCAGCCCTTTTGCCTTGCAGAATGCTGTCTCCCTTCCCCACATAACTCAGTTTAAAGCCCTCCTGATCAGATTCTTGAGACTGTTGGCAAAAACGTTTTTGCCAACTGGCATGAGATGCAACCCATCTTGAATTTCTAGCCATCTAATTAAGGGTTAAATCTTTTCCTCCTTGATGCTTTTACTGATTTAACTGTCAAATATGAAAAAGTGATTAACACTTTATGTGTTGTTTTGGAAATTATCATTAGAGGAAAGAAACAAGAGACAGCTTCCAGGGTTGCTGCTATATCTTGAATTGTCACTTTCCCCATTAGAGCAAATGCCTTTGCCCATAAGATTGCTACAGATGAACAAGATGACTACATATGCATGAATGATCCTTTAACAGAGAACCCTTCCCAGTACTTTCCATTAATATAGCTAAACATTAACAGCGTGAGAGACCAGCAGTGTAAAACTAGAAGTTGATTTATAGGAGCTTTGCTCAAAAGAGATGAAGGCACACAACAACAACAATACTATGGAAGGTGGAAAGTAGTACTAGTATTAGCAGTAATAAACCTAATTCTTTAATTAATTAATTTATACTGTAATTCTATCACTTTCCCTGTCAAAATGTAGTACCAGGCTTCCAAAGGTTTAACGTAGTAACAGCATCTGAAGAATTCAGCTGTGCTGCTCTGACTGGTTTCCCAACTTGATAACCTGTACAGACAAAGAGAATTTTGTGTGAGGTTTTATACACATTGATATAACAAAGCAATTGTGCCAAGTATGAGGCCTGCCTGATTTTGCTCATCACACATACAGTAACAGGAATACATCATATGTTACCTGCCTTTCTCCCAACCTCCCAAGCTGTAGAAGTGGACAGACATCCCAACAATGAGATGCACTGGGACTTACTCTAAGGTTGAGAGAAAAACTGGGACATGAGTGCCTTAGGAGTATAAGCCAAAACAGCATCTCATTCTCCCTCTTTCACATACACACTTAATTGAAGGGATTTCTTGGCTACTGCTTGAGCAGTAGCCAAGCAAACATATATCCTGCCTCATTGTCCTGTGGAGAGAGAGAGAGGAGTCATTGATGGCTACTGTTCCAGCTATACTTCAGTTTCTAGCATAAAAGGAGGTAGCTTCTTTATCCACTAGTTAGAAGAGATGTTAGGGGAGAAGCTAGCAAGAATGGGTAGGGTGCATGGCATGGCAACTCGATCTCTGGTTGGGCTGCCTAAGGTCAGCAAAGAAAACTTCCAACCCTTGCAACACACATACACACACACACATACATATACACTTGTGTTTGGGATTCCAACTAAAGCATAGAAGAAAGCTGACATATTAACAGGCAGATCTTTCATGACATATTAAGATGAAGGATGCCAAAGGGAAAACAATA
Source organism: Urosaurus nigricauda (assembly GCA_034509955.1). NCBI lineage: Eukaryota > Metazoa > Chordata > Lepidosauria > Squamata > Phrynosomatidae > Urosaurus > Urosaurus nigricauda. The sequence goes on from JAOEGL010000014.1 coordinate 8,990,635, forward strand.
TCACTGACAGTTGGCAATCAATGCAGCAAAAAACCCATCTTCTAAAACGATGAGCCACTTCACCTGGATTCCCAGAGAATTCTTCTGTGCTAGTAGCATTTACACTCACAAAGTTGACTGTGAATTTCTGTGTCAGTACCTCTGATAAAGAAAAGGATATATTATACAAAGGAAGGACATCATCTTGTTAAACCTTTTATCTCACTACTATCATTAATCATAGAATCATAGAGTTGGAAGAGACCACAAGGGCCATCCAGTCCAACCCCATTACGCCATGCAGAAAGACACAAAGCACTGCATCCCCTGTTTTAAAACCTCTAAAGAATGAGAACCCAACACTATCTGAGGCAGTGTATTCCACTGTCGAACAGCTACAGTCAGGAAGTTCTTCCTAATGTTTAGGTGTAATCTCTTTTTTACAGGAAAATTGAATTCATTGCCCTGTGTTCTAATGTCTGGAGCAGCAGAAAACAAGCTTGCTCCATCCTCAATATGACATCCTTTCAAATATTTAAACATGGTTATTATGTCTTCTCTTCACCTTTTCTCCAGACTAAACATATCCAACTTCCTAAGCCACTCTTCATAGGGCATGATTTCCAAACCTTTCACCATTTTGGTCACCCTCCTCTGGACATGCTCCAGCTAGTCAATATCCCTCTTGAATTGTGCCCAGAACTGGACACAGTATTCAGGTGAGGTCTGACCAAAGCAGACTAGAGTGGCATTATTATTTCCCTCAGTCTAGACACTATATAATGTATTTCACATATACATTATATATTATTGCCTCAGTTTTGAAATCAGCAGACTTTCAAATCATGCTCTGGTAATATCTTGGTAACATTAGGCCACAAAATTAGCATGCTTGGAAAACTGTGACAATGCAATGCAAAATAAATAATAATGGTACCTTCTGAACATATGTCCCCAAAGAGGACTTTGACTTTCATTTCTATTATTCTTTTGCCTTCCCATATGATCTGGTAATCCTCTGCAAATGTCACATTTCTGCATTCTGAGCACAAAAGAAGAGTTAGTTTCACTGGATCTTAAAGGCTCTTACAATACAATGAAAACTTTTTAATGCATAATATCAAACAATATTTACCTCTACTAGCACAGCTATCTACATTAGTTGTTTTTTTCTCACGGGTCACCTGTAGTTTGATGGTGTCTAGCAAGAAAAATACAGTGAGGGCAGTAAGTCTACAATCAAGCTGTAATGAAAGAGCGAACATTAATACAAGGGTTAATATTATCTACCTCATTTCAGAAAATGGATCATAAATGCAGAATTAGTTTTCTACATATAGATTGGGGATAGATCCAAATTCAGGTACATGTACTGGGACGGCAGAAGCAGATTTCCCTGCTCCTTCTCTAGCCACCCTTGTTCCTCCAAATTCTAAACAGAAGTTTGGGAGGCCCTGCTGAATAGGCATAAGACAGCTGCAGCATAAGACAGTCATCTATGTGACCCTTCCTTTTCCTCCTCCCATTGGTCAGACTGAGTCAGCATGCACATACACACAGGAGTGAGTAACAGGCAAACAACCTGTTTCTGTTCAGAAAAATCACAATTTACACTATCATTTGGCCTCGCTATCCCTTGTACTGTTTGGCTTTAAGAATAAAATAGTGACCTGAGCAATTCCTCAAAAGGAAAATCACAGCCATCTTAAAATAATGGAATCCTCGGAGCAGCCCAAAAACCTGATGTGAACATGAACAACTAATTCTTTCTCAACAAAAGCAACATACCTCCAGTACCACTATTAATTAGTATATCAGTCAGTGGGCTATCCCCTTCATTGCAAGCAGCGAGACATTCAGCTTCAAAATTCTGAAGGAACGCAACAGGGCTATTTCTTGCACACTGCCCAGCTATGAATAGCTACATCACACAACAGAAAAGAGCAGAAAAATGATTTTTGTGCCATTCTTCTCACTTGTTCTGAACACATATATACAAAGAAGATGTGGGTTATTTATAAAAGCAGACAGTCATTACCTGAGGAACTGTAAAATACGTATTCAGTATAGTCAGAATTGGATCTCCTTGTTTGTAACCACTAGAAAGTTTTCCTTGGACAGTTTGAAATGGAATCTTAAACGAAGAGACTTGGTATGAAGAGGAACTGCAAATACATTTTAAAAACACATTTACATTGCTATTAAAGCCTTAAAGGTAGTGTTCACAGTTAGTTTAGTCATGTGCAGCAGTACATACATGAAGAGAAGGGGACATAAAGAAAATATGCTAGAATCCAGAATCGCCCAGTGAAATTAACTGGCAAAAGATTCTGAACAGAGAAAAAGAAGTCCTCCTTTGCACAGTGCATGATAAAAGTACAGAATGGATTGTACATTTGCAGTGATGTAAACTAAAGGAAAAGAGATTCCACCTCAACATTAGGAAGAACATTCTGACAGTAAGACCTGTTAGACAATGGAACACACTCCTTCTAAGTTTGATGGAGTTTCCTTCTAAGGAGGTTTTTAAATAGAGGCTGGATGGCCATATGTTGGGGGTGTTTTGATTGTGTCTTCCTGAATGGTAAAGAGTTCAATTTGATGGCCCTTAAAGTATCTTCCAACTCTGTGGTTCTATGATTCTATTATTCCCTACTACAAAATATGGCATTAAGGTGTAAATGGAAGCTCTGCCACTCAATACCAGCTCCTCTGGAACCACAGTGGGAGAGCAGTGCTGCCTCCATGGTCCAGTTATGGGTTTCCTGGAGACATCCACCTTTCCACAAGGAAACAAGGTGCAGGACTAGATGGAACTCTGAAATAACATTGCTCTTCTTAATTTTGTATGTGGCTATAGTCTGATCTACTGTCCAACATGACAGAATGACAGGAAGAGGCAAATTGGCCTTCTTGCAGAAGACAGTCATTTTATTTGTCTATGTCATCTGTGGGAGGCTGGAAAAATGCAAAAAACAATTTATAACACAAAACACTGAACATTCAACAAGGTTCTTAACATATCATATGCATGGTGGAATATACTACACGAATTCAAGGAAAGCTACACAGTGATTTTTATTTCACAGATTTTTTTATACACAGACACACCATACTTACATAGATCCGTGAAAGAAATAACCAAGGAAAGGTGTATTGTTAAGAGAAGACTGCACACATAAGAAGGGAAACCAGTCAGGGGCCTTATTTCCTGTCTGAACAGAACACAGCTGATCAAAAGGTGGATTGACATCCCCACCAAATGGTCCTTTATAGCATGACCCACTGAACAGCTGCTTCATCTCTGAAGTGCATTCCTTGAAAGAAAAACACACAAAAGAATTATATGACAAATTTGGTCCAATCAAACAATATTAGGTAGCAACAGAGGCAATTCCTAAGCAAGTGACTATAGATCTGAAACACAGTATATCTTTGCACGCAGAACATCCCATGTTCAATCTTTGGCATCCCCTAATAAAAGTATCAGGTTAATCATAATGAAAAAGATCTCTGTCTAAGACCCTGCAAGCCACTGCCAGAGTAGGTAATATATTGACAAGTAATCTGATCTGATAGAGTTTTTTATGTTAACCTTTACATGTCCTTCTTAATAAAGAGAAAGAGAACAGCATAACACTTTAGAGAGGGCTCATATTCCCAACTCAGAGCCCAATGCCTTTTCATCAACTTTGTTGTTGTTGTTGTGTGCCTTCGAGTCATTTCTGACTAATGGCGGCCCTAAAACAACCATATCATGGGATTTTCTTATCAAGATTTGTTCAGAGATTTGCCCTTGCATTCCTCTGAGGCTGAGAGTGTGTGCCTAGATCACCCACTGAGCTTGCATGGCCAAGCAGGAATCTGCACTCTGGTTTTCCCCAGTTGTAGTCCAACACTCAAACTTCTACACCATGCTGGCTTATCAGCTTGCTTTTTATTTTTCTTCTTATTAAATTATTCTATTAACAGAAGACTCAGGGAAACAAACCATTGTGGATTTATCATATCATACCTCTAAATGTGAAGAAAAATACATGGATCTTTGTCAAATCATTTTACAGGCATGTTTATATATTCTCCCCCAAAGGAAACTTATATAAAGTTTTAGAAGCCAAATGCACAACTAGTACCAGATCACAGCAGCAACGGATATCACAGGCTCCTGCAGTGAGATTGCAGGGACAAGAACCCAGAGGCTGAAACACTTGATTGGGGATCACTGTGGCATTCTCTATTTTTAAAGAGAGAGAGAGAGAGAGAGAGAGAGAATGGCGTAAGGGCTAGGAATTTAGAGGATTTGTCCCTCCTACAGTTGGTACATGACAGCAGATATTCCATCTGCTACAGAGTGAGAGAGAAAGAAAGCAGTGTGGCCTATGCTCAAACCGGAGCTCTTGCCTCCTCCCTGAGAAGATGCTGTGGACTGCAAGGTGCAGCAATGTTGTGTGGATTCCTCTTCTCATCAACCCAGAGAAAGCAAGGCTAGCCCATCATCTCTCCTGGGATTAGGCTTCTCCTCTTCCTCAACTGTTTGCACTCAAACTATTCATTTTAAAAACATCTCTCTGAGATCTGGTGTTTGAAATGTCTATTTTCCTCCCTTCGCTTTGCCCCTTTTGCACTTTTTTTGGTTTTGTTCTGTCTCCTAGATTATAAGACTGACTTATTCATTACTGATAATATGCAAGCTGCTTTTGTAGGCTTTTCATAGCAAGATAAAAATTCTTTTTAAAAACAAATTAGTACTCTGCCCTTAAAGCAAAATCCTCCAGGCACAATCTAATTGATCTCCTATATGAGACTGCTTGGTATGATCGAAGGAAAGCCCTCAAGATGAGGTTGTACTAACAGTAGGTGGCTTAATATTGTTGGGAGACACCAGAGCCAGGGAACGTGTTTACCTCTAACTTCAGTGATTACAGAAGTAATTATCCTCCAAAAGAATCTCCTATAAAAGTGAATGGGGAGGTCTTAAAGCACTCCTTGCCAGGAAACTGCAGTGATGAAAGCAAAGCTCGCCCTCCAGCTTAAATGTTGGGTAGCTTGGGCCCACCAAGGACAGCATGTCTCTTTCTATATATGACACATTACAACCCTCAAAAAGGAAAGCCCTCCCAACACAGATAAATACATTAGAAGTCCAAAACTCTGCTACCTGGATGCATATCATTCTTAAGTCATGTAGATGCAAGCTGGGTAGTGCAAACATACAGTGAAGTAGTGGGGCTGCTGTGTCAAAAGACTGAAGGTTCACTATGGAGACACACTGGATCACTGTCATTTGTGTTACTCATATAAATGAGATGAACAATATCAGCATAAAGCAACAAAGACCAAAATACCTTCTGCTTTTCCTGACACATTTGCTGAGGTTGTATTGGCATATATTTCAGCTTGGATCAATAGGCGGGCCACTACCACTGACTGCCGACAAGCTGAGACCTGTAGCGCTTCAACCAAGCAAAGTGGTTCCATGCAGCAGTTAGTGAAGTTTGAGGTGCACAGTTGCAGATTTCTGGCCAAGTGCACTGTCACCCTGGAAACATTCTGAAACACATAGTTTGGCTGAAGGTAAAAATTCACAAAGCATTAACTAGAAATCAATACAGCTTGCAAAGGTAAAAAAAAAACCCTGAAAACAAGTTAGTCCCTCTGTCATTAAAATAAAATATTGTTTTCAAAAAGATGATTGCCTAATATATCATTATGATGTTAACTATTTGTTTTGGTTTCTGAGGTCTCTGACTTGAATTGTGGATATTTCATCTGTATGTTAAGTATGTTTACATGAGCTATGTTAATTCTCCATCTCTGTATTAGTTGCGACTGATGTCTCAGTCTCTTCTTTCTGGTAAAGGCATGCATGCATGTTGCAACAATCTAATTTTATGCAGTGCACCTGTTTGTATATTTGTCCAGTTTGCTTACAATTAAAAGATGAAAAATAATAAAATATAATGAAGGACATAGAAGAGAAATATTGTATTGGAGTCTTCCTTCCTGGTACACTGGCATTAGTGGGAAAACACATAAAATTATGAGTCATCAATGTACAAAGTCCTGTTAATCCTCCAGCAACTACAGGAAGAACTATTTGGTATTCTGCAAAGAATTAAGCAATATACATTATTTCTCAGTATATTATATTCCACCTACATGAATGACAGGAACTTTAAGATACTATTAGGGCAGCTAGCCACAGGTAAATCCCACGAGAAGTCTATGGCATTACATTCCAAAGAGGCACCTAAGAAGCAATTTAACTAACAAAAAATCAGTTTTTTACTTACTCCCTGATATGTGACATTTAGAATCCAGTCACCAGTTCTGTTTCTTCCACTACAGTCTGCAAGGGGCAACATTCCTAAAAGAGAGCAAAAATCAAACCAAGACTAGCTGAAAATGTTTTGTTGCCTTGGCAGCCAACCAAGTGTCTCCTCTTCCATTCCACATACATAAGTTGACTAGACTATACAATTCAAATTTTACTTCCATACTGGAGATGGAATAGCATTCTTCATCATACTGGAAGGCAGCAGAATAGTTTAAAATATGCAGGACAGATTGGGGGGCACACACAGTTCTGTCTCTAAGAGAAAAGAACAGCTAGTAGGCTTAGGAGATACAGTTGGGGGATGTCACTGTTGCCCTGCCAGCTGGCAAATTGCCTGGATCAAGGTATGTATACTTTCAGATGTATTTTTTCCAAGCCTTAGTCACTGCCAGGGATGACATAAGAAACAAAAACTATTTTAACGGTAGGAATAGTCATGCATTTAGTGGTCTCTGGGACAGAAATGTGGTCTGATCATTTCATGTGTAATCTAAAAAAATGGTTTCAAATAAATCCTACCTGTTTCACTGTCTGCTGTAGCAATAGAGAAAGCTTCTACTGGAACACTGGCCAAAGAAGAGGTGACAATAGTTCCGGACATGTGGATAAATGGAGGCCGAAAGCCTAAAAACAGAAATCAGAAATCATTACTAGTGCTTCCACTGTAAAGATGCATTATGCGAAGAGTGTTTTCCCTTTATATAATTCATTTCTGAAAACCCATTAAGAATAAAGTTGTTTGAATCAGCTGAAGGATTTTTGTTTGTTTGTTTACAAACTTTACATTTAGGGACAAACACAGAAAGCATCTTTTCTTTTGAGGTTGAGTACGCAATTATTTCTAGCCATAGAGCACAAACCAGAAAATTGTACCACTAATTCCATAACTCCCAAAGTGTGATTTGTTTGGGACAGGGGCTGGACAAAAGAAACTGTTGTCAAAAAGTTCTACTGGGCACACCTAACGCTTTGGACACATCTCTGGATTTTCCTCATAGAGTAACCAGAGTAAAAGCCACTTTTTCAAACACAGCCTATAATCTTACACAACAGTAAAAAAAACCAAGACCCATTGACCCCAATATACCTCTGGGTACACAAATAACCAGTGTGGCATAGTGGTTTTAAGCGTTGGGACTATGACTTTGGAGATCAGGCTTCGGCCACAGAAATCCACTGGGTGATCTTCAGCAAGTCATACTCTCTCAGCCCCAGAAAACCCCGTGATAGGAGTCAGAAACAACTTGAAGGCACACAACAAAAATATATATAGGGTTGCACTGCACACTATTTAGAGGAGTAAAGTAATTTGGGGGCTGCTACTGATAAACAGTAGGTCCTAAATTATCTTCTGTACCTTTTATATTGTACTTTTTATATTGTACATTTTATACCGTACCATTTATACTTACCATTTATACTGTACCATTTATATTATACCTTTTAGACTGTACTTCTTAGATATAGTCCTTTTCATATTGGACTTTTTATATTGCACCATTTATACTGTTATCATTTATACTGTACCATTTATATTATTCCTTTTATGCTTTACCTTTTATATATTGTATCTTTTATACTGTACCATTTGTATTGTCCTTTTTATAGTACATCTTTTATACTGTACCATTTACATTATACCTTTTATACTGTACTATCTATATTAGACTTTTCATAGTGTATCTTTTAGGCTGTCCCTTTTATAGGTGGCCCTTTTTATACTGTACCTTTTAGACTGGACCGTTTTTATTGTACCTTTTATACTATTCCATTTATATGGTGCTTTCTATATTGTACCGTCGAGACTGTACCGTTGAAACTTATCATTTAGACTGTCCCTTTCATAGTGTCCCTTTTATACATTGTCCTTTTTCTATTGAGACTGTCCCTTTGAGACTGTACCCTTTATATTATACCTTTTAGACTGTCCTTTTTGTATTACACCTTTTAGCCTGTCCCTTTTCGATGTGGTCCTTTTTATACGGTCCCTTTCAGACTCCACCATTTCTACTGTACTAGTAATTTCTATGCTATCTTGCGTAGAACAGATGACAATCGGTTATTTGAGCAATTGATAGTTTTACTGTGTTCACTGACTCTGTTTTAAGAATACTGGATTTTGTATTGTAATTGTGTATTGTAATGCGGCTTGTCTTGTTTTATCCTCTGATGTAATCCAGCCTTGATCCATAGGGAGGGGAGGGAAATATAAATAAAATTTATAATAATAATAATAATAATAATTATTATTATTATTAATAGAGTCCCTTTCATAGTGTCTCTTTTGTACGTTGCCCTACCTTTGAGACTGCCCCATTTCTACTAGGTCTATGCTCTCTTTAAGGTCCCAAGCCCACTGCAGAAATCACCCAGTTTGAGATTGCTTGAACTGCCCCGCCCCCCGGCTCAATGCTAGGGGATTCTGGGAGCTGTAGTTTTGTGAAATACAAAAGAGGGAGCCTTCTCTGTCAGAGACCGCTCTAAACGACATTTCCCAGGATTCCCTAGCGCTGCGCCAGGGTGGTTCAAAAGGGGCCTCAAAGAAGAGATTGCTTTCTTCTTCTGAGGTGTTTTGGACCTATATATTTGCCCTTTTTTTGTAGTACGCCTTTCCTCCCGGCTCTCCCTTCTTCCCTGCCCTCCGCCAGCGCCACCCACCGGGGGGCCCATCTTCTTGGGCCCGAGCTGCGTAGAGCCCCCAAAGGAGCCCCCAAAAGAGACAAGGGAGGCCCATGGCCTCCGAGAAAGGCCGCTGCTGCTGCTGCTAAGCCAGGCCTCTGAGGAGAAAGCGGCGGCAAGCAAGACTCTCCGCCGCCATTTTGGCGGTCGCTATGGACACAACCCCCCCCCCCCCCCCATATGTATGTATTCCTTCCAAAGGAAATCTCCCTGGGCCTACAACTCCTGGGCCTGGGAGTTGGTTGTGGCGCCACAAACCACGCACACCAAGCCTCTCTAGGCATCTCTAGGTCCTCCAGGGCAACTCTCTGCTCTGCCAGACATCAACCATAGAGTTGCACTGGACTAGCTTACATTACAAACAGCTAGTGGAGGAGTGTGTTCTCTCTAGGAACCTCCAGGAGGGCAACTTGAGGGATCAAGTGGAGCCTAGAGTTACGCTGGAGGAGGTTCAAAGGCCTAGTGGAGACAGTGTTCCCTCTAGGCATCTCTAGGTCCTCCGGGACAACTCTGTGGTCAACATCTGCCAGGCATGTAGGAATGTCTAGGTGCCTTCGATGTGACTTTTGGTTCAAGTCGACCCTAAAGAGAACCTATTAATAAAATCTGTGAATAGTCCAACAACCGACCAAACAGCTTCATTTCTATACCGCTTCATACCGCCTAAGGAGTGTCTAAGCGGTTTACGACTGTAAGCTACTTGCCCCCAACAATCTGGGGACTCATTTTAGCGACTTCGGAAGGATGCAAAAGCAGCAAATCTGGAGTGACGAGTGTATTTATTGCTGCTGTCGTGCGCCTCCAAGATGTTTCTGGCTTCTGTTTTCTCTGTGAGCCTCCTTGGGAGCCTTCAGGGAGAAAGGCAGCATATAAATGAAATAAATAAATTAAAAATACAATTATGGCCACCCTGAGGAGAACCTGACATGGGGTTTTCTGGGCAGGAGTTCTTCAGAGGGAGCTTGCCCTTGCCTTCCCGTGAGGTCCCAACTCAAATGAGCAAGTGCCCAAATTCGTGTTGTCAGATAAGCTGAGAGAAGTCATAGTGCCACTGTATTCTGTTTTGGTCAGGCCTCACACCTGGGAAACTGGTACCAGTTCTGGGCACTGCAATTCAAGGAGGATGTGTACAAGCTGGAGGGTGTCCAGAAGAAGGTCACCAAAATGGCAAAAGGCCTGGAAACCATGCCTTATGAGGAGCAACTTAGAGAGCTGGGGATGTTTATCTTGGAGAAAAGAAGGTTATTAAGAGGTGATATAGCCTGTTTGAAGTATTTGGAGGGATATCATATTGAGGATGGAGCAAGCTTCTTTTCTGATGCTCCAGAGAAGGATGTGGAGCAATGGATGGAAGCTACAGGAAAAGAGATTCCACCTCAGCATTACAAATTTTTTTTGTGGTTTTTGGGGGGCTATGTGGCCATGTTCTAGAAGAGTTTATCCCTGACATTTCACCAACATATGTGGCTGGCATCTTCAGAGAATGCTGGCATGGAAGAAAGTTGGATATATATATATATATATATACACTGTGTGACCCCACTCTCTTCCATGCCAGCATTCTCTGAAGATGTCAGTCACAGCTGCCAGCAAAACGTCGAGAATAAACTTGTCCAGAACACAACCACATAGCTTGAAAAACCCACAAAAAAACTATGGATTCTGGCCATGAAAGCCTTCGACTTCACATTACAAAGATTGATAGTGCAGACTCTCAGTTGACACAAGCAATTCAAAACTGCTCAAGAAAGTGTCTTCTATGTACAATATACTTAAGGAGGGGGAAGAGAAGATGGAAATAATCAGAGCTTTGTTCTGCAAGATTAAGGTTCACTGGTCTGACCTCCTTCAACTATTTGGTAAATGTTTAGCAGATGGTGCGGCACACAGCTGGTGGGGATGCATTCAACTGGTTTCAACAAGTGGAACAGGATATCCTCCTCCCCCTTCCCAGCATCTAAATCAAAAAACCTCTTTTGCTAATGGGCAAAAGACTGCATCAAGTCTGGTGATTCCAAGAGAAGCAAGACAGCTGGTTTTCCCACTGCATCATTGCTGGGAGACACAGACAACTGTAGAAAAAAAGGCATAGAAATGGCAGTGGGTAGCGACCCAAGGATCTGCTTGTCATTTTTATATAAGAATGACCCCTTCTATTCCTTCTGTCTTTCAGATCTCCTCTCAGCACCACAGCAGGTTAGGAATAAGTTTGTCAAGGAGCAGAAGGATCTCGTGGTGGTAAGGAGACCCATTTCATTATCATTCCACATTCCCAATAGAGGCCCAAGGGACCTAATCTAGCGCATGTCCAAACATCATAGATAGGAATGTTCTTGGGCTCATTGATTTACAAAACTTGCTGCTAGAAGATATGATTGCAGCTACTAGTTTAATTTTACTAGATGGCATTAAAAGGGGATTGGTGAGAAATTAGTTATTTGTATTGCACCTCACTATGGCTACCCTTGACTACAAGTCATGACACTGTAATTTTTCGACAAGTTTTGACAAGTTGCAACAAAAATGCAGGATCGAGTGCTCACAGTTTAAGATTGCCACCAGCTTTTCCCTTTCTCGGTACACTCCATTCCATCCCCTCTCCTACTATTTTTGGGTACTCAAAAAGGCACTAAATGTTGTTTGGCCACTGAGTAGGTTCAGTCACTGGGCTGTATGGGTCCCTCGCTATTTGGGATTTTGTGTTGTCTTGCTTGGGATTCCTCCCAACATGCTGATATACCTCCTCTTGTATTTGGATAGTCTCACTTTGGGTGCGTATAATGCCTGGCTGAAATATTCATGTTAACTTTTCTGTATCTGTTGTGTTATGACCTGGAATTAAAATGGATTTAATTAGCATTGTATATCACTTAATGTACACACGATATTCAACATGGTGAAGGTCTAAAAGTTTTTGACCGCAGCACAAAAGTAACAAAAAGATCAACTGGGCACTTGGTTTTCACACAAATACCCTGAGTCAATACAATTACAATTACAGCTGCACATCTTCTTTGGGAAGCTTTGTGCATCTGGATTCTGGAGTTTTTGACAAATTTTCTTAGTCCACCTCTATCAGGTTGGATGGGACCACTGGTGAACAGCAACTTTAAAATCTTCCCATTGATTCCCAATTGGTTTGAGGGCCATTCTAAGACATTCAGTTTCTTGATCTGAAATCACTCGTGTTACTCTGGCTGTGCTTTTAGGGTCATTACTCTGGTGGAAAGTGAACCTCCACCCCAGGCCCAGGTTCCTTGCAATATGCAAAAGAATCTAGAATTGTCCTGTATTTTGCTCCATCTGTCCTGCAGTCAGTCACAACCTGGTTCTAAGACCCAGAGAAAGAAAAACAGACCCACAGCATTATGCTGGCACCACCATGCTTCATTCTGGGGATGGTGTTTCTCAAGGCAATGAGCATTGCTGGCTTTGGACCATGTAGTGTTTTGTAGCAAGGCTGAAAAAGTATGCCAGTGTTACTAGAGTAATTGTCACTATCAACACTTTCTGTATTTAATTTCTCTCTGATCTCACTGTCTACAGTCCTGCCCCCAACCATATGAATAGCTTGGAAAATTTAACATTTTGGGCCTGCAGTTTCCAGAAACCACCAGGCAGCATGGAGATTTTGTGAGAGGTAGGGAGGGAAAAGTCCAAGCTCTGAAATTTTATACATAATATAGTTATACCTCAACCTCTAGAAACTTGATGCATCTGAGGAAGAGGGTGCCATATGTTATAGTAAAGTGTTAGGGTTTGGGGGATTATGCCACAGAACTTGTTTTTGTTGCAACAAACTAATATAGTTATCCCTATGAATAAAGTATGCCTTCTATAAACCTTTCTCTGCTTCCATTCTTACCTTCCATTCCTGCTCCAAGACTCTAGGGAAACTCGAACACCAGAAGCTGAGCAGACTTAGACAACTGGATGAGGAAAAAAACAATTTTCGTCTACTGATGATTAAAAAATTAGCCCCCAAAGTCACTATCAGCAGGGGTTCCTCCAGCATCACAGAACAAGACTTTCAAACAACCGTATCCAGCGTCCAGTTTTCATCTCTTGCTTTAAGTAAGAGCAGCTGGAAGAGCCTAGACACCAAATTGTACACCAGACCAGATGCTACCTTCTTTTCAACTGCCAGAAATGAACTTTCAGCCACTCATACTCCAAAGTTTTGCAAAGTAAGCTTAACACCTGGGGAACCTAAAAGGTAGCATTCTAGGCAAGTAAAGTACCAGTTTTTAAAACATCGTATCACAAATGGAAGTGCCCAAGGTCCTTGAAACATATTTATGTCACATTTAAAATAAAACCAAATGCTTACAGTAGTTAAAGTAATCAACAAAGCATTCTACACTTGTAGTTTGCAAACTTTAAAAATAAAGTATGTAGGATGCTTCAGCTAGTATGATAGTGGTAAGGGTGTTACAGTGGGGGCAAAATGAGGGCAATGCCTCCTAATAGAGATCTCCTCCTCCCACACACATGAAATTTTATTTTACTTCCCCAATTTTTAGCACTGCAGACAGGGAGACATTGATATTGGTAAATACATAGAATGGTTACAATTGCTGTGTTCATATTCCCTTGATAACTTGCCCCCTTTCCTTATACAACTAAACCATCAGAGGATGGCACCTTGGGGAAAAGGCAGTAGAAACTGAACCAAGTTTGCTAGTAGCCTATATATTTTAATTGGTTCTATTTATTTTTACCTACAGGCACCTGGCCCATTTCCGAAACACTGAGCCAGTCAACTTATACGAACACCTTCCTAGCAAGAAGCACCTCACAAACAGTGAGAGCTACTTGCTTTTCTTACATCACGCTACACCATCTGTACACCTTTGTGAAACTAGCAAAAGGAATTAATGCTTGGAATGGATTGGTAAACTAAACTCTTGGTGCCAGCTGAAAACTGATTTAGCTATATGTATAATTCTGTTAACATCCATGTCTTAATGAGAAAGCGTGTAACAGAAAGGGAATCAAGACAATATACCTTACCGAGACCTGGCTGGGAGATACCAGCGCTGCCACGTGGGTGCAGGCTCTCCCAGCCGGTTACACAGTCAGATAAGGGAAAGTGGGCGAGGGGGCAGTGTGGCCATAGTCCACAAGGCCAACTTGACCTTGATGAAGAAACCTGTCTGGAAAACAGCCCACATCGAGTGCATGTACCTAAGCCTGAAGACCAGGGACAGTTTGGGGATTCTGCTAGTATACCAGCCACCCCGTTGCCTAGCAGACTCCCTAACCAAGTTGAATCAGCTGGTTTCTGAATTGTTGTTGGAGTCGCCCAGACTCCTGGTCTTGGGCGACTTCAACATTCCTCTCGAAGCCAGCTTGTTTGAATTACCTGGAGCGATTCGGGAGTTCATGGATTCCATGACAGGCATGAACCTTTCCCAATTGGTCAATGGGCCCACTCATTGTGCAGGTCATACACTCGACAGGGTTTTTAGTACTGAACAGGAGCATCCGTGGGCGGAGGTAACCAAAACTTCCGCACTGTCATGGACAGATCATTTCCTGATCAAGTGGGAACAGAAGGCCATTTCCTGTCCCCCCGGGGGTGGTGGACCCATTAGAATGTTCTGCCCTCGAAGGGTTATGGAATCAACTGGTTTCCAGAAAGCCCTAGAGGGTCTGTTGGTTGGGAATGCCAGTGATTCTGTTGAAACCCTAGTTGACACTTGGAATACTGATGTCACCAGGGCTATCAACACAATCGCCCCGAGCGTCCTTTCCAGCCCGTTTCCAACCGGAAACCCTGGTATAAGGAAGAGCTCAGGGATATGAAGCGGGCTGGACAACGACTAGAGTGCAAATGGTGAAAGACTTGCCTCCCATCCGACAGAGCTCGCCATAGGTTGCACCTTCGTACCTATTGGGAGGCTTTGCATGCAGCGCAGAGATCCTTCTGTTCTGCTCGTATTGTGTCTGCAGAGTCCCACCCGGCAGAGTTGTTCAAGGTGGTGGGGGAGTTGACGCAGGTTCCCCCTGTGCCGAACCCCCCACTAGAGCCTACAACAGCCTTGCAGATAAAATCTCTCAGATAAGAGCCGACTTGGACGCCAGTATTTTGTCAGTGTCTGTAGATGGGGTGTCCAGCAACTCTGTTGTTGCCAGTTCACTGGATGAGTTTCAATCTGTGAGTACTGATGACGTGGACAAGCTGCTTAGTATACTAGGAGGACGACATGCTCCCTCGATCCATGTCCATCTTGGCTGGTCACCCAGGGAGGGGACACTTTGAGACCATTCCTTCGGGATGTGATCAATGCGTCCCTCAGAGAAGGCTCCATTCCATCTTGTTTGAAGGAGGCGGCTGTGAAGCCTCTCCTAAAGAAACCTTCCCTTGACCCCCTGGACAGGAATACCTACAGACCATTCTCCTTGCTGCCATTTCTCAGCAAGGTGATCGAGAGACCTGTCACCTCCCAACTCCAAGCTGTCTTGGATGAAGCCAATTATCTAGATCCATTTCAAACTGGCTTCAAGACAGGATATAGAGTTGAGACTGCCATGATCGCTCTGACAGATGACCTCCACCTGAGCATCGACAGGGGTAGTGTGACCCTGCTAGTGCTCTTGGATCTATCAGTGGCCTTTGATACAATTGATCACTCCATCCTTTTAGATCGGCTGAGAGAATTAGGGATTGACCACCGTACTCCGGTGGTTCCAGTCCTTTCTCTCCGGCAGATCCCAAAGGGTGAGACTCGGGGACAGTTGCTCTTTCATAATCGAGCTTAATTGTAGTGTCCCTCAGGGTGCCATCCTGTCCCCGATGCTGTTTAATATTTATATGAAGTCGCTTGGTGAGATCATACGGAGGCATGGAGCTCAGTGTCTTCAGTATGCTGATGACACTCAGATATACCTCTCCATGACTAGATCGTCTGCTCAGACTTCAGATGGCGTCTCTCCTCTCAATGACTGTCTTGCAGTGGTAATGGACTGGATGAGGGAAAACAGATTGAAACTCAATCCAGACAAAACGGAGGTACTCACAGTTACAGGACCGAAACCAGGTTTGGGAATACAACTTCCAGTCCTAGATGGAGTCACACTATCCTCGAAGGACTCTGTTCGCAGTCTGGGGGTACTTCTAGATTCGTCGCTTCACATGACCAGTCAGCTGAATGCGACGGTCAAGAGTGCCTGTCACCAGCTTTGGCTGATATGCCAGCTGCGCCCTTTCCTAGACATGGACCTGGAAACTGTGGTACACACTCTGGTAACCTCACACTTGGACTATTGTAATGCGCTCTACATGGGGCTACCCTTGTTCTTAACCTGGAAACTGCAATTAGTTCAAAATATGGCAGCCAGACTTGTTACTGGAACACCTAGGAGAGAGCACATAACACCAGTGCTTAAAGCTCTCCACTGGCTGCCGATTAGTTTCCAGGCACAGTACAAGGTGTTGGTTTTAACCTTTAAAGCCCTACATGGCTTGGGTCCATCTTATCTCAGGGACCGCCTCTTCCCGTGTGAACCCTCCCGCACACTCTAGTCCTCTGGGAGGAACCTGCTACAGCCCATGAAGACCAGGCTGGTGCAGACCTCCCAGAGGGCCTTTCCAGCTAACACCCCCAAACTGTGGAATGACCTGCCGGATGAGATGCGTCTCATAACATCCATTGAAGGTTTTTAAAAAGCCTTAAAGACGCATCTCTTCCGGCAGGCCTTCCTAGACGTTGCTTAACTCCAAACTGGGGAACTTTCGTCCAACTCTTTTCTTTTCACATTTAATCTTACCCATACAGCCCCAGGAATTTTGTTCTTAAAGAATCGTTTTATATTTTGGTATTGTGTTTTAATTCATAGCTAATTTAATCTTATTTTAAGGGGCGGGAGTTGGGATGGGATTGTTTTTAATTTTGTACTGTTTTAACTCTGTTGTAACCCGCCCCGATTGTTTGTTCAGAGGGGCAGGCTATAAATAAATATTATTATTATTATTATTATTATTATTATTATTATTAGCAATAACATGGGCTTGCAAATAACTATTATCCAGACTGTAAGTGTGTAGTAAATATTCCAAACAAGTGATATGTTACAGGTTTTCATACTGAAAATACTACGTCCCCTTAAGGCCATGAATGAGATCATGAAATTAAATTTAGTAATTTTAACTGTTTTTAGCTACACTTTGAACTTTTTAACATTTTTGTTGTTACACAAAATGCTATAAACCACGTTTGAGAATATTATATGAAAAAAGTCTGTGTGTTCCTTTAGTGGTTGATAGGATTCTGCAATTTCTCACCTTGTCCCGTTGTGCACAAAATTCCCCACACTGGCCCTCTCTGCTAGAATGTCGCCATGTCTACCATCAACCATTAAGAGTGCTTACTGGTGTTTTTGTGTGCCTTCAAGTCATTTCTGACTTATGGTGACCCTAAGGTGAACCTACCATAGGGTCTTCTTGGCAGGTTTCTTCAGAGGGGGGTTGTAATTGCCATCCTCTGAGGCTGAGTGTGTGTGACCCCAGTCGGTTTCCTTAGCTCAGCCAGGATTTGAACTCTGGTCTCCCAGCATCCTAGTCCAATGTTCAAACCATCACACCACACTGCAATACAGAGCCTAAGAGAGCTCTTAGCTAGGAACAGTTCTAATTAAACACAATGGAGTTTATCACATGGGAGGAATTTCTCTCAATTTCGAAAGAAATGGAAGTGAGGCCAGTTTGGAATTGAGTAAATTCGCTAGTTCCGCGAATTTACGTGATTGCATATTGACACTGCATTGTGTTCGGAACTGCCCGAAATTGCACCCGGTGCCCGAAATTGCGTGTGATAGTTTCTCACGCAATAACGTGAAACCCCACAATTGCATTCGGAAAGACTTCCCATTGCCCGAAAATGTGTGTGATCAGCTTTCACGCAATCACGCGAAACCCCATGATTGCATTCAGATGGCCATTGGATTATACTTCCAATTCCCTTCGTGTGATAAACTCCCTCGTTGCACCAGATTAAAAGAAATAGCAGAAAGAGGGGAGCATCAGAAAGGAACTTCCACCCCACCTCCATATTTGTAAATACGCTTGTAGAGTAGAGGCCCTTTGTTCACAAAGAACACATGTATAGTGAAAATAATGTGCTTTTCCCACTCGTATACACCAAACTGTTTTCGTAGAAATGCTTTATTCAGGAAAAGTTACAAAAAGTGTTAAAACACAACAGTATTTCTCCAGCAAACAGTGTTAAAACAAAACAGTATTTCTCCAGCAAACTGGTAATGATTCAATGTAACACACAAGTCAGTCAATAAATCACACAGTGTACAGAGCCTTGGCTTCTCTCAGATCATCAAATAGGACACAAATCTTTAGATTTGGGGTCAGGAAGTGAAACAAGCATGGACACAATTTTTAAAAGTACAGGCAGAAATGGCATTTTGCATATGTGAAATACTCACAGAAGTAAAATCAAATGGCGAATGCTCCCTGTCAGATATTCAGAAGAGGAGAACACCAGAGCCTTCGTATCTGGTCTTCCTTTGTGGAAGGCAAAACACAGAACTTGGACTATTACCTTTGGACTATAATTCTCAGAACTTGTTGCTTGTACCATTTGGGGAATATTGAAAACTGCAGATAAACAAACATGTCAACACAGGAAAACTTTTCAAATGAGAAAAAGGATAAACCACAAGTTTAAAAGTTTGCCAGTGTAAGCCACCATGGAAGACTGAACTCCTCTCAATTCTCCAAACTGATTCAAGTCCACTTTGTGTTACACAATAGATGTTTATTGTGTCTAGAAAGGAAGAGCATAGCTGATTCTCCATCTTAAAATGATCAAGCAGATGTTGGTAGTAGAGCGTTGGGGAGCATCTTAAACTCTTTCACTGGAATACAACTGGCTTGTTTCATTGTGTTGGCACACATTTTGGCTCAGCAAGCTACCTGCTTAGATGAGCCTAGAATACACCCAATGCAGATGTAGCTATCACTTTTGAAAAAGTAAAACAGAAAGATTTTAAGAGTCATTACTAACCATAATGGAAAAGATTGCTTCTACAATCTTTAAACTGGGCTGTTCTCTCCATTCATTAAGTCAAGAGGGGCCCTGTAGGACCAGCCCTCAGGAGCCCTGAAGTTTCAATCCTTAAAAAAATATTAATTTCTACTTAAATAAATGGGGCTTTCTTTTTGGAAGGAAGGTGTCATTACTTAGACTTGTTCCAAATAGAAAAGTTGGCCCAAGTTCTCTTAGAGAAGCTTCACACCTCACTCTTGGGGCTGTATGATCCAGTCTTCACGTCTCCAATAGCTGCAGTTGTAGTTTAAGGCAGTTGCAGTTTAATCATGATTGTATAACACAAGCTATACACTTGTGCTATCATCTGTTGCTGGAATAGACTAGTGGCGTCCAACTTTATGCAGTTGTTCTGAAATGCTTAGTTCTTGTTCTGTTTGAATACAGGCCTCTTCTTTTCTGGCATCCTATAAACACCACAGCTGCAATCTGAGCTGGGAAATTGCACATGGAAAGCAACAGGAATGATGTTCTTATATGGCTAGTTTCAATTTCTTTTTCTTAGCTTTCATGACAGCTGGAAGTGAAATCTTGAAGGCAGTCCTGGAATGAGACAAAAGAATAAACCAGAACGCAGATTATGTATACTCTGTATGCTCCAGTAGCAAAATGCATGTAGGAAATTGTAAAATGTGTACCCAGAACCAACCATGCAAATTCTGCTAATCTTGCAGATAATCTGTACACATCGTATATATTATCTACTTCAAAGATTAGTTTCTATTACTACAGATGAATGAATGCCTACTCAGAAACAAGTTCCAATGAGTTGAATGGGACTTGCTCATAGATGAGCCTACTGTGAATGATAACCTCACAAATTTTGGTGAGGTGGTCTTGAGGGACAATGAAAAACAGAGTGCACTGAGGGTATCACCACTAGGTTTATGTGGACAAGAAATCATGGAACACGATTGTGACTCAGCAAGAAGCACTGAAATCCTGTCCCTCAACATGAATTTCTGCTACTTTGAGCTTCTCTGATGATGATGATGATTATTTCTGCCCCACCTCTCCAATAAGATTGAGGCTGCTTGATCAACACACTTCTAAATCTCTAAACCTCTCCCTGCAAAAAGGAGCACAGACCCTTGTTTTTGTTTAAATGAAATGCAAAACAGAGGCTGCCCCACTATGAACCTTTAAACGTCTCAAAGATACTTACTCACAAGTGGTGCAAATTGGACTAAAGTTGCAGAATACTGTAAAATAAAAGGAACAGATACATTAGATTGTCTGCCTCAGGACTGCAGGAGTTAAGCAAAATCTGAGAAAGCCAAACTTATCTGTTTGCCTTACTTGACAAACACACAGAGCAGACATAACCGATTTCAATGAGATTCCTGTGGCAGAAGCAAGCCGCTCTGTAGTCAACATGAACAGGAGGTGGGAGGATTAGCTGGGATCTCTGATCTTGATCAGGTAGAAATACCCACTGCAGTTTAAAAAAGGGAGAGAAAGGAAATTATAATCTGGGAGAAATTTGCTATGTTAGAAAAAGGGAGGGTCAATGTTGATTCAACACATCATTGGCTGATCTTCAATAGATCAGTAAGTGTCAGCATTTGTGTCACTCAGTTGTTTAACAGTAATACCAAAAAGAACTTTTGTTTTTAGTTTGGCTTCTAGAATCCCTGATGTGTAGTTACTCAGGCATGAATCTGTTCTTATATATGTAGGTCATCTGAACATATGGCTCACAGAGTACAGCTGGCAACTAACTTCACCCATTAAAAACTATTTGCATCTACCTTTCAAGGTCAGCGTTTCAAAAGTAACTTTTTGGGACTAGAGACAACTGAGGCTTTCCCACTCTCCATAATAATAAGAAAGGACCAACTGAATGGATCCATCCATGTCTGTTTTGCCCACTGCTCTGCTTCCACCAGCAGTTGCTACTGCCAGGTTTAGAGGTACTGCTTCTAAACCTGGAGGTTTCATTGAACTATCACAGCTGATGACCACTGATATACTTTACTACTCCCCAAACAGTGCAAAATCCATCCACATTTCTCAGGAAAAAGTCAACTGGGTAAAAAATTCAACCAAGAAGCAAAAGGTTTCAGCAACCTACCAGTTGAGAAGGCAAAGAACACTTTTCAGAATCTCATGTGATTTGAAGCAATGCCTGCTGGTTCAACAGCCTTTTAACAGTCTTGTAAATATGCTTAGAGCAGTTTCAAATATGAGCAGATTCAGAGGCGCCTAGAAAAATACACTCACCAGCAAATACTGCAGAAGTGATGGCATATGGGGGACTTTTAAGTAAATACCACCAGTAATATCACAAGCCTGGAAAACATATTATTGTTTATTTGAACTAGTAGTACCATAATACAAGATAAGAACTGAGCAGATTATACATGTATTTTTAAAGTTCTTGGACTTCATGACTGTGTAAATAAGGTTGCAACTGTGAGGTGAATTGTGTTGATTCTCCCAGATCACTTGATATCCTAAAGCAGTGGTTCCAAACTTTGGTCTTACAGATGTTTTGGACTTCAGCTCCCAAAATTCCTGACTGTTGGCCAAGCTGGCTGGGGCTTCTGGAAGTCGAGATCCAAAACACCTAGAGAATCGAAGTTTGGGAATCACTGCCCTTAAGCTTTATTTTAAGGATTAACAAGCCATTAAAAGTATAGTTCTGCTAATAACGTTATAAATTCAAAAGTAATAATTCACATTTCCTCCATATGTAAACTGCACAAACAATGTAAGTCGCATGCATCTGAAGTATTCATTCATAGAGCTCTTCAGATCTTGATGTAATTTCTACTATGGCCCCAGATGTTGAGTAAAATGCCACCTAGACTGTAATCACCTTTATACGATGTATGCAGTGAAATAATACCACCCAATCTCATGAATAAAAATATTCTAATTGACAGCTTTTGCTGCTTATCCAAGCTGCCTCTCTGACATCTTCCCTTGGCTCCATTCCCTCTCTCTCGCATAAGTGACGGGTAAGGAACAAAACATAAGACCATACCTGCTGCAAGAGCCCTGAATCAGACTCCAAAACGCAGGCATCAATCAAAATATTCTGGGGGGGTGGAAACAAGAGTGGTGGGATGGGAAGAGTAAATTGATGGAAAGAAAGAAAGAGAATGTTAGAAAAACAGGGATTCCATTTCTGCAGAGAGTAGCCTAGACTACATTTCTCTCTAGCCTGTTTTCTCAAAGGATGGTGTGATGAAAGGAAATGGCCAGATAGAGGAGCACTGCTATTAGGCAGAGCCAGAAAGCTCCCTTTCAGACTGTTTTGTGCCTTAGTCAGCATAGCCAGTGGTAAGAACACTTATTAAAGATACCAGCTTGCCTACCCTTGGATTTATACACACAAGGCTATATAAAATTCAAAGAACCTCACATACGTTATTTTGTTGTTAAAGCTTCCATTCCAAATGGGACCAGGATAAGAGTTAGGAGAAACAGTAACTTCACTAAAATGACCCAGGGCCATGTTAAACCAGTTTAGCATTATGAGAACAAGCTGCAAAGCCTCACACTCATTTCTTACCCCACCTCCTTCTTCACCATGTTCATGAGTTCAGAAACATCGTTTTTATTTTACAGTAACTGTCATTTGGCTAATGTTAACAAGAGCTAGCGGAAATGGGCCAGCTTCAAATAACTCAAGAAGCTGGCTTGTTTCAACAGACCATCATCAGGATCAGCTATTCTTTGTTTGGCTCAGATGATATGCTAAACTGCAGTTCACATAAAAAGGGAATAAAAATTTTCATCTTCTTCTCAGCCTTACTGGCATTTGACAGGTAATAGTGGAGAAGGAAACGGATAACACGAACTCTAGTCCATGAAAGCCAATCTCACAATAAAGCTCTTAATTTTGAAAACAGCCAAAACACTCTTCATTTGTGCCTATGTTTTTATCCATGGATTCCTTCTTAACAGCTTGATATCCCCAAGGCCAAGAGTATAACAAGCTTAGAATAATACATAGAACTACAGAGATTGTAATAAAATTACTGGCATCACCTGCTTCTGGGCTGCAAAGATCACATTCATAAAGTTCATATACTGCAATGCACTGTCTTCAGCAGCTTTTATGACCTGGGTAAAGAAAATGGCCTCCCTTAGTGTCTAGATTCTCTACTCAGTGGAGCTTACAGGGCTTCAATATCTATCAAGGAAATCAGAGAAATCTTACCAATATCCTGGATTTAATTTCCTGGCTGGCTACATATTGAATGAGAAGGAAGAAGAGAGAACATGTAATTGCATCCAAGCCAGTCCATATATTACCCTCCAAGTTCTGGGAGACATTTTGTTCACAAATGCTCTATGCAGACACCATGGTTTTTTCCCTTAACCATTGTTAAGCAGTTTGTCCCAATACAATTGAGCACATGATTCACATGCCAAAAGTCCCGATTCAACTCCCACCACATAAGAAAGAATCAGGCAGCAAGCAAAGCTGTAGACCCTTCTGTGTCTGACCCTGAGGAGTCCCTGCCAGTACAGAAAACACTGACCTAAACAGACAATCTGACTTGTATATAAGGTTGCTTCCTATACTATATTCCCAAATTGTAGTTAAAGACTGGACACAAATCAGAGTATTAAACCACAGCTTGAAATGCTTTAGAAACTTTGCTTAGGCTACATGTTACATCTGTAGGGGGCAAGCCATGATTAAAGCAGCTTCCCCAAATTTAACTGAGGCCTATACATGCCCTCCAGGTTTAGTGCATCCATTAACTAGGATTAACGCAATACAACATGGTTACTGCCAACCACAGCTAAGTATTCTGTTTGTACTGGGTTGAAGTAAGCCCAACACAGAAAGCAGCAACGACAAATATCAAGTAATAATTATATGAGAAGTAAATTTATTTCATTCAAAGCAGTAAAGCTGGTTCAATTCACACTTTGAATCACGAACAAAGACATAAAGCTGTATCACCTTCATTGCTTTTATTTCTAAAAATGTAATAATACTTTTTGAAAATGTAGAACACCATACCTGATCCTGCTTTGCTCACCCTGTGAATATCTAAGAAGTATAATATTGAGGAAATAATTTGAAGACCATGTTGTGTAATCTCAAAAAACGTTATTAGGGCAGAACAAATGGATCATCCAGATTAGTATTGAAAATAAATACATAGTTAATAGAGCTAAACAAATATATGTAGAATTAAGGGCAAAAAGGGAAGAATTGGATGAGATGAATATAAATGAAGTACAAGAAAATTTGATATATTTAAGAAGAGAATTTTTTGAAAATAGGAATGGAAATTCAAAAATGTTGGCCAGGTCCACACAAAAGAAGAAAATGGAAAGTATGATAAATAGGGTTAGAGATAAATCTGGTAAAATATGTAGATTGATGGAAGAAAAGTTAAAAATTTTCGAAAAATTTTACTAGGAATTATACCAAGCAGGAGATAATCATTTGGATAAAACAGGAAAATATGTGGAAGAAAACCGGGAGCAAAAATTAGAAGAAGATAAAGAGGTGCTGGAGCAACCCATAGAGAAAGCAGAGATAGTGGTGGTAATAAGGAAACTGAAAAATGGGAAAGCTCTGGGGATGGATGGATTGGGACCAGAATATTATAAAGTGTTTGAAAAGATATTAATCCCAAAATTGTTGGAATTATATAATGGAATAATGAACGGGGAAAAGATACCAGTATCATGGCACCAATCATTAGTAATCTTAATACCAAAGGTAGATAAAGATTTAACGGACCCAGGATCATATAGACCTTAATAAATCAAGATGCAAAAATTCTATCAGCAATAATAGCAAATAGATTGAATAAATGTATGTATAAATATATAGGAAAAGATCAATGCGGATTTGTAAAAGGAAGACAAATGTCCAATTTAGTAGGTAGAGTGTTGAATAAAATACATGTAATAGGGGAGGAAAAAATAAAGGCAGGGATTTTGACATTATATATATTTAAAGCATTTGATTGTGTGGAATGGCCAACATTAAAAATAATTATGAAAAGATTTGGAATAAGGGATAGAATAAGAGGATTAATAGACCAATTATATCTTGACAATTCTATAAAAGTAATGGTAAATGATGGAATAACAAGTGAAATAAGAGTAACAAGAGGTACAAGACAAGGGTGCCCACTATCATCAATACTATTTGCAATGGTTATAGAGTTGTTAGCGAATGTTATAAGAAATGATAATAGTTTAGAAGGAATAGGACTTTAAAAAAAGCATAAAATAAGTTTATTTGCCGATGATACATTATTAACTATTAAAAATGTAATGGATAGATTGGGAAAAATAAAAGAACATTTAAAGACATTTGGAGAAATGACAGGGTTGCATATTAATTGGAACAAATCAGAAATGATGATATTTAATTATACAAAAAAAGAGGAATCTGAATGTATAAAACAAAAAGTTTAGAGATAAAATTAAGAAGTAATATAAAATATTTAGGAATAAATATAACGAAAGATTTAAAAGAAATGGAAGAGAAGAATTTAGTAGTACTAAGGAAAGAAATGGAGAAGAAATCGGCAGATTATTTAAAAAATTCAATTATCCTGGTTTGGAAGAATTGAATTAATCAAGATGAAAATATTACCAAAATTAAATTTTCTATTTAGAATGATACCATTAAAAGTGTTGGAAACTGAACTGAATAAATGGCAACAGTTAATAAATACATTCTGTAATGGAGGGAAAAGAACAAGATTAAATAAACAATGTTTGTATAAAACACAAAGAGAGGGAGGATTAGGCCTTCCCAATATAAGAGGATATTATGACGCTAATCAATTGAGATATGTGATAGAAGGTATGTTAGGTGGGATAGATCTAGAATGGTTAGAAGAAGATATAGAGGAAGTAGATATGAGAATATGGAATATTTTTAAAGAACTTTACTAGGAAAGAAATAAAAATTATTAGAAACCCACTCATGAAAACATAATAGAAATATGGCATAAATATAAAAAGGAATTAATGAATGAAGAATCAATAATAACACCAATAATAATGGAAAAGAAATTCCCAAAGAACTTGAGAGGATTGTTAGATAAGGAGTTAAAAGAAAGGAAATTAGTTAGAATAGAAGATTGGATGGAGGTAAGAATAGAAAAAGGAAATATAAAAGAAAAATTGATGGGAATAAAAATGTCATGGTTTCATTATATACAGATAGAACAGTGGATTAAAAATTGAAGGAAGAGGAACACAGAAAAGAAAAAGCATACAAAATTTGAACAGATAGTTCATAAAGGAAGAGAAATGGAAAAAAATGAGAATTATAAAAGGAATTATTAGTAAAATTTGTAAAATGTTGATGGAGAATAAAGGAGGAAAAATAAAAGAAAATATTTTAAAGGGAATATGGGAAGAAGAATTAGGATGTAAAATAAATGATAAGGAATGGGACAGAATTTGGGAACAAAGACATCTGAAAAATTTATCGGTTCGGATAAAAGAAAATTATTATAAGTTGTTTTGGAAATGGTACTTGATTCCAGTGAGATTGAATAATATTAATAAGAATAATTCAAAAAATTGCTGGAGAGGATGCCAAGAAGTAGGGTCATACATGCATATGTTGGTGGCAATGTAAATATGTACAGAATTTTTGGGGGAAAGTCCTATTAGAAATAGAAAATGTTATGAATATAAAAACAGATAGAAGACCGAATATAGTTTTGTTATCATTATATAATTTAGAGAAATGGAAAAAAGAAAAAAAAAGATTTGTTATCAAGTTTGCTTACAGCAGCGAGATTGAGAATAGCAAGATGTTGGAAAACAAAAATAGATATAGAAGTGGAGGATTGGTATTAAGAGGTATGGAAATTAGCTATTAATGATAAATTGACATGTGAATTGAAAGTAAAAAAAAGGACTATTGAAGAGAAATGAATTTGAGGGTATTTGGAAAGAATTTATCAAGAAAGTACTGAGGAAAGAAGAAGGAAGACTACCTCCAGAAGATGAATTGAAATTCTGGATGAATATAAGGATGGAGATGGCTCTGGGGAAGGGGCGCACTGAGGGGTATATAAAATAATTTGTCAAAATGTAACAGAATGTAATAGAAGGTAGGAAGATATTTGTATATAGAATATTATAAAAATAAATTTAAAACAATGAAACAACAGAAAATCAAAAAGTGTTGGGAAACATTGGTTTCAAAAGGATACAGCACAGTGCTTTAGCGAGAGATCCTGCCAGTAATGTTTCCGTCTGCTGCCCTTTTATTTCTGCTGCAATAAAAAAAGTTTTTAAAAAAATCACAAAAGTTTCCTGCATTACATTTCCCAACTTGAATACTTGCTCTTCCAATGTTTGCTGTTTATTTGCATCTGAGAAGTAACCAAGAGAAATGTATTCCTCACCCTTGCCCCCCGCTCACAATATTTTTTCAATAAAATGGTCAATGAAGGTTTTAAAAAATCCTATTATGCCTAGTATCTCAACAGCAAGATCTAAAAAAAAAGTTTCAAGGCACATATACAAAATTAACTGAAGGTACTTCTAACATATAAAATTAAACCCATGGATTTAACAATGCCTTCCTATATTTAGCACCCCTCTCAATGTGTTGGATTACCATCATAATCAACCTCTGGCAATAGTGAACAACCTCAGTCCACCAATGCATCTATGTACCCAAGTAAACCTAGCCAGCACACTCTATGAACTAAATGCCTTTCCAAATCACCTCCACTTGGTCTACAGTACCAAACATGCAAGGATTTCTTTATTGTTGTTATGTGCCTTTATGATGACCTTTTTCTAGGTTTTTCTTGGAACGATCTAAACAGAGGGGGCTTGTCACCGCCTTCCTCCGAAACCAAGAGAGCTTAACCTGTGAAGGTCACACAGTGGTTTCCGTGGCCAACCAGGTATTTAAGCCCTAGCCTCCTGGAGTTCAAGTCCAACACCATCTTGGAAGAAGTTGTTGCACGTAAAACCTGATAAACCCTGGATTGTATTGGTAGCACTCAAGGCTAAACAAGGATTGATAGTGTTGCTGTCAGCTTTGGCAGAAGGAACAGTACCTTAATGCGAAGGGGGGAAGCGGATGGGAGCGTGAGATGTGCTCTCCTTAGGGATTAAAGGCCATAGGACAACCCTGCCTTTAATGGGAGCTGCCCACATGTCATTAGGGAAATGAACCCTATGAAACCCATGAAAGGCTTTTTTGAAAACTTTGGCCACAAGACACATTAAAAAAAACTAGTTTCCTTTTGTGGGGAAGTAAATAAGGCACACAGGCTACAGAATGAGAGTGAAATGACCAAGGGGTTTATCTTACTGTTGGTCATGAGATCCTTTATCTCCTCCGCAATTGTTTCATTTATAGTTGTTAATAACTCATACTTTCCATCCTTGCTACCAGAGATATTAGATTCGCCAGCCTCAGCAAAGAGATCAAGAGTTGCCCAATGCTTTCCAGGGTACAGGAAACGGCTAAGGGAAATAAAAGACAATTCAGTTGTTTGAAACATTATGGAACATAATCACTGCAATTGATCATAAGTGCCATACACACACACAAAAATTAGACATCTTCCATACAGGGAGAAAAGGGGATTCTAAGTACTTTGTTCCTATGTATATTTGGTGTCAGTTTTTCAAATATTTTTTTCTCCTGCGCTTCAGTCAAAAAGGATCTCAGCGTTCCTAATTTACTATTAATAAAAACTGGGATAACCTCTGCCTATAGGCTTAGAGTCAGGATCTTTAGAAAAAAGGAAGCACAGACACCAATTGTTAATGTAAATTCTTTAAGTTTTTGTACTGGCCAACTGGAAAGGAACAGTTCAGAAGAGGAGGATTTCAATAGAACTGCTCTCTCAGCATAGCTCATGAAACGGATCTTTGTCCCATCTTGATGTAATGGCCATTGCTTACTTCATTTTCACCATTTTATTAAAAAAAGTTAGGTCAGTGAGACCAATAAGGTTAAGACCAATGAGGTTAAGAGGTGATATGATAGCCCTGTTTAAATACTTAAAGGGATGTCACATTGAAGAGGGAGCAAGCTTGTTTTCTGCTGCTCCAGAGAACAGGACCTGGAACAATGGATGCAAAGTACAGGAAAAGGGACTTCACCTCAACATTAGGAAGAACTTCCTGACAGTAAGGGCTGTTCGACAATGGAACACACTCCTTCGGAGTGTGGTGGAGTCTCCTTCCTTAGAGGTCTTTAAGCAGTGGCTGGATGGCCATCTGTCGGGGATGCTTTGATCGGGAGTTCCTGCATGGCAGGGGGTTGGACTGGATGGTCCTTGTGGTCTCTTCCAACTCTGTGATTCTATGATTCAATAGCACACTTTATAACTAATACATTTAAGGT
Organism: Urosaurus nigricauda; assembly: GCA_034509955.1. Lineage (NCBI taxonomy): Eukaryota > Metazoa > Chordata > Lepidosauria > Squamata > Phrynosomatidae > Urosaurus > Urosaurus nigricauda. The sequence continues at coordinate 9,020,024 of JAOEGL010000014.1, forward strand.
ATCTGATACAAAATGTAGGCTGGTGATTTTAACATCATCACTTTTCATCTCCTGTATGATTTTTAAACATCTTTTACCTAATGAAGAAGCCAGTGGGCCTTAAGCTTGCAAGATGTATTTTGTGCTTTTTAGTACCCTCCCCAAAAAAAGGTTATAAATGTTTTGTGGATTGTGGATTTTATTCAAGGCAAGCGACTACAAGCCTCTACATCAGATATGGGAAACATATGGTTCTTTGGGTTGCTAGACTACAACTCTCAGCATTCTTGACCACTAAACATCTGGCTAAAATATACAGGAACAAGAAAACAATATCTGGAGAGTGTCAAGTTCCCCACCTTTGCTCTAAGCGAGCACCAAATTCTATGAATTGCTTCCCTGATGAGAGTGTAAAGACTCATCTCTCCAAGCATTCTACTTCCAGAGGAAAAACCAGCCAAGTCATTCCAGTCAATCCAAAAAGAAGGCAAGATGAGAAAATTGAAACACCGCCCTCTTCTCTGTCTCCCATTGCCCTCTCCCCGATGCCTGATCATCCAAAAAGCACCAATACCTTTCTTGTATATGACTGGCTATAACAGCAAGCTTGTTGTTGCGGTTCATAAATAAGTGTGAGTTTCCCAACACCATGGTCGCATCAAGGCATTTTGACAATGTGAGCTGTAAGTAGAAAGGGGGAGGACAAAATTGTTAAAGTAGACAGACAGTCCAAGGATGGATAATAAACTCATAGGCATATCATGAACGTATATATTTGTTATAAGGTGGTTTCCCCCCCTCCAATTTAAAGAAAATCCAAGCCACACTCAATGCACCCTCCCACTGCTTTCCTACAGATACATAGCATTATCACTCCTATCAATCCCAGACGGTATTACCGTATGCTCTGTTACTGATGGGACCATGCTATATTGACTTATATTCCCTACTAAAAATAGATCCACTTAATCACAGCCATTTCTGGGGGTCAGGCACAATTCACAGATAGCGGTGCTCCTTCTGCAACCTTTTCATATGCCCAAAACTGGCTCTGCACTGATCTCAAACAAAGGGTATTTGATGAAAAGGTGGGTCTATGGATTTCACTGAGATGCATTTTCTAATAAATATACTTAAGATTGTATTTGCTCGGAGATAAAGCACACTTATAAGTACATTTGCTCAGGATCAAAGCTGAATAATTCAGTTTGGATGATAAGAGATCTGATGCAAAACGATAAATCTTACCTCTGATCCTGCTAATGCCTGCTTTCCCCACCAGATTGGATTAGTGTCAACTACAGTGACTAAGAGATTCAGCTCGTCATCTAGAAAAACAAAATAAAAATAATTCAAAAATATAGAATTCAAAGATATAGCCCTGTTAGTTGGTAGAATCAGTCTGCAGAGAGCTCTTGCAGCACCTTTGAGACTCACTGAAAGAAAGAAGTTGGCTGCAGCAGCTTTCCTAAAGTCTACTTCTTCAAGTGAATTTGGTCCAATTTTCATATACAGTTTCTCAGCCCTATAAGAAGATCATCATTTACAGTCTCTTCATCTCATTTGTTTTGCTATCTACATTCAGCCATTTCTCTGTCAGAGAGATCTAGGGCCACAATAAATTATAATTCCCAAGATTCCCTATCAGTCAGCCAGGGTAGTTCAAGTAGCCTCAAACTGGATGATTTCTGCAGGGTGTTTTGGACCTTTAAGTGCCCTGGCTCAGGGCTTGGGAATCCTGGGAATTGTAGTTTATTGTGGCACCAGAGTAAATATCTCACAAAACCACACTTCCCAGAATCCCCTAGCTCTGAGCCAGGGCACTTAAAGGTCCAAAGCATTGGTTCAGAAATTATCCATCTTGAGACGGCTTAAACTGCCCTGGCTCAGTGCTGGGGCATTCTGGGGCCTGGAGTTTTTGTGAGATATTGAGCCCTTTCTTTATCAGAGAGCTCTTGTGACACAATAAACTCAATATAATATATATTATATTATATATAATATAGATAGATGATATATATATGTGTGTATATATGTGTATATATATATATATATAATGTTTGATGTTCTCTACTTCCCCAGTATTGCAGATACATAATCTTAGATGGCCAGGGGGGTTATGATATCTGCCCGTCAAATAGGCAGAAGGCATACATTGGTACCTTAAAGCTGTGAATGCTTTTCTGATAGGGGCCAGAGTAAGATGGAAAAAGTAATGCTCTAACCCAAACCAAGTCTTGTCTAGTGGGTACCACAAGGAACAAGAAGAGTTCGAAAGGGAAGGTTAAGTCGGACCACTCTATGGGAGGCAAATTTTGGTAATGAGTCCACATTAATCTCATAGCTCTGGAGTGTGTGTGTATATCTATATATATATATTTATATTATACATATATATATAATATATATTTTATATATATATATATATATATATATATATGTTATACTATATATATATATAATATTAATATATTATATATATATATAATATTAATATATTATATATATATATATAATATTAATATATATATAATATATATAATATATATACATATATATTTTATATATATAATATATATTATATATATATTATATATATATTATATAAATGTATATATAACATATATAAAAATATAAAATATACATTTTATATATAAAATAAAATTATAAAATAATTACTAAAAAAACAATAAACTCAAAGAACTCAATGCTAGGGAATTCTGGGGACTGTCCTGTATTGTGGCCCCACAGCTCTCTGACAGAGCAGGCTCACTGTCTCGCCCAAACTACAACCCCCAGAATGCCATAGCACTGAGCCAGGGAAGCCCTAGAAAGAGCCCTCAGGATAAACCTCCGCCTCACCGCCACTTCATCTCTCCCTCCGGACGGAGCAGGAAAGAAAGAAATTTAAAACGAGCCCAGGTTGGCCGCCGCCCGGAAATGACGCCACCCCAGGAGCGACTACTACCCCCCAGCACTTCCGGTGTGGAGTGCAACGCGGAAAGAGTTCCGGCGGAGCGCAAGGGCAGGGCGGCAAAGGTTCCGCTTTGGCATTGGCTGCCTCAGAACTAGGAAGCGCTTTTCTTTCCGCCATGAATGAAGCAGGTAATATATAATTTATAATATATTATTATTATTATTATTATTATTATTATTATTATTATTATTATTATTATTATTATTATATTCTCCAGTGTGAGGCTGCTTGAACTGCCCAGGTTCAGGGCTAGGGAATCCTGGGAAGTGGAGTTGAGTGTGGCACTAGGCCGAGAACTGTCAATAGCTCACAAAAACTACAGTCCCCAGAATTCCCTAGCCCTCAGCCGGGTACAGTTAAAAGGCCAAGAAAAAAAAAAACCCTGCAGAAATCATCCAGTTGGAGACCAATATGGCCCTGCCCTGGCTCAGTTCTAGGGAACCTTGGATCTGTAGTATACTGTGGTCCCAGAGCTCTCAGACAGAGTAAGGCTCCGTGTCTCACCAAAGACTACACTTCCCAGAATTCCCTAGCGTTGCAAGCGGTCTCAAACTGGGTTGTTTCTCTGGGGGGGGGGGGGTCTTGGCCTTTAGTAGTAACAATGATGTGGCTGGATCTTTCCATTAATAATATTAATAGCCCATATGAAAAGCAATGAAAAAGGTAATAATATTGCTTACATTTTGATACGAGTAAGGTTTTTAGCTCTTCCGAATTGTTTAGTTGCTTTTTTAAAAAGCTTTATATCTACATTTTAACGCTGGGTATGCTT